>JAAXNY010000019.1:0-422061 GCA_013420905.1 Collybia mongolica
TTTTTCCAAATCGATTTTGCTTATACCCATCTCCCCCTCAACACTGACAACAACTGTCCCAGTTGTCATGCGGACACTGCCGCGCTCCACATGAATTTTTACGGAGCTCCTTTTTTTTTTTTTCAATTGGGCCCAGCATTTCAATTAGGCACGCGTCTCGGACCTGTTCAGTTGAAATGTATAGATTTTTCTGGGGATAGAACACGCGCAACGAATGAGAGACTGGGTAGCGCTTCTCTAGTCGTAGAGGTATAAAAGGGCACTGGCTGTGCTTTTTGTCCCAAGACATCGCCCGACTCTATTATACTCTCTTTACAACGTTCTGGTTCGAAGAATCAATTTCCTCTGCATTATTATGACTAGCCCCCCCAACTATCAAGACATCGAGAACTTCAAGATGGTCCAAGCTCAGTGGCACACCTTTCAAGCTCGTTTATCGATGGACACCCTTGTTGAACAAAGGGTCAGCGTCCGGAAGTTAGGCGAAACCGCGGTACACTTTTTACCAATTACACTTTTTAAAACGCCATTTTTGTAACCAGGTTTTACAATTTACAGCTACTCCTGACTGAGTCCAAATTGGTTTTGACGGAGCGGTCCTGGCAGAATGTTATTTTTGGCGTCCGTAAGGCATTCCAGGGACTACAACATGTATACCCTGAGTTACTTCAAGAGCCTGTTTACCGTAATATTGTGACTCTGACTGCCGCTATTCACCGTCACCGTGAAAAGGTCCGCACTGAGCACCTGTCTCAAACCGCGGTGCGTGCTTTTTACCCCATCTTGTACTGTACTGTTCTTTTTAAACCATGGTTTTCTGGTACTAGGTCCCTGCTACTGGTGGTGAAGCGGATGGTACCACTATTCCAGGCGAGGTCATTGCTGGCGGTGAATATGACGGTGACATTGAAATGTCTGGTACTGACTCGGTATGTTTCTTTTTAGCTACCACGCTGTCAGTGCGCGACATACTCAATGGCGTCTCTTCTTTACTCAAGAATATGGTCATTGATTCCGGCGCTACGGCCAGTGCTGCTGTCTCTGGATCAGTGACTAGTCGTCTCCTTAGTGAAGGACCAATCACCCGTAGCCGCAAGGAGAAGGAGAACATTAAGGTTCCCCGTGTCAAAAGGACTAAGGCTGAAAAGGCTGCCATCAAGGTACCCATTCTTGTTTTTGCTCTGTCTATTACTTTGTTTCTTATTCCTACAGGACGGTAAGCGTTCCGAGCTCAATCGCGGCAGCACTCTTCGTCCCAAAAAGCGTACGAGGCAGGACACCCCGGATGAAGATCCAAAGGCATCTGCTGAGGGTACGTTTTCTAATAATAGATGGTTCTAAATTTATACCGACTGTGCATCAGATACTCGTGTCTTTATTGACTTCCGTCCCTCCAAGGAGCACGATGTAGTCTTAGCGCGGGCGCGCTTGATTGCAGACGCAGGCGATCCCATGTCGCACACCAAGCAAGCCCTCGGTAGGATGCTTTTAAACTACCGCGCTGAGTTGGAGGAGATCAGTCATACAGTGTCCTTCTTATTGAAGCGTCGTGATGCCACTATGGACGAGGTTACTCGCCTCAACGGTCTAATGAACGAGGCCGCTCTGGAGGGAGGCTCTGACGAGGCTGCCACTGCAAGCGCTACGGAAGTCCATGACCAGGATGACAATGATAAGGAGGAGGTAGCTCCGGCTGACTTGCCCTTGCCTGAGGTTGAAGACGACTTCATATCTGCTTGAGGACAGTCCAATTAACTTCCTCCTGAGTTATGGTGTCCCTCCCCACGCTCCTTTGTATTACTGTCTTTACTCGGCTTAACGCTGTCCTTACTACTTCGCTTAGTTGCTTATACTGTCTTTACTGCTTCTGTTTCCATACTGATTTATCACCTATGCAACTTCCGGTGTGACATAGTAGTTTGTGGTAGCGCCGGCGCTATCCCCTCCTCAGTGTTCTCACTAGAGCTTGACTCTGAATCGGACTGATCCAATTGGACTCTGTCAAACGTATAGTCACGCTCCTTGTAAACTTGCCTATTAGCGGGATCTTTCGATTCCACTAAAGCATTTAGTGTTTCGCTAGAGATGTCTATTAGATCTTGCAGATTATCCGGCAGTTCAATTGTACTCCTAGCAAAATAGGGAATAACCCTAAACGCCCCCACTTTATGTTGCCACACCGATCCATCCATTTCGCAAACAATATAGGCTCCCCCGCGGTTTCGTCTAAGGACTATCATTGGTCCCAGGTACCGTGGCTTCAGCTTTTTATCGAGCGAACTTTCGACCTCGGTATTTCTAACTAGTACTAAACTTCCTGGTTTGAAATCATAGTCTCTGATGGTCGCGCTGTGATCCTTCTCATACTGTAATAGTCTCCTTCGTTTTTCTATATTGATACGTTTCCTCATATCAGCCACATGCTGGACGTGCTTAGCTAGAGCCTGCGCTCTAAATCCAATGAGTTCCTCTGTAGTCAATATTTTTCCTGGTAACTTTACTAACCAAGTGGCTTCGATAATATCTAACGGTAAGGTTGGGTGCGCGCCCGTAATCATAAAATAGGGGGAGCAACCCGTCCCTTTCCGTATAGTAATTCTGTCAGCCCACATTACATGGTGGAAGAAGTAGTACCACTTCTTTACATCACCACCTGTAGCTTTGAAGACAGCTTGACGCACATCCCAATGTGCGCGCTCGGCGATCCCATTTCCTTTGGAATTGTATGGTGATATACTTATTCCTGTAATACCATACTTGGATTCCAGCCACGCTTTGGCTGCGACAAAGGCAGGACCATTATCCGTTACAATTTCCGTTAGGGAACCCCATCTACAAATTACTTCTTCAAACAGCCACCTTCCCAAGGTCTTGCCATCCTCAGATTTGAGGGGCGCGCCTTCCATCCACGAAGACAGCGCACATCTTCCTTGGACAATGTATTTATAACCGTTAGACGATGGGCTCATATACATGGTGTCCGCATGCAATACTTGGAATATAGACGGCGTGTGGGTTATGACAGGAGGGATTCTCAACAAAGTTAAGAGCCTTGTCTGACAGATGTGACATGACTTCACATACCATGATACATCGCGTTCCATTTCTGGCCACCAAAATCTTTTATCTATTAAGGATTTTGTTGCATAGAAACCCCTATGTCCAACAGAATCGTGAGATGCCTTCATCATATATGTTCGGTGATTTTTATCAACAACAAGCTGGTGCGCGCTATCGATATTTTTCCTATACATCCTGCCTTCTGGATCCAAAAAGAAATTAGACGCCTGCCTTGCAAACTTTAGGTAGGCGTGATCTGTCATCCCTTTTGGTCTCTTTTGTGGTCTTTTTAACCATTCTTTTATTAAAGGTAGGTTTTTATCCTGTTCCTGCGCCGTAGGTGTTCGTTTAGACTCATCATATACTTCCCTTACATTAGGGTCATATTTAAACTTTTCATCGGGTATGACAGTAGTATTTACAAGTTGCTTTAGATAAGCTTCTCTTTGAATACCAAACCGTCCTAAACCTAAGTGCTGTTTTACTTCTCCAATAAATGCTGCTTCACCAGCCCAGGCATTGTTTACTTCAACTTCAAAATCAGAGATTTCCTTCGCAAGTTGGAATAAATATCCGCCGCGCGTGTCGATCTCCTCTTTAAAATCTGACAGCTCCAAAGGGTCATCCAATCCTTCCGTTGGGTTGATAAACCTTAAAGGACCTGAGGGTTCGTCGTAACCATTGTCTGGGTCCGGGGAGACAGGATCCCCTAGCCGCGCGTCTCGTCTTGACAGACCATCTGGGCCAAAGCCTTTACCAGCTTTATGAACCAGAGTAAAGTGGAACATAAGTATCCTATCAATCCACCTATTTACCGTTGCATTAGGTCCTAGACTTGGGTTTGATAACATCCCCTTAATGTACTTTGCATCCGTTTCCACTACCAAATTTCGTACTCCAATAAACCAATAATAACATGCCATTAGAACTCTCATCAATCCGAATAGCTCTCGTTTGGGTTGTGAGAAGCGCGCTTCGCGCTCATTCAGAGTTATCGAGTCAAATCTAGCATAGTGCTTTCTTCCAGGTATATCAGGGTCTTCCTGATAGATATAGTAGCCTACGGCTTTCCATGACGTATCTACTGACAATACCACTGGCGTATTCCAGGTGTAATTAATTGGACGGAGCGCGGGGCTATTTTTAAGTGCGTCTAACAATAGCTGCTGCGCTTCTTCTTGCTCAGGCCCCCATATCCAAGGTTCACTACTTCTAGTTAACTTTTGAATTGGTTGGCCTATACGGGCGAAGTCTTTAATGAAATTCCTGCATACACCAATAGTTCCCATGTAAGCGCGTACTTCACTGACATCTTTGCATGGTCCCCATCTTTCAACTACACCGATTCTATCAGTAGTAGGTTTTCGTCCTTCATAGGTACATCTATGTCCTACCACTAGAATTTCACTTGCGCATAACATAGACTTATATCCTGAAAACGTTCCTCCAGAATACTTCATTCTCTGTACGACGCGATTTACATTTTGCATATGTTCCCAGAAGAAGCGCCTAACACCTGGAGCACCAGGTAGCTCTTCTTCTGTTCCGTCCGGCAGTTCATAGCGCGTTGCTGGACCGCGCACGGGTACATCATCAATGTAGGGTATTGTGACATGTGGTACCTCATCCTGTAGGATGTATGTGACATCATCATGAAATATTGGAACTGAATTCGTCCATCCCATAGGAAGTGTTACTAGTCTCAGCGCGCCAAACGGTGTTTGGAACGTGGTTAGATCGCGCGAGGTTTCTGCTAAAGGCCTCTCATCGTATCCTACATATAGATCCATCATTCCGCCACAAGCGCGCCCTGCGAAGTGTTCTGCTAGTTCTTCGGTAGCGGGTGGTAAGCCCGAGTGCACTATTGTGACTGCATTCAGCGGTTCTAGACTATGTACAATTCTAAGCTTCTTTCCTGGGCCTTTCTTTAATACGGTAAACCATCTAGACCTATATGATGAATTGGATCTCTCATAGACTCCTGCATCAATTTTAGTTTTGATGATTTTACAAACATCTTCATAGATCCCTGGTGGGATTCTAATGTTCCTTTCTGTCCACGGCGTATGTGGGACTACTGGTATCTCGACGGGAGGAAAATATTCCTTCTTAAAGCTACCGCGCTCACTATCATTCCAAGCAAAACCATCATTATGTTTGCACATAAAGTCGTGAATTATATCCATCTCTTTAGGTTTTAAGAAGCTCTCTTCTTCGTGTACCCTTTGGAATTCCGCGCGCCTTTCCTCAGTATACCTTCCAGTTGGTTTAAACGGAGGTGGGTTAGGCGTTAGAACGGGTAGGGCCGCTAAAGGGTCACCCTTTATATCTCTGATAATTCTAAACTTATCAGGCAGGTCCGCCAGTGTTGGTTTTGTTTTCAAATGTACTGGTTTATACTTCTTTCCTACTAACTGATCCATGGGCTCAATATTACACTTTTCACTTGTTGCAGTTCCAAGACCGCGCTCGTTGGTGCCAATTTGCCACCGCTTTAATTTACTTAAAGCTTTATCGATCATGGGCTGTTCTTGAGCGTATGTCATAGGTCTAGTGGGTGTACTTGCTGGGTTGCTGCTGTTCTGCTCGTAGTTTATTACTGGTCCATCGCGCTCATCTATGGAAGCCAAGTACGTGGCTAGTAATTCGCGTTCAGGTACTGTACTATTCATGTTCACATCACTTCTAGACAAAAAGACATCTCTAAGTTCTTTGTGACCAAAATTCCGTTTATCAGTAGGGTGTCTATAACCCGTTATAATAAAGTTTCCGTTCTCATCTTCAGCAATTTCTACGGCTAGCTCTCCTTGATCACTTTGGATTAATTCATCGAAGGCCGAAAATCCTGCTCCGGTTGTCTTTTCAACAGCTTAGGCAGTGATCCCTTTGCATGGGTAGGGATAGTACACCTTCGTCCCGTGTTAGGGTCCGTGATAGTGACTACTTGTCCCCCGTCCCGAGCATTTTTGATCTGACTTTCCGTGAGTGTATCAAATGGTCTCCCGAGCAATACTTTGTATGCGGGTGAATTTATGATATGTACTTGGAGGTAGATGGCCATGTCATTAAACAAGAAAGGAACATTGCGCGCTAATCCCGCTGTTTTCTCAACTTGTTTATTAGCACTCTGCATGTGTATGACAACGTCCGGATCCCATGAAATATCTAAGTCTAAAGCCGTTTGTTTAGCCATTGATACTATTTGGGATCCCCCATCTAATAAAGATTCCTCCGTTCCTGCCCCATTTATTACTGGATATACTGCGCGCAAAGAGGCCGATTCTTTTGCTACATACAACTGTTTGGGCTCTTCCCCAGCCGGTAAAGATTCTAAATACTGTAGGACTGGGTCTCCGCATATTATAGATCCCTTAGGTATTCCGCCGCGGTCATACTCCGAGATGAAGAAAGACTGGAATGGGATTGACTCTACTGGTAGCGCGTCATGCCGTAAGTAGTTATCATCAAGTTCCCAGTCCCCTCCAAAGGGTAAGACGTCTTCCTCATCTATTCTGTTTATTTGCAAGTTAGCGTCCCTTTGGGTGAGGGACTTACGTCTGGCAGTTACAATATTCTTTATCCCATCTCTAATGGTTTTTGACGAGCCCATTAACTCTCCCATGGTCAATGTGATAGGGTTGTCTAACACTTTAGCAATTATATCGCCACTTTTTAATTTTACTTCTATCGGGGACTTAGTTTCATAAGTCGGACCGCGCTTAGTGTTAAAATTAGGTAGCGGATCAACTGGTTCAGGGTTGCGTTCCGTTCTCCGGGGTATGTAGGGTACCACGGGCACATCGATGTAGGGTAATTCTTTTCGTACTGGAGACTTTACTGATGGTTCAACAAATTTTACTTTCTTTTTCCTAGGAGACGGCACTACCAACTCCTCTTCGCTACTATCCCGACTACTCTCCGAATCGTTACTTTCTTGACGACTATTTCTGTTTTTATTTCGGTCCTCTGGCTGTCTCTTGGAACGCGACCTAGTCGTAGGTCTAGCGTGTTCCTTAGCCTCCTTCATCGGACCTAATTGAAACCCGACTCTTTAACCTTGTTTTGGTTATTGAGTTCTGCTACCTGCCCTAATAAAGTACTCATTTGTGCTTGTAAGGCTGCTATGTCAGGATTCGGCGCGCTCTTTGCCGTAGGATTATAGTTATTATTTATATATTCCTGTTTCTGCATCTGAGGCGGTACTGGCAACGCAGTTTGCGCGCTCTGTTGTCCTAACATTTGTTGCGCTTGAAATTGTGCCATTTGTGCCATTATGGCTTTCAAGGTTCCAATGTCATTACTATTGTCTACTGCATTATGTGACTGCATAACGGACAATACTCCTGGAGCGGGTCCTTCCGTGACATCTCCGTAATAAAGGGCCGCTACCTTCTTTGAATGGAAGTGTTCCACTTTATCTTTCAATGATACCGTTTCTGGTTCTCTTGGAATATATGATCCGTCTGGTAAGCATACTCCTCCATTTGCGTTGGTTTTTATTTTCCCTTCCTCAAAATGTTTCTGTTTCTCGGGACAGGCCATTATGAAGTGTCCGGGTGTAAAACAGTAGTGACATTTATACGCATTTGGTCTTTGCGGTTGTCCTTCTTTAGGCTTTCCGTACTGATTCTGATACTGATGCTGCTGGGGTGCGCTATTCGTGGCATGGTTCTGAACAGTTGCTTGTTGAAGCGCTTTCATTACATCCTCGAATCCACTCCTCGTATTCTTCTCATTTACTTGGAGACGGTCTAACAAATTAACTATTTGTTGTTTTATTTCATCCATCTCTACTTTGATTTTGGGCGCTGCTGTTGCTGTTACGGACGTTATAAACGATCTATTTGTGTCTGGAATATTCATGTTGGCTACGCCTTCAGAAATGCTGATTGCAGTTGCTATAACTTCCTCCAGATCGTACTGATCCCCTTTTCGTCGCGCGAGCGCGGCGGCTTCGGCAATAGTATTAGGATCTGCTCGGTTGTTTGTAGCAACGGCTTGTCCTGCCTGTGTAGCATTAGACTGATTATTCCCTAGCAGGGTTAGCCTTCCTTGTACTTGGGATCTGAAGACTTCGTCTAGACATCCCAAGAACTTGGTAACTAATTCTCGGTTAGAGATAATAGGTGGCCTAACTCCCAAGAGTTTAATAGATTCTGCTTTGAATTCACGCTTCAGCTTTTTCAGCGCGGCCTCATCGGTTACTCCAATACGTGGGTTGGCGCGACACACTGCTTCTAACTTGGCTACTGATCCTTCTACTTGATCGAGTGCTTCCGGATAACTAGAGATCAACTCTGTCTTGAAATCCGTCCAAGTGCCTGTCTTATAGTGGTCTAATGCCCTCCACTCATTCTCTGATTGTAGGTCTGCGTATTTTCCTAACATTAACTTCTTTTCTTCATCATTTGTAATGTTACACTCCTTCCATAGGACCTCCATTCGCTCCAGAAACCGGATTAAACCCGTGGGCTCTTTTCCTTTGAATACTGGTGCATCACGGACGCCTGGTTGGGGCATATATTTACGAGGGGGTTCAGTCATGATTACTGAACGGTTCTGAGTAGCTAACGAGTTCGGGTTTGCTACTGGGTTTACTATGGACGATCTTCCGCGCGCTACTGATTTACTAGTAGTCGATATGTTTCCTAAGGGCTCTGGAGTTCTAAATACTTGCCTTGGTCCTGAAGATCCAAAGGCTGGTTGTGAAGATCCTCGTGTGCGCGCTCGCCTAGGAGGTGGTAACGACTCTGTTACTCCAGCGTTTTGCGAATTTTTAGTCTGCCGCGTTTTTGTAGCTACTTGTCTTGCAAGTGGCTGATTAGTTAGTCTGTTTGACGAGCTGGCTTGTGGGCGTGGCTCTTGAGACAGATTGACTAAACTTTCTCCGCTCTACTTCAATTTGTAGACGACGTTACTCGTCTTGGTATAATATTTTTCAAAGAAAGATGCTCTCTTTAGACTATTCAAAAACTCTGAACCCTCGCGGTGGGCTCCAGATGAAAGGGGGCTCCTGGGCTA
The DNA here is from genome assembly GCA_013420905.1 of Collybia mongolica. NCBI lineage: Eukaryota > Fungi > Basidiomycota > Agaricomycetes > Agaricales > Clitocybaceae > Collybia > Collybia mongolica. The sequence continues at coordinate 9,082 of JAAXNY010000019.1, forward strand.
TAAGTGCGCTGATGCTATGAAATGTAATCTCTCTCACACACACACCAAACCTAACAATCAACACACGAACAGTAGGAATCGCCTGTTTTGAGTTCGGGTTCAAGTGCTTAGAAGCACTAAGCTTTGAATAGTACTAGCCAAAGCCCTTTCCAATGATCTCTCGACGGGTTCGATTTAGACAAAAGCTTCAACACAGGTTCAAAAACCTGCTAGGTATATTTATAATATCTCTCGATCCAATAGACTGAGTACCAAGTGTACGTTCAATTATTAGTGATCCCAAGCGGATCTATAAGTCCAAGCGACTTATCAAACAATACAGAGCCAAGTGCACTAAGGCCAAGTGCCTAGTAATTCCAACGGACAATACGGTACTAAGTTCCAAGTGAACTAAGTTTCTTTAATTCTGTGGTTCTCCAATCAATTCCAATCAAGACACGTTGAAGCAATCTGATCCTTAATTCGGGCACGCAATAGTGTTTTAACAAATGTGATTTGTATACTCTATAGTCGCGCGAAGTGGGGGCAAGATTCCTTACCTTAGCGCTACTCATCTACAGTCTATTTATAATGTACAAACTAAATATCATACGGAATTGTAAATTTTACACGGAACCGCGCTCCCGCGCGCCAAGGATCTGTATTCAATACCGACGCGTCTACTACAGCTTGGCGCGTGCGCCACGCGTGCCAATTATGTCGTTTACTGGTTACTTATCAAATATTGAAAGAGCGGGCTAAACTCTTATCAAGTCCCGACCGCGCGCTTTGTTATTTAAAACAGCGCGGCACTGTCGTTTACTCCCCCTGATTGTCCCTGTTGTTATTCACGGTGTCCCGTCGCTTCCGGTAGTTAACACCAAGTACCCCTGACTAGGATCGGGTTGTGCAAGTCCCGAATTTACAATTACTTCTCCTATTAATGATGATCCCCGGACTAATGATATCATACTACAACGGTTACTTATGAACTAAGACACCGAGGTTGTAACCGGGCATGGTGAATAGGACTAATAATAGACCGTACTCATAGTCCTCTGTACTGATAGTGTATTATCCATTAGACTAGTTCACTCTGATTAGCCGTCTTGGAGCTCGACTCTCCTTTATTACCGTTTACTTGGTTATTAGAAATGACACTAATAGCCTTACTTGTTGACTTTATAAGTGCAAACAATTTCGGGCCCTATCAGCGGTAGTCCTGTACCGGGCGTAGCGAACCGTCCTTCTTCTTGATAAAGAAGAACGGCGAAGCCATTGGCGATTTGGAGGGGCGGATCCGACCAGAGGCGAGGTTCTCCTCGAGGAACTTGTCCAACTCCGCTTGTTCGGCGACTGAGAGCGGGTAGACCTTGCAGGATTTCCCTTCTGCGTCGCGGACGAGTTCGATCGCGTGGTCCCACGGTCGGCGATCTGGGAGAGCGTCGAAGGACGTCTTGGAGAACACATCCTCAAATTCGTGGACGTGCGCCGGTGCTAGATCGAAAAACGTCTTGGGTTGCGCATTACGATCAAAGGAGTCTGCGATCTGCTGGGACGCGTTCTTCCGGGCTTCCGTTTGGATCTTTTCCGCTAGTCGCTGCGAGATGGTTTGGGTTGTCCGAATCTCTTCTGGTGCCTTCTGAAACTGTCCTGGTTCGCCGATGTTGACCACGAAGATATGGTCGCCCTCTTCGATGCAATCTTCAAGGGCAATATCTCCTTCGTGCTCAGAGTCGGGAACCTCTCCAATTTCTGTTTCTGGTTTGGGCATGGGTCCTGCGCGACAGGCGTTGATGCGGGCCTCCAATTTACGCTTCTCCGCCTTTTCCGATTTAACCTCGTTCGCGCAGGTCCGACATTTGTCGGGACAGCGACTCATCTTCACCTCGTTGGTCTGCCAGTTGATCTCCGGGTTGTGCTCCTGCAACCAAGTGTAGCCCAGTATGAGATCCTGCTTCCCTAGGCTGGTGACCGCGAAGTGGGTGCGTTCTGAGTGACCGTTGTACCGGAGGATGAGGTCTACGATCTCCGAAATAGACCCGTTCTCGTTCGGAGTGCCGTCGACGTTGAACACCGGAATAGTGCGAACTAGCTTGCGCGAGGTCAACCTGTTCCTCCGCACGAATTCAGAATCGATGAAAAGGCCCATTGCTCCCGAGTCTACCAAGCTGTTCATCGCGAATGTCTCGCCTGTGTCAGTCGTCTGAAGTTCAATCTTGAGCTTCAGCGAGCGAGTGCTGGGGGTGGCGGCGACTACGAATCACTTGGGTAGAGCTCGTTCCCATTGGGGGAGTCTCTGGCGCGGCGGTTTAGGGACGGGGATGGTATCTTGTATGGCTTCTGTAGTAGTTTCGGGTGTTTGGGAAATTTCAGTTGTATTCTCAACTTCTAAACACGCGAACCTATTTACAGATGACAGCGAGGGTGTACTGTTCACTCGCTGTCCGCTACAAAACCCTCTTGAGTGGTTGCGAACGTTTCCCCTTCTTCCGCCGGCGGTTCGACTTGTGCGTCTATCATCGCGAAGATGTGCTGCGTGAACTCATGCTGCTCCTCCATTGACATGAACCGCGTGTCGTAGCGGAGGGGGCAGTCCTTCCGGAAATGGCCCGGCTGCTTACATCGGTGGCAGGTCTCGATGTTCGTTCGAGCCCTCTGCATCGCGTCTACATCCATCGGAACCGGTGGAGGGAGAGCAGGGGGCGGCGGAGGTGGTGGTGGCGCCATCCGTTGCAGCGTCGGGGCTGAGAAGTGCGGCGGTGCGCAAAACGCTGAGGTAGTGCGTGCGGGAGGTGCGCGAGCCGCCGGTTTAGTGCTCAGGAAGGCCTCGTTGGTGAGGCGGTTTTCATCGCACTTCATCGCCGCTACATACCACTGTTCCGGCTGATCATCTGCTGGTCGTCCCACTGCCATCGTCGCGATCTGCGACTGAATCTCCCCGCCCAGTCCCTTCCGGTACTTCACCACAATCGTCAACCCCTCCTTGTATCCCGACTTGTCGATGAGATCCCTGAACTCATCCGTGTAGTCGTCCACCGATCGCAATCCTTGGTGGTAGCTGCTCGTTTCCAACCTCGTAATCGCCCGCTGCGCTTCGCTCTGCACGAAGAAGTTGACCGCGAAGTCGGCGCGGAATAGGGCCCATGTCGCGTACTTCGGGTTCCCGGTAGCGGTCTGGTATCGCATGGCCCGGTCCGCGAACAGATACGCTCGGCCTTTCTTCATGAAGGTGTACGCCCACCGTACCTGCGTCACTTCATCCGCGAACTGGTGTGGTACAAGATTTATATACAGTTCGCATGCGTTAATGAACACACGCCCTCGTTCGCGCGATCCGTCGAAGTCATCGGGAAGCGATGGCCAGAGTGCCGAAGGTTGTCCCGAATTAACGTGGGTCGCGGGGGGAGGTGTTGATACATTATTTACAGGGGCGCTGGGTGCAGGGGTATTGACCGGGGGTGGGGGAGCTGCGGTTTGGAGCGCGATCAGCGCGTTGATGCTGTCGGTGAGCTTCTTAAGCTGCTCGGCTTGTTCCTCCGCCTTCCTATTGAGATCTCCTATGTCTCATTCGATGTTATCCATCCTCGTTTCGGCATCCATCGGCTGGAGTAGGAGTTCCACTTCTAGTTCGGAGGAGGGTGGAGAGGGCGATTCTCGCGCGGTCTTGACGGATTCTGTATCGGAGCTGACAGTTTCTGCCGATCGGAATTTGGCAATGGCTGCGGTGAGGTCGCGGTCTCTGCTGGTGAGAGAATTCTACTGTAAGGGCAATTCCGGCGGAGTGCGCGCGAACTTAGTAGAGCGGGCCGACGCTGGTGGAGGGGATCCTAAGAGATGTATTCACTTGTACGACATATGTACTACTCACCTGGTGGAGGGGATCCTAAGAGAATTCTCTGAGGAGCCTCCATCAGGGGGGGTGTGCTATATACCTAGTACTACATTAAATACACGTTCCCGGTGCAGTACGACGACACGCGTTGGGCTAGCGAAGGTCACGTGACCGTGCCCTTGATAGTCCGAACAAGTGCGAAGTCCGGCGGCGAACTGCGCGCGAAGTAGAGAGTGGGGGTGCGTGTGGGCGTAGGTAATGAACGTGCGATGTAGTGAATGTAATTGAGTGAGCGCGAAGTAAGCAGAGAAATTGTATCGTAAGTCGGCGGGATGACTGAGTCGCGAATCGGCGAAGTAGAAGTCGGCGGAGTGAGATTCGGCGAAGTAAGGCTAGATCGGCGAAGTAAGGCGGAAATGGAGTTCCCCTTACATGTAGTCAGCAAGAGGTTTTGAAGGCCCTCCAGGCCTTCCTCCTTGTATAACCTACCTATGGTGCCAACTATGCGCACCAACAAGGAGTCACGCATTTCAAGCGCGTGGTTAGCAGCCTGAATAACCTCTGCAGCAAGAGTGTCCGTGTCGTCCAGCTGAGCATACGCTTCAGCAACCGCTAGTAGAATAAGTAAAATCATTAGTAAACAAAAAGACAGAAAGAAAATGGCTTACTGGAAATGCCCGCACCAAGCATAGGCCCCAGATCCTCCCAGAGCCTAGTGTGCTTCTGGGGAGTGAGACTGAAGCTGCACTTCCCCTTCTTGGCGGTAGCGCATTCAATGAACGGTTTACCCCAACCGTTGAAGGAGCACTCGATGTTGCCACGGGTGGCGCACATCGTGCAAGGATAGCCAACCTAGTAAGAATGATCAGTAACAAGAAATAAAGTAGTAATAAACATACAGTAGAGCGCCGAGGCGCAAGGTCAGCCAGCAGGGAGGTAATAGGGGACTGTAGTGGTGTAGGCTCCTGGTTGGGAACCAGCGCATGCTTATGGCGTGTTGCCTGAACCCCATCCCTAGAACAAGTGGTCTTACGCAACTGATGAGGAGAAGGGGCCGCGGGAGGCAACAACTCCGCGAATCCCTCTTGAGCCAACTGGCGTGCAATCTCTTCATTAAAGAGCTGAAGCTCAGGGACCTCAACCTTAACCAGTGGCTGCCCAGAGGACTAAAGAGATAAAAATAAGTAAAAGTAAATGAGTTTTTAAAAGAGAAGGGAGACATACAGGACCTGCCTCCATGGGACGCAGCGTGGAATCACTGCCAGCCCCCTGGGCATGTGACATGTCAGACTAGAATTTTGAAATCAAGTCAGGAATAATGTAAAGCTTGTGAAGTAAAGGATGGTATACCTGGGGACACGCGGCCTTTGCCCTTGGACCCTGCATTACGCTTCTGCTTAAGGGGCTATCAAAATAAGTCAACAACAGAAGAAAAGTAATAAAAGTAGTGATCAACGAACCATGGGTACCAAAACCGGGGAGTGCGCCAGCAAGGGCGCAGTGGACCAACTGTCCCGGTACTGATGGTAATGGCGCGGCGCGCCAACCATGCAAGGGGGTACAAGGAAAGTATCTTGAAAGATACTGTCACCATTGTCATGCTTGTAGCGCGACCCCACCTGGTCCAGAACTTGCTCCACAGTGGGAGCCTGGCCCTAAAGTAAAAAGTAGTCAGTATGACAAGGACAGACAGAGTAAAGAAGTAAACAAGCCATTTACCAGAAGAATGGAATTGTTTCCTAGGTCAGCCGATATGACCGTACGCCAGGAAGACCACGAGGCTTCGCGCACATCAACTGGGATGCGCATCACTTGGAGGTGAAGTGCGCGCAGGAGGAGAATGGCTGGGTACAGCAGCAAAAAGCGCGCGCCATGGACCACGCCAGTGATGGCATCCTGAGACCAGTAAATAAGTAATTTAGCAAAAGGTGTTAACAAGTAAAAGATGGGCGTACGATGAGCAAGGAGCAGTAATCAACGAAGTCAATTAAATTGTCAAGGTCAAGGGGGCCCTGATGGTCCATACGGGGCATGAGCTCCTCGGCCATAATGATCCACCCTTGCTCCATGGCAACAAAGACGTCGCCCTTGGCATCTTCAAGGAGATCGGAAAACGAAGGGATGGGCTGGTCCACATAGACCATAGCGGGGGAACGGCCCTCAGTCAGTAAAATTGCAGTGGAAAGCAAAAGGGACAGCATGGAAGGTGAGCGCAGAGCATGAGCCATGGCAGAAGTGGAAGTGGAAGACATATTTGTTTAAAAGAGTTGGAGCATTTGAGCAATGCGAATAGCAAAGAAATTTAGAAATGGGCTGTAAAGTCCAAATTGTCTAAAACTTAGCAAAAGTGAGAGCTTTTTAAAACGCACAACCCTGCATTGCGAAGCTCTGAAAGACAAACAGGAGTACCGATCTCTTGCTGAAGTGTCAGAAACATAATGAGAGAAATGCTCAGATGACTGAAATATCTGTAAAGCGATGTCCGAATGTCAAGTACTCTCTCAGGAGACATATATAACTGTCATGATCCTGATGGAAAGTAGACCTCTGGACTTGATCCCAACATCGCGCGCCTACCTGTCTAAAAGTGGGAACCGTTGTGACCTTGTACTGAATGATTAGATGCATGCAGACCCGAAGTATTGGACTAACATGCCAGCAAAGAGAGACTGAGGACAGTCTACATTTGTGGTGTGGGGGAGATGATAGGGCCTGAAATTGTTTGCACTTATAAAGTCAACAAGTAAGGCTATTAATATCATTTCTAATAACCAAGTAAACAGTAATAAAGGATTAGAGTCGAGCTCCAAGACAGCTAATCAGAGTGAACTAGTCTAATGGATAATACACTATCAGTACAGAGGACTATGAGTACAGTCTATTATTAGTCCTATTCACCATGCCCGGTTACAACCTTGGTATCTTAGTTCATAAGTAACCATTGTAGTATGATATCATTAGTCCGGGGATCATCATTAATAGGAGAAGTAATTGTAAATTCGGGACTTGCACAACCCGATCCTAGTCAGGGGCACTTGGTGTTAACTACTGGAAGAGACAGGACACCATGAATAACAACCGGGACAATCAGGAGAAGTAAATGACAGCACCGTGCTGTTTTAAATAACAAAGCACGCAGTCGGGACTTGATAAGAGTTTAGCCAGCTCTTTCAATATTTGATAAGTAACCAGTAAACGGCATAATTGGCACATATGGCATGTGCACCAAGTCATAGAGGACGTGTCAGCATTAAATACAGATCCTTGGCATGGGGGAGCGCAGTTCCATATAAAATTTACAATTCCGTATGATATTTAGTTTGTACACTATAAATAGACTGTAGATGAGTAGCACAAAGGCAAGGAATCTTGCCACCACTTTGCGCTACTATAGAGTACACAAATCACATTTGTTAAAACACTATTGCATGCCTGAATTAAGGCTCAGATTGCTTCAAAGTTGTCTTGATTGGAATTGTTTGAAGAGATCACAGAATTGAAGAGTCTTAGTTCACTTGGAACTTAGTACCACATTGTCCGTTGGAATTACTAGGCACTTGGCCTTAGTGCACTTGGCACTGTTTGTTTAATAAGTCGCTTGGACTTATAGATCTGCTTGGGATCATTAATAATTGAATGTACACTTGGTACTCAGTCTATTGGATTGAGAGATATTACAAATATACCTAGCAAGTTTTAAACTTGTGTTGAAGCTTTGTCTGAATCAAACCTGTCGAGAGATCATTGGAAAGAGCTTTGGCTAGTACTATTCAAAGCTTAGTGCTTCTAAGCACTTGAACCCGAACACAAAACAGGCAATTCCTACTGTTTGTGTGTTGATTGTTAGGTTTGGTGTGTGTGTGTGTGTAAGAGATTACATTTCATAGCATCAGCACACTTATAGCCCAGGAGCCCCCTTTCACTGCGGTTCAGAACCGAACTGCGGCAGCACTATTTACCAACAGTTATTGATTTTATATACAATACTTATATCTACACCAAAACTATCATGAAATACTGACTAATCTGAGTCTATAAGATCAACACAGAAAGGGAGGTGACTTGCAAGACCATGGTGGCTAAAAAATAATTTGCATGTGAAACATTGTTCAATAAGCCCTTCCCATTCTTGGTTTGTTATACCTTCTCCATCTTGAAGGTGGTGTAGGAGATGTTCCTTGTTAGCAGTTGTGTGTGATAACAATGAAGGTGTTGGATGATGGGATGTAGACAATGGGGCAGTTGAAGAGCAAGCACTGGATTCTTACGTTGGATCCTTGTATAAGCTGGTCCAACAATATTGGCTGGGCAAGGAGGAAGAATGATTTTGGGAGGTGTCATGTTGTGGCAACAATGGAGGGCTGCAGAAATTCACCATGATGGTGATTTGAAAGGTGGGGTATGCAAATTGAGGTCCAGCTTGGTTTGTAGTTTGCTGAGAGCAGCCAAGGCATGGTAGGGGGCTGTTGGATAAAAATGGAAGTTCAGTTGTGCCACAAAAACAATAGTGTTTGATGAATACTCACTGAAGGGAACATGCACCCTCCTTTGTGCTCTACTCAATGGAATAGATGAGCCACTCATCTGTATTATCTCATCACCAGAACTGGAGAGGTGCTCTCCACAGTAACCTTCAAAGTGGGGACCCACTTCACTAACAAGGAAGTTCTGTAGTGTAAATGCCTGGAGTAACTCATCCATCACAGGCTCATAACCAGTACCTAAAAAACATCCAATAATCAAAAAAAAAAAGGTGTCAAATCTAACGTTGCTTGCATACCAAGAGTGGGAAGGTGGTGGTAATCAGATTCAAGAAGTGCACTTGAAAAGAGTGTCAAAGGTTGACTGGAATAAATAATGTTAGTGTCAGGCCAGAACCACAAATATTAATTGGAACACATGGTAAAAGTGACATTTTGAAATGTTGTCATGGCAGAATACAAGCACATTGCTGCCCATTGACTCAACAAATTGTGATGATGAAGTCTGGCCTGATATGAGGCTGCAGAAGCACAGCCAATGTAAGCCATGGTGTTGTAGCCATGCCTTGATTCCTGAAGGTACAATACACTGACCATTGTGCATGGGCCTGTTTAGAAATCAACAATAAGCTGCATTCACATAAAGGAGAGAAAACAAAGTGTCCCATGTGATGGTCATGATTTGCTGGGCAAGTGGACTATAGATAACAAGTTCAGTACTTCCTTTCTGCACTTCAATGCAGTCATCAAAAGGGCCAGGTGTAGTAGCAGTAGTATGGGCCTGTGAGCATGACATGGGGTAGGAGAAGAAAACTGTCAACAGCAGTAACATGATCCAATGGTCTGGTGAGGTTGGCCATTTTATCTGGGGTTGGAGTGGGTTGAAAAGCATTGAACAGGGCAGAAGAGTTTCTTGAAGGCCACAGACTTAGGGAGTGGTTCTAGTAAAACTTATTTTGCCTCTGGGTCAACTTCTCATTCAGAGAGGTGCTCACCAAACAATTAATCAAATTCCCTTCAAGTCCAATTTACAAAGCATGAGTGCCAGTTGTGACAAAAGGGTAGTGGGAGTGATTTTGTTTGTCATGGCAGGGTTCAAAGCCCAAATAAACACAACATTTTTTTGACCAGTTATCTGACATTTATTTCAAGAAAGATGGTATATTATAAATGATCTGAAGTGCTAATAGTGCTTGTTGCTGTTACAGGGACCTTCATTGACCTCAAACCCATGAACGCAACTCCAGATTCCAGGGTCTTGTTATACTTTGCTTGAGACTCATCGCATGCCTTCTCTGCATTTCTCAATACTGACAACTGTTTATTGTATTGATCACACTTGAGAACTGTGTTAATAGTGCAAAGGGTACTCTTGTGAATATACACAGTGTTTATCTTTTTCTTCAGAACATCCAACACAACATGAACTTTTTTATTGTGAGCAAGGATCTTACTGTCCTCCACCATGAGCTGATTATGATGACTAGTAACTTTGACAACTCAGACAATCAGCATGGGATGGAAGCATGTTTATTTAAAAGAGCTTAAATTTGCTTCACTCCTTTTGTCACATTCTCTTGTATGTTATCTCATTGATTGCTTAGTTGAATTCCTAATGTTTTGAATGCCTACATGCAAGGATGAGCTGGTGGATTGAATTCAACACTAGACAACATACCTTGAGAGTCTTCATCTTGATTTGACTGAAGGCTTGCCCTTTTTTGAGGCCCCTAACCAAAGTACAGTAGACACCCTCCCAATTTACATTGGCATGAACACTTTCAAATAGGTTGGTATTAGCATCCCTAGCCTTCCAGATTAGTGCTGGAATATGGATTTTCTCCCAGAATAGAGCCTGGAAGGCAAATTTGCTTTGAACCTTGTCATTCACCCAATCTTTATTAATTTGCACTCAGCCTATTATTTTTCAAAGTGGCATAGAACACATACCTGTACCAGCTTTCCCACCAAGCTGCTTGATCTCTGCCAATTTTTTGTCCCAGTTGCCATGTGTCATGCAGATGAGGCTCCACATGAGATAACAGACCTCATTTGTTACTGCACAGCTCTGATGTTGTGTATCATGTGAAGAATACAAAGCCATAATAGTTTGTGGAGGTGTTCATCATATACTAAGGCATGAGAGAAGACAATGGGGCTTGTGAAGGTCCATCCTCCCTGGGAGTTGTTGTGTGAGCACTTGTAAATGCAGCCTAAGTCCTATTGTAACAGCTACATGCATTAGTGACATTGATCATCTGACTTAGAAGTTAACAGACCCTTTGCCTGACCACCATGCTGATCCACTGCCTATTGGAGGATCATGCCATAGGGTGCTTTGTCAGTGGTGCACACATGAAGATGACACCACTGCAGTGTTCTACCAGTGTCCAGTAACACAATTTGTTTAATTTCTTGAAAGATCTGATAATGGGCTACGGCTGTCTGGCAATGTAAGATACACTTGACAAAATACAACACCTATGAACTGAAGAGAATTTAGAAAATCTCAAAAGCAAAATTTGTGAGCATACTTGTATTATTGAGGTGATTCACACAAGCCATTCTGAACTCATAGTAATCAACTACTTGCTTGAAACTGATATCACTTTGAATGTACTGTGTGTGTGCCAGACATCAACTTCCATCCATGCTCATACAGATTACAATATGTAAACCCACATGGCCATCAGGTTTGGGTTCATCTTCATCATGCTTATCAAACTTGTCTGTTATCTCAATAACCCATTGTATGTAACTTGAGGTAGAGGGCCATTACTGGCAGATACGAGTCCTTATGTTTTGTTTTTGATTAACTTTTCTTTATATTTCTAGAACCAGATTGTTGCAATAGAACTAGCTATCCAGAATCTCTTCAACTTTATATTACTTTTTGTTGTTGATAAGTTTGGTTCTGGAACACTTGTCAGGCATTGTCCTAGAATTAGATTGTAGGGTACAGGGAGTAGCTTGACATCATGGAAGGCCTGATGGATACACAACATGAAGATGTAATATGACCACACATTTGAGCTTGCCAACTACTTGTTGCACTTCTGTAAGGGGTCATGTTGCCAAGAGGCTCAGACAGGGAGCAGTATACACAGTATGAATAACCATGCAGGGAAGGGATGAGCATAGAGCACTAGAGGCTTGACTATGAGTAGAGGATGCAGCCCAAGTCTATTGCAAAGGTGCCCTTCCATGGAGAGGAAGGGCAGTACTTCACACTCCCCCACATCCTGCAGAGGATTCCGATCGGAATCCAGAGGAATGCAGGAGGATTTTGAGAAAGTTTTAAAACAGAAAATTCCTTTGAGGAATTCTGCAATATTCCGATCAGAATCATCAGAATTCCGCAGAATTTTGAGGGATTTCTTACAAAGTGTGGAAGAAGAAAATTCTCAAAGGAATTCCGCAACATTCTGCTCGGATTCTGATCAGAATTCATAAGTTTTAAGTCAAAACAGTCAATAAAGTCAATAGTATATCTAACATTTTGGACTCCAACCAAAAGTCGTGCACCTCACTTACAGATCAGACACATCACACATCCACCATCACTCTCACACTCAAACACAACCTCAAAGTGATCTTAATTAAAAGTAAGAACAGAGTATGATATCAAGTAGTGCCCCAAAAAAAAATACATTGCTAAAAATACATCTCAACCTACACTGACCATATGCAAGCAAGATGCACACCCTGAAAAGAGAATGGTCAGTTGAAAGGGCAGAGTGTATGCTTTCAGAAACGCCCAGGCTCGGGATGTGTCGTTGAGCGGTCATCTTGCAGTTAATTAAATTAGTTGGTTACAGTTAGTGGCAGGTAAGAGCAGGTACTCACCATATGCAACGGCGAAGCGCATCGGGAAAGAGGTGTGGTCAATCAAAAGAGAACCATGAACGCTCTCAGAAACACCCTCCCTTGGCGCATACGGTTCGACGGTTGTCATGCAATAAAAAAAACAAATTTATAGGGCCAGGATGAAGAGAAGGCACTCACCATATGAAACAAAGGCACAAACCGTGACAAGCGTGCGGTCATTCAATAGAGAAATAGTAACGCATCCAGGAACACCAGGCGTTATGCCATACAGATCAGCGGTTGTCTTGCAATAAAAAATTTGAGTTTATGGGGCAGGGTGATGAGGAGGCACTAACTTGGCATATGACAAAATCAATCGTTCATTGTGCGCATGGGACGTCAAGAAATAGAGAGTTCAGCGCACTCAGGAACCCTAGGCGTTTTTCTAAATGGCCCAGAACTCGGCACACAATGAGCAAAATGATTGGTGAGGAGATGAAGTGAGGACTTACTCACCTAGGGCCGCTCCCGGGACACCGCACATCCCACATGCTTAACGTCTGGCTTAGGGAGACATAGGATGATGAGGAACGTTAGTCATACCTGTAAAGAACATGGCATTGGTATATCAGTTAACAAGATGAAGGTAGGGGTAGATGACGAGGAGGTACATACATTGTATGGGGTACAAGCCATCGTTTCTCGAATGGCTGGTATGGCCATGTAGACACTAGGCGGGATGTTTAGGAACTGTCAGCGCTTTGCTGAACGGTGCAGGAACGATAATGGGGTGCTCAAAATGACAAGTTATGGAATAATGGCCAAGAATGCACCTAGGCAGATGCACAGGGAACCATATGACAAAAAGGACATATGTCCAGGTAGAGGTCATCAATGGCATTTAGGAAATGGCCTGGTTGTGGTAAACGGATGTGTGCTTGCTGTGGAAAGTGCAATTTAGTAAAAAAAGGGACAAAGTTGAAGTGTGACTCACTGAACGAGTGCGCGAGGTGGTTGATCTTTAAACAAATCTTTTTCCACACCTGTCCTGGCATAATGCATTGATGATTAGTCACTAGCGCGCAATACGAACAAGGTCTGGGGTGGTTACAGTATATTGGTGCATGCATATGGGGTTGGTAACATTTATGACTTGCAACAATATTGGTGATGTTGATGGGTAATCGGCCACGTTGAAGACAATTTGTACGTTGAGTTAATACTGAAACAGCTTTGTTAGTTGAGATCAGAGTGACGCTGGATACAGAAAAAAAATGACATCAAACGGGTATGCACCCTGCCTTTGGCTTGGCAGCGCTTGCCTTGACAGTGGTGGCGGCTTTTGTGCACTTGCGGGCTTTGTCATCCTTGTTGGTCGCTTAGGTGGCATGCTTGTGACCACAGGTGGAAGGCAGGGGCGTCACGCGGACATGGCCGCTCCTTGTCATTGGGCATTCAGCAGCTTTGGCAGCAGCAGCAGTGGCGGCAGCTTTGCGGGTTGACATTGTGATTTGGCAGAGTTTTTGCTGGGTTGCTGGGTGCTGGGTGCTGGGCCTCAGTGTGGTTGAGGTTGATGATGTGCCCATTGTTGATCAATGAGGTGGCTGATAAGTCACGTGACCAAACACGTGACCACAACGCGTCTATTATGTCCCTACAAAGCTCCAGAATTCCTGTGGGCTCTGTCAGAATTTCAGTGTTCCAAAGCCGGAATTCCTGTGGAATTTCATTCCGCTTGGAATCTGAGCAGAATCCGTTCGGAATTTTTGTCAATTTTTACAGCCATTTTCTATAACCTCTGCAGCCAAAATTCTGACAGGAATCCAAGCGGATTCCTGTCAGAATTGAGGATTCCACTCAGAATCTGCTGGAAGATGTGGGGGAGTGTAAAGACCTCAGGAAGGGGCACCTTATATACAGTACATTGTACTTATGTCTCAAATAACAACAGAATCCGATATCAGTAACTCTACTGATGCAACAATACATCTGTGATATGTTAGTCCAGAGTAAACTACTATCTGTCAAGGGGTTAAAGCAGTGTGTGTCAGAATAATAGATATAACAGTGAGGCTATGCAAGCTGTGCAATAGTGATTCTGATGGCTAGATGTGGACAAACAAGTGATCCCCTTACAACTTCACCCATATCCATGGTGTATGATATAAGCAACTGCATATGAATTGCCAATAGAAGTTGGTGTTTATAGATCCTATACAAATATCCAACAACAAAAGGTAACCATATATATCTAGGCACTTCCCTTAAAAACAAGTCAGCTGGTAAAGTAGGGACTGAGACTCTCAGAGATGGACTATGTGAAAAAATTAACAAACTTGGAAATGTAGATCCATATTTGTATATTCCAAATATACAACCAACTCAGTAGCTTCTCTGGGGACTTTATGCTGAGCTATATGGGCCACACAGACCACACAGACAAATGCAGGTGTCTGCAGTCTGAGCTCAGACCCTGTTTGGTAGGGAGCCCTGCTTAATTGGCAGTCTGCATCTGAGCCAAGTCAAAGCTAAGTCCATAAATCCATGCTGTTACTTGGATGCTCAGACCTGGTTTGGAACAACTCCTCATGAAGTCTATGCAGACTGTCCAGATTGCTTACTTAATCATAGTTACCATTGCTTATTTAATGCACAAAAATGCAATATTTTGGAGAGTCAAATACAAGGCCTCAAGGTTACATGTCATGTGCATAAAGCATGCAGATTAACCATTTGGTAATATGAGTTTGTCAGTCCAAGGTGCTTGTTTTTATAATGACCCCTGCTGCCTACTCTTGGCCATTGCTGGAAATGGCTGAATATTGTTGATACAGTAGCTCAAAAAACTGTCCCAATGTTTGGTCATTTTATAATGATTTACTTATAACAGAGTACTGGGGATTAATATCATTTTGAGAAAAATATATATAATACTACACCATATTAGCTTTGAAATGAGCCCTTACTTTCCTTATTTGAATAATTACTCATTGGGACAGTTTTTTGACCTATGCTTAATTTTGGCAAGATCTTTACTGCAGCAAGCTTTAACATCATGTGATGTATTGTGGGAACAATAAACAAAGTCATGTGACCATGTTGATATAAATTCAACATGTTTCCATCATTACAATCATTCTTTCCTTCCCCCATCATCCCATGAGACCTACATCTTCTACCCAATGCCTTTCTGTGATCTCCCTTCTTCAAGAAGGCTATACCTTGCATCAGATCCAGTCCAAAACCATTCTGGGAAAGTCTACCATTGGGAGAATCAAGAAGGAACTGGATATGGACAAGGAAAACCACAGGGGGGGATGTCCTTCTAAGCTCTCTCCTGGTGACAAATGGTCAATTATTCAACAAATCACCACTGGAAGGCTTGATAATGCTGTAGAGGCCACCCATTTCATCAACCAAACTCTTCCCAACCCTGTCACACCCCAAACAGTCAGGAATGCACTCAAAAAGAATGACTTTTGTAGTGTTGTCAAGAGAAAACATCCTCTTCTCAAAAAGGCTCATCAACTGCAACATCTTCAATGGGCAAGATACCATGAAAACTGGACGTGGAGGATTGGAAAAGGATCTTATGATCAGATGAGGTCAAAATCAACAGGATTGGGTCAGATGGAAGGACTTATACTTGGAAGAAGAAGGGAGAACCACTTTCTGACAGAACCACCACTCCTACTGTCAAACATGGAGGAGGAAATAATCTTATGGTGTGGGGTTGTATGGGGTGGAATGGAGTAGGAGTGCTTACAGAGGTCCAGGGGATTATGAATGCAGACCAATACTGCCAGATTTTGGATGGGGGAGTAGTGGAAAGCTTTGAAAAGCTGGAGATGCCAGAGGGAGAGAGGATGTTTCAGCAGGACAATGACCCCAAACATGCATCTAACAAGGCAACCAAGTGGTTTGAAGACAACAATATTGATGTTATGGTCTGGCCAGCACAATTCCCTGACATCAGCCCCATTGAACATCTCTGGGTAGTGTTGAAGAAGGCACTTATGAAATACCCAACAGCCCCCAAAGGAGTACATGAGTTGTGGGATAGGGTGGTAGTGGAATGGAATGGAATTCCACCAGAAACATGCCAGACACTCATAGAAAGCATACCTAGAAGGGTTCAAGCAGTTATTAAGGCAAAAGGTGGTCATACCAAGTATTAATTGTGTAAATAGAGACTTTGGAGATGTAGGTCAAAAAACTGTCCCAATGAGTAATTATTTTGTTCAATTTGTTATGAAATGAGTTTTTATTCAAATAAGGAAAGTAGGGGCTCATTTCAAAGCTAATATAGTGTAGTATCATATATATATTTCTCAGAATGATATTAATCTCCAGTACTCTGTTATAAGTAAATCATAATATAATGACCAAACATTGGGACAGTTTTTTGACCTACTGTACCTGTAAAATACATTAGATACCAAATTCAATAGAATAGCAATGACATACCGCCAAATCTGAGAGAGAGGGATGCTATCCAAGCACTCCAATACCTGGGCTTCCATTTCGCCAACAGTTGCTGGGCAGTTGGCCAAATTTCAATATCGGAACTTCACTGCACCCCAGTACTGTTCAATAAAATTTAGTTCACAATGATATTTAGGGTAGAATTCACAAATATGACCATGCAATGTGACATATTCCTCAAGTTGTGATTTCTGATGCACAAAATCTGGCTCATTGAAGAGGAGGTGTTGACAACAACAATCAGTCAGTCCAGGTTCACATTTTAAATCCTTCGCATTGAGCTAATAAACCCCCTGCTGGCCACAGACCTCATTTGCAGATGATCTGCTCCATCCCCTTGAACCATCCAGGGTAAGTCGGGTGATCATCCGGAAAATACAAGTCTTGTGGTTCACCACTTGGAAGCATCGTTGACCACATGCGAGGCCCCCCTTTATGGTGCGTCCACCCATCACTCGGGTTCTTTGTCATTTTGCGGGCGGAGAGGGCATCAGGAGCACGTTGTTGATGAGAGGGGGCATTGTTAAACAGCCAGAGTCCCATTGCAAAACCATTGGTATGTTCTTCAAAGATATCAATTGCATTATCAACTTGTTGAAGAAGATCTTCAGCATCAAAGTAGCCATCATGATTCTTCCCCGCCTTAAACACCACACAAGCCTGCCTAGATCTCCCATCAGCAACATCATTCGTCGACATCACAACAGCACTCACTCTTTGCTGTCCACACTCGTCAAATGTCCCCACTCTGAAGTGAGGAAATCCGAGATCATGATGGAGACCCCATCACCTTTCCTCTCGGTCACTG
Source organism: Collybia mongolica (assembly GCA_013420905.1). Taxonomy (NCBI): domain Eukaryota; kingdom Fungi; phylum Basidiomycota; class Agaricomycetes; order Agaricales; family Clitocybaceae; genus Collybia; species Collybia mongolica. Next base: position 26,477 of record JAAXNY010000019.1, read on the forward strand.
CCTTTTGGTCTTGATGAACCCACCTGCTCTTCCATTCATCATTTGCGAAGAATGTTGACTTGTCATGAGTTACAGGTATCAAACAAAATGGCTGATTATTGGGGATTGGGAAACTGTTCGCTGGTCTTGTCTCGTTGCCTTCACGATCCCAGGTGAACATCTGTGGTGCGTAATCCTTGAAAAACCGCAAAACAAATTGCTGACAATAGGCCACAACATTGTCCCTTTCATGTCCATCAATATACATTCCCTTCTTTTTCTGCGAGTAACACCATCAAAACTTTTTCAACCATTGCTGTGCTGTGCGTTCTGATATCTTTCTGTGCTGAATCCCTGCTGCCTGTAACCGCTCTTGTAGTGCCTCCATCGCAACAATCTCAACAACATCCAGGGCCCGGATGTATTGATCCTTTGCGCATTCCACCAGTTTCAGCTGGATTTCAAGTGCAATATCTTCATCTTCAAGAATGGTTGATCTCCGGCCCTTGTAACTCTAATGTGACTAGCTGAACTCATAGCCCTTTGCAAAGCCGCCCATGCTAAAGAACAGCAGAAGAATGTCATACCATGCCCACCGCGTGGTGTTGCAGGGAACAGATTCAATCTCCAGGCTGAAATGCAACTCCAAGATGATTCTGATTTATACAAGGCCATTTGTGTAAGTTTTACTTCTTAAAACCCTTTGCTCCAATCTTTTTTCTTACAAGTAATAGCACTGTGTTTGTAGTTTAATTGGTAATGCAGGCCTCAACTACTTGGTTGTTTGGCACAGGCAACCTACAGTAGTCATTAGTCAAATCATCTGCATGGTAAGTCTTTTCTTTGCTGCTTTGTTACTCATTTAAATAATTTATTTCAGGCCAAAAGTCGGCATACATACCTCAAAAATTCCATAATGGCTGGGCCACTCAAGAATTTATCAAGTCACATTTGAAGAACAAACATGCCTATGCTTGTAAATGTGGGTATACAAATGAGACTGGAAATACAGTAGGGGGCAGTAATGCTGATGATGAGGAGGAAATGGATGTTGACATTGACTTAAATGAGCATGATGAGGATGAAGTAGATAGTAGTGATGAGGGGGAAGAGGATGGGGACCAGAAGGGTGAGGACCAGGAGGGTGAGGACCAGGAGGATGAGGACCAGGAGGATGAGGAAGGGAATGAATCAGAAGCCTACTAATCATTAGAATATTGTTAAATGTTGAATCACACAAATTTAAACATCTATAAGAGGATGAAATATCCAAATAAAAATGAGTGCATTTCAACCTTTCAAAGGATGAGAAGTTAGTACTACTTTCATCCAAAAACAATCCAGTAAAATGATGAAAAAGAGGATGAATTTAAGTGAGGAAAATGGGATGAATTCAAACATATGATTTTCATCACTCATAAAATGCCAGTATTTTTGCCCTTAATAGTATGAAATTCATCCCTCATGTAAGACTTGCAAGGGTGTTATTCTCACCCCTTATTAGTATGAAATTCATCCTTTTTGAAAGGTTAGTATAGCACCCTTGATAGTAAGAAATTCATCCCATGAGGGTGAATTATGAGGGGTATGAATATGGACAAATTTTGCATGAAATTCATCCATCAAATTATACCTTAAAGGGGGGTTTTCCCTCCATTTTTCCCCCCACAGGGGGTGTGTTTTCAAACATCTTCAAGATGAAATTCATTACATTTTAGGATTGTTAAGTGAATGAATTTCATATTTTTAATGTATTATTTCTATTATTTTTTTTTGTTTTTGGTCATATAATAATATTAAGCACATGTGGGTTTGACCCAGCTACATGCGAGCATAAACACCTATTACCACTAAGTAATCTGTAATGAGCCATCAGGGTGGAGCTGTACACTAAGTTGCTCTCCAGGTCATATTACAGGTCTAGACTGAGGATACCTGCAGTCCAACAGTATTGTACTGTACCATGTCTGAACCTCCCAATGCCTTAAAGGTTTGCCTTTGCTTGTTGGGGCATGGTCCCCTCCCTTCATGTTGGTACCCCATTCCACTCCCCCCCTGGTATTTTCAGGGCACCCTGGAAACCCATTACTCCCCCAGTGTCAAAGATAAATGTCCAAACTAAATGAACGACCCATACCTCAAACCTGCTCCCCCTCTCCTGAATCCCCCCTATTACTTTCCCCCCTGTTCCACACTGCTCTCCCAAAGTGATGACTCCCCTCCAAACTGAGGCCGCCAAATCCCACCATTGGTCAATAAACTGGCATTCTCCCCAAGAGGTGTGCTCTGTGCAGGGACAGTAGCTGATCGGGGGCCAGACCCCTTCCTCCTTTTGTATTTGGGTGTAGTGGTTGAAATGTTGGTGGTGACGCTCCCTAAGGATCTGCGCAAAGCAGAGTACAAGAGTTGTGGTGTCCTCGTGTGGCCTGGTAGTTGATAAGGTGGATGTGGACGGATTAGTGAAGCCCCCAGTACAGGAAAGATGAGGTGACCATGCAGATAGTCAGGATCAGCTCTGATAAGTTAAAAATTTGGATATGGTGTAAATGGATAGTGGCACAGGCCGAAGGAATGGTCTGATGAAAGGTGATCTCAATTAGGGATGAGGTGTTAGGTAGTTTAGGGATGACCTAGTGCAGGAGGGACAAATTCCCACAGTTGGATGGTGGTGGTAAAAGATCAAGAGAGTGGCAGGCTTGTGTGGGGGACAAGTTCTTGTATAGACTTATATTTTAATTGATGTAAGGAAGTAATATCAATCCAAATGCCTATAATAGAAACAAGTTCCCACAGTATTGAAATGTATATCAACTATACAACATTTAACATTTTTCAATACTGTGGGAACTTGTTTCTATTATAGGCATTTGGATTGATATTACTTCCTTACATCAATTAAAATATAAGTCTATACAAGAACTTGTCCCCCACACAAGCCTGCCACTCTCTTGATCTTTTACCACCACCATCCAACTGTGGGAATTTGTCCCTCCTGCACTAGGTCATCCCTAAACTACCTAACACCTCATCCCTAATTGAGATCACCTTTCATCAGACCATTCCTTCGGCCTGTGCCACTATCCATTTACACCATATCCAAATTTTTAACTTATCAGAGCTGATCCTGACTATCTGCATGGTCACCTCATCTTTCCTGTACTGGGGGCTTCACTAATCCGTCCACATCCACCTTATCAACTACCAGGCCACACGAGGACACCACAACTCTTGTACTCTGCTTTGCGCAGATCCTTAGGGAGCGTCACCACCAACATTTCAACCACTACACCCAAATACAAAAGGAGGAAGGGGTCTGGCCCCCGATCAGCTACTGTCCCTGCACAGAGCACACCTCTTGGGGAGAATGCCAGTTTATTGACCAATGGTGGGATTTGGCGGCCTCAGTTTGGAGGGGAGTCATCACTTTGGGAGAGCAGTGTGGAACAGGGGGGAAAGTAATAGGGGGGATTCAGGAGAGGGGGAGCAGGTTTGAGGTATGGGTCGTTCATTTAGTTTGGACATTTATCTTTGACACTGGGGGAGTAATGGGTTTCCAGGGTGCCCTGAAAATACCAGGGGGGGAGTGGAATGGGGTACCAACATGAAGGGAGGGGACCATGCCCCAACAAGCAAAGGCAAACCTTTAAGGCATTGGGAGGTTCAGACATGGTACAGTACAATACTGTTGGACTGCAGGTATCCTCAGTCTAGACCTGTAATATGACCTGGAGAGCAACTTAGTGTACAGCTCCACCCTGATGGCTCATTACAGATTACTTAGTGGTAATAGGTGTTTATGCTCGCATGTAGCTGGGTCAAACCCACATGTGCTTAATATTATTATATGACCAAAAACAAAAAAAAATAATAGAAATAATACATTAAAAATATGAAATTCATTCACTTAACAATCCTAAAATGTAATGAATTTCATCTTGAAGATGTTTGAAAACACACCCCCTGTGGGGGGAAAAATGGAGGGAAAACCCCCCTTTAAGGTATAATTTGATGGATGAATTTCATGCAAAATTTGTCCATATTCATACCCCTCATAATTCACCCTCATGGGATGAATTTCTTACTATCAAGGGTGCTATACTAACCTTTCAAAAAGGATGAATTTCATACTAATAAGGGGTGAGAATAACACCCTTGCAAGTCTTACATGAGGGATGAATTTCATACTATTAAGGGCAAAAATACTGGCATTTTATGAGTGATGAAAATCATATGTTTGAATTCATCCCATTTTCCTCACTTAAATTCATCCTCTTTTTCATCATTTTACTGGATTGTTTTTGGATGAAAGTAGTACTAACTTCTCATCCTTTGAAAGGTTGAAATGCACTCATTTTTATTTGGATATTTCATCCTCTTATAGATGTTTAAATTTGTGTGATTCAACATTTAACAATATTCTAATGATTAGTAGGCTTCTGATTCATTCCCTTCCTCATCCTCCTGGTCCTCATCCTCCTGGTCCTCACCCTCCTGGTCCTCACCCTTCTGGTCCCCATCCTCTTCCCCCTCATCACTACTATCTACTTCATCCTCATCATGCTCATTTAAGTCAATGTCAACATCCATTTCCTCCTCATCATCAGCATTACTGCCCCCTACTGTATTTCCAGTCTCATTTGTATACCCACATTTACAAGCATAGGCATGTTTGTTCTTCAAATGTGACTTGATAAATTCTTGAGTGGCCCAGCCATTATGGAATTTTTGAGGTATGTATGCCGACTTTTGGCCTGAAATAAATTATTTAAATGAGTAACAAAGCAGCAAAGAAAAGACTTACCATGCAGATGATTTGACTAATGACTACTGTAGGTTGCCTGTGCCAAACAACCAAGTAGTTGAGGCCTGCATTACCAATTAAACTACAAACACAGTGCTATTACTTGTAAGAAAAAAGATTGGAGCAAAGGGTTTTAAGAAGTAAAACTTACACAAATGGCCTTGTATAAATCAGAATCATCTTGGAGTTGCATTTCAGCCTGGAGATTGAATCTGTTCCCTGCAACACCACGCGGTGGGCATGGTATGACATTCTTCTGCTGTTCTTTAGCATGGGCGGCTTTGCAAAGGGCTATGAGTTCAGCTAGTCACATTAGAGTTACAAGGGCCGGAGATCAACCATTCTTGAAGATGAAGATATTGCACTTGAAATCCAGCTGAAACTGGTGGAATGCGCAAAGGATCAATACATCCGGGCCCTGGATGTTGTTGAGATTGTTGCGATGGAGGCACTACAAGAGCGGTTACAGGCAGCAGGGATTCAGCACAGAAAGATATCAGAACGCACAGCACAGCAATGGTTGAAAAAGTTTTGATGGTGTTACTCGCAGAAAAAGAAGGGAATGTATATTGATGGACATGAAAGGGACAATGTTGTGGCCTATTGTCAGCAATTTGTTTTGCGGTTTTTCAAGGATTACGCACCACAGATGTTCACCTGGGATCGTGAAGGCAACGAGACAAGACCAGCGAACAGTTTCCCAATCCCCAATAATCAGCCATTTTGTTTGATACCTGTAACTCATGACAAGTCAACATTCTTCGCAAATGATGAATGGAAGAGCAGGTGGGTTCATCAAGACCAAAAGGCAGTGACCGAGAGGAAAGGTGATGGGGTCTCCATCATGATCTCGGATTTCCTCACTTCAGAGTGGGGACATTTGACGAGTGTGGACAGCAAAGAGTGAGTGCTGTTGTGATGTCGACGAATGATGTTGCTGATGGGAGATCTAGGCAGGCTTGTGTGGTGTTTAAGGCGGGGAAGAATCATGATGGCTACTTTGATGCTGAAGATCTTCTTCAACAAGTTGATAATGCAATTGATATCTTTGAAGAACATACCAATGGTTTTGCAATGGGACTCTGGCTGTTTAACAATGCCCCCTCTCATCAACAACGTGCTCCTGATGCCCTCTCCGCCCGCAAAATGACAAAGAACCCGAGTGATGGGTGGACGCACCATAAAGGGGGGCCTCGCATGTGGTCAACGATGCTTCCAAGTGGTGAACCACAAGACTTGTATTTTCCGGATGATCACCCGACTTACCCTGGATGGTTCAAGGGGATGGAGCAGATCATCTGCAAATGAGGTCTGTGGCCAGCAGGGGGTTTATTAGCTCAATGCGAAGGATTTAAAATGTGAACCTGGACTGACTGATTGTTGTTGTCAACACCTCCTCTTCAATGAGCCAGATTTTGTGCATCAGAAATCACAACTTGAGGAATATGTCACATTGCATGGTCATATTTGTGAATTCTACCCTAAATATCATTGTGAACTAAATTTTATTGAACAGTACTGGGGTGCAGTGAAGTTCCGATATTGAAATTTGGCCAACTGCCCAGCAACTGTTGGCGAAATGGAAGCCCAGGTATTGGAGTGCTTGGATAGCATCCCTCTCTCTCAGATTTGGCGGTATGTCATTGCTATTCTATTGAATTTGGTATCTAATGTATTTTACAGGTACAGTAGGTCAAAAAACTGTCCCAATGTTTGGTCATTATATTATGATTTACTTATAACAGAGTACTGGAGATTAATATCATTCTGAGAAATATATATATGATACTACACTATATTAGCTTTGAAATGAGCCCCTACTTTCCTTATTTGAATAAAAACTCATTTCATAACAAATTGAACAAAATAATTACTCATTGGGACAGTTTTTTGACCTACATCTCCAAAGTCTCTATTTACACAATTAATACTTGGTATGACCACCTTTTGCCTTAATAACTGCTTGAACCCTTCTAGGTATGCTTTCTATGAGTGTCTGGCATGTTTCTGGTGGAATTCCATTCCATTCCACTACCACCCTATCCCACAACTCATGTACTCCTTTGGGGGCTGTTGGGTATTTCATAAGTGCCTTCTTCAACACTACCCAGAGATGTTCAATGGGGCTGATGTCAGGGAATTGTGCTGGCCAGACCATAACATCAATATTGTTGTCTTCAAACCACTTGGTTGCCTTGTTAGATGCATGTTTGGGGTCATTGTCCTGCTGAAACATCCTCTCTCCCTCTGGCATCTCCAGCTTTTCAAAGCTTTCCACTACTCCCCCATCCAAAATCTGGCAGTATTGGTCTGCATTCATAATCCCCTGGACCTCTGTAAGCACTCCTACTCCATTCCACCCCATACAACCCCACACCATAAGATTATTTCCTCCTCCATGTTTGACAGTAGGAGTGGTGGTTCTGTCAGAAAGTGGTTCTCCCTTCTTCTTCCAAGTATAAGTCCTTCCATCTGACCCAATCCTGTTGATTTTGACCTCATCTGATCATAAGATCCTTTTCCAATCCTCCACGTCCAGTTTTCATGGTATCTTGCCCATTGAAGATGTTGCAGTTGATGAGCCTTTTTGAGAAGAGGATGTTTTCTCTTGACAACACTACAAAAGTCATTCTTTTTGAGTGCATTCCTGACTGTTTGGGGTGTGACAGGGTTGGGAAGAGTTTGGTTGATGAAATGGGTGGCCTCTACAGCATTATCAAGCCTTCCAGTGGTGATTTGTTGAATAATTGACCATTTGTCACCAGGAGAGAGCTTAGAAGGACATCCCCCCCTGTGGTTTTCCTTGTCCATATCCAGTTCCTTCTTGATTCTCCCAATGGTAGACTTTCCCAGAATGGTTTTGGACTGGATCTGATGCAAGGTATAGCCTTCTTGAAGAAGGGAGATCACAGAAAGGCATTGGGTAGAAGATGTAGGTCTCATGGGATGATGGGGGAAGGAAAGAATGATTGTAATGATGGAAACATGTTGAATTTATATCAACATGGTCACATGACTTTGTTTATTGTTCCCACAATACATCACATGATGTTAAAGCTTGCTGCAGTAAAGATCTTGCCAAAATTAAGCATAGGTCAAAAAACTGTCCCAATGAGTAATTATTCAAATAAGGAAAGTAAGGGCTCATTTCAAAGCTAATATGGTGTAGTATTATATATATTTTTCTCAAAATGATATTAATCCCCAGTACTCTGTTATAAGTAAATCATTATAAAATGACCAAACATTGGGACAGTTTTTTGAGCTACTGTATCAACAATATTCAGCCATTTCCAGCAATGGCCAAGAGTAGGCAGCAGGGGTCATTATAAAAACAAGCACCTTGGACTGACAAACTCATATTACCAAATGGTTAATCTGCATGCTTTATGCACATGACATGTAACCTTGAGGCCTTGTATTTGACTCTCCAAAATATTGCATTTTTGTGCATTAAATAAGCAATGGTAACTATGATTAAGTAAGCAATCTGGACAGTCTGCATAGACTTCATGAGGAGTTGTTCCAAACCAGGTCTGAGCATCCAAGTAACAGCATGGATTTATGGACTTAGCTTTGACTTGGCTCAGATGCAGACTGCCAATTAAGCAGGGCTCCCTACCAAACAGGGTCTGAGCTCAGACTGCAGACACCTGCATTTGTCTGTGTGGTCTGTGTGGCCCATATAGCTCAGCATAAAGTCCCCAGAGAAGCTACTGAGTTGGTTGTATATTTGGAATATACAAATATGGATCTACATTTCCAAGTTTGTTAATTTTTTCACATAGTCCATCTCTGAGAGTCTCAGTCCCTACTTTACCAGCTGACTTGTTTTTAAGGGAAGTGCCTAGATATATATGGTTACCTTTTGTTGTTGGATATTTGTATAGGATCTATAAACACCAACTTCTATTGGCAATTCATATGCAGTTGCTTATATCATACACCATGGATATGGGTGAAGTTGTAAGGGGATCACTTGTTTGTCCACATCTAGCCATCAGAATCACTATTGCACAGCTTGCATAGCCTCACTGTTATATCTATTATTCTGACACACACTGCTTTAACCCCTTGACAGATAGTAGTTTACTCTGGACTAACATATCACAGATGTATTGTTGCATCAGTAGAGTTACTGATATCGGATTCTGTTGTTATTTGAGACATAAGTACAATGTACTGTATATAAGGTGCCCCTTCCTGAGGTCTTTACACTCCCCCACATCTTCCAGCAGATTCTGAGTGGAATCCTCAATTCTGACAGGAATCCGCTTGGATTCCTGTCAGAATTTTGGCTGCAGAGGTTATAGAAAATGGCTGTAAAAATTGACAAAAATTCCGAACGGATTCTGCTCAGATTCCAAGCGGAATGAAATTCCACAGGAATTCCGGCTTTGGAACACTGAAATTCTGACAGAGCCCACAGGAATTCTGGAGCTTTGTAGGGACATAATAGACGCGTTGTGGTCACGTGTTTGGTCACGTGACTTATCAGCCACCTCATTGATCAACAATGGGCACATCATCAACCTCAACCACACTGAGGCCCAGCACCCAGCACCCAGCAACCCAGCAAAAACTCTGCCAAATCACAATGTCAACCCGCAAAGCTGCCGCCACTGCTGCTGCTGCCAAAGCTGCTGAATGCCCAATGACAAGGAGCGGCCATGTCCGCGTGACGCCCCTGCCTTCCACCTGTGGTCACAAGCATGCCACCTAAGCGACCAACAAGGATGACAAAGCCCGCAAGTGCACAAAAGCCGCCACCACTGTCAAGGCAAGCGCTGCCAAGCCAAAGGCAGGGTGCATACCCGTTTGATGTCATTTTTTTTCTGTATCCAGCGTCACTCTGATCTCAACTAACAAAGCTGTTTCAGTATTAACTCAACGTACAAATTGTCTTCAACGTGGCCGATTACCCATCAACATCACCAATATTGTTGCAAGTCATAAATGTTACCAACCCCATATGCATGCACCAATATACTGTAACCACCCCAGACCTTGTTCGTATTGCGCGCTAGTGACTAATCATCAATGCATTATGCCAGGACAGGTGTGGAAAAAGATTTGTTTAAAGATCAACCACCTCGCGCACTCGTTCAGTGAGTCACACTTCAACTTTGTCCCTTTTTTTACTAAATTGCACTTTCCACAGCAAGCACACATCCGTTTACCACAACCAGGCCATTTCCTAAATGCCATTGATGACCTCTACCTGGACATATGTCCTTTTTGTCATATGGTTCCCTGTGCATCTGCCTAGGTGCATTCTTGGCCATTATTCCATAACTTGTCATTTTGAGCACCCCATTATCGTTCCTGCACCGTTCAGCAAAGCGCTGACAGTTCCTAAACATCCCGCCTAGTGTCTACATGGCCATACCAGCCATTCGAGAAACGATGGCTTGTACCCCATACAATGTATGTACCTCCTCGTCATCTACCCCTACCTTCATCTTGTTAACTGATATACCAATGCCATGTTCTTTACAGGTATGACTAACGTTCCTCATCATCCTATGTCTCCCTAAGCCAGACGTTAAGCATGTGGGATGTGCGGTGTCCCGGGAGCGGCCCTAGGTGAGTAAGTCCTCACTTCATCTCCTCACCAATCATTTTGCTCATTGTGTGCCGAGTTCTGGGCCATTTAGAAAAACGCCTAGGGTTCCTGAGTGCGCTGAACTCTCTATTTCTTGACGTCCCATGCGCACAATGAACGATTGATTTTGTCATATGCCAAGTTAGTGCCTCCTCATCACCCTGCCCCATAAACTCAAATTTTTATTGCAAGACAACCGCTGATCTGTATGGCATAACGCCTGGTGTTCCTGGATGCGTTACTATTTCTCTATTGAATGACCGCACGCTTGTCACGGTTTGTGCCTTTGTTTCATATGGTGAGTGCCTTCTCTTCATCCTGGCCCTATAAATTTGTTTTTTTTATTGCATGACAACCGTCGAACCGTATGCGCCAAGGGAGGGTGTTTCTGAGAGCGTTCATGGTTCTCTTTTGATTGACCACACCTCTTTCCCGATGCGCTTCGCCGTTGCATATGGTGAGTACCTGCTCTTACCTGCCACTAACTGTAACCAACTAATTTAATTAACTGCAAGATGACCGCTCAACGACACATCCCGAGCCTGGGCGTTTCTGAAAGCATACACTCTGCCCTTTCAACTGACCATTCTCTTTTCAGGGTGTGCATCTTGCTTGCATATGGTCAGTGTAGGTTGAGATGTATTTTTAGCAATGTATTTTTTTTTGGGGCACTACTTGATATCATACTCTGTTCTTACTTTTAATTAAGATCACTTTGAGGTTGTGTTTGAGTGTGAGAGTGATGGTGGATGTGTGATGTGTCTGATCTGTAAGTGAGGTGCACGACTTTTGGTTGGAGTCCAAAATGTTAGATATACTATTGACTTTATTGACTGTTTTGACTTAAAACTTATGAATTCTGATCAGAATCCGAGCAGAATGTTGCGGAATTCCTTTGAGAATTTTCTTCTTCCACACTTTGTAAGAAATCCCTCAAAATTCTGCGGAATTCTGATGATTCTGATCGGAATATTGCAGAATTCCTCAAAGGAATTTTCTGTTTTAAAACTTTCTCAAAATCCTCCTGCATTCCTCTGGATTCCGATCGGAATCCTCTGCAGGATGTGGGGGAGTGTGAAGTACTGCCCTTCCTCTCCATGGAAGGGCACCTTTGCAATAGACTTGGGCTGCATCCTCTACTCATAGTCAAGCCTCTAGTGCTCTATGCTCATCCCTTCCCTGCATGGTTATTCATACTGTGTATACTGCTCCCTGTCTGAGCCTCTTGGCAACATGACCCCTTACAGAAGTGCAACAAGTAGTTGGCAAGCTCAAATGTGTGGTCATATTACATCTTCATGTTGTGTATCCATCAGGCCTTCCATGATGTCAAGCTACTCCCTGTACCCTACAATCTAATTCTAGGACAATGCCTGACAAGTGTTCCAGAACCAAACTTATCAACAACAAAAAGTAATATAAAGTTGAAGAGATTCTGGATAGCTAGTTCTATTGCAACAATCTGGTTCTAGAAATATAAAGAAAAGTTAATCAAAAACAAAACATAAGGACTCGTATCTGCCAGTAATGGCCCTCTACCTCAAGTTACATACAATGGGTTATTGAGATAACAGACAAGTTTGATAAGCATGATGAAGATGAACCCAAACCTGATGGCCATGTGGGTTTACATATTGTAATCTGTATGAGCATGGATGGAAGTTGATGTCTGGCACACACACAGTACATTCAAAGTGATATCAGTTTCAAGCAAGTAGTTGATTACTATGAGTTCAGAATGGCTTGTGTGAATCACCTCAATAATACAAGTATGCTCACAAATTTTGCTTTTGAGATTTTCTAAATTCTCTTCAGTTCATAGGTGTTGTATTTTGTCAAGTGTATCTTACATTGCCAGACAGCCGTAGCCCATTATCAGATCTTTCAAGAAATTAAACAAATTGTGTTACTGGACACTGGTAGAACACTGCAGTGGTGTCATCTTCATGTGTGCACCACTGACAAAGCACCCTATGGCATGATCCTCCAATAGGCAGTGGATCAGCATGGTGGTCAGGCAAAGGGTCTGTTAACTTCTAAGTCAGATGATCAATGTCACTAATGCATGTAGCTGTTACAATAGGACTTAGGCTGCATTTACAAGTGCTCACACAACAACTCCCAGGGAGGATGGACCTTCACAAGCCCCATTGTCTTCTCTCATGCCTTAGTATATGATGAACACCTCCACAAACTATTATGGCTTTGTATTCTTCACATGATACACAACATCAGAGCTGTGCAGTAACAAATGAGGTCTGTTATCTCATGTGGAGCCTCATCTGCATGACACATGGCAACTGGGACAAAAAATTGGCAGAGATCAAGCAGCTTGGTGGGAAAGCTGGTACAGGTATGTGTTCTATGCCACTTTGAAAAATAATAGGCTGAGTGCAAATTAATAAAGATTGGGTGAATGACAAGGTTCAAAGCAAATTTGCCTTCCAGGCTCTATTCTGGGAGAAAATCCATATTCCAGCACTAATCTGGAAGGCTAGGGATGCTAATACCAACCTATTTGAAAGTGTTCATGCCAATGTAAATTGGGAGGGTGTCTACTGTACTTTGGTTAGGGGCCTCAAAAAAGGGCAAGCCTTCAGTCAAATCAAGATGAAGACTCTCAAGGTATGTTGTCTAGTGTTGAATTCAATCCACCAGCTCATCCTTGCATGTAGGCATTCAAAACATTAGGAATTCAACTAAGCAATCAATGAGATAACATACAAGAGAATGTGACAAAAGGAGTGAAGCAAATTTAAGCTCTTTTAAATAAACATGCTTCCATCCCATGCTGATTGTCTGAGTTGTCAAAGTTACTAGTCATCATAATCAGCTCATGGTGGAGGACAGTAAGATCCTTGCTCACAATAAAAAAGTTCATGTTGTGTTGGATGTTCTGAAGAAAAAGATAAACACTGTGTATATTCACAAGAGTACCCTTTGCACTATTAACACAGTTCTCAAGTGTGATCAATACAATAAACAGTTGTCAGTATTGAGAAATGCAGAGAAGGCATGCGATGAGTCTCAAGCAAAGTATAACAAGACCCTGGAATCTGGAGTTGCGTTCATGGGTTTGAGGTCAATGAAGGTCCCTGTAACAGCAACAAGCACTATTAGCACTTCAGATCATTTATAATATACCATCTTTCTTGAAATAAATGTCAGATAACTGGTCAAAAAAATGTTGTGTTTATTTGGGCTTTGAACCCTGCCATGACAAACAAAATCACTCCCACTACCCTTTTGTCACAACTGGCACTCATGCTTTGTAAATTGGACTTGAAGGGAATTTGATTAATTGTTTGGTGAGCACCTCTCTGAATGAGAAGTTGACCCAGAGGCAAAATAAGTTTTACTAGAACCACTCCCTAAGTCTGTGGCCTTCAAGAAACTCTTCTGCCCTGTTCAATGCTTTTCAACCCACTCCAACCCCAGATAAAATGGCCAACCTCACCAGACCATTGGATCATGTTACTGCTGTTGACAGTTTTCTTCTCCTACCCCATGTCATGCTCACAGGCCCATACTACTGCTACTACACCTGGCCCTTTTGATGACTGCATTGAAGTGCAGAAAGGAAGTACTGAACTTGTTATCTATAGTCCACTTGCCCAGCAAATCATGACCATCACATGGGACACTTTGTTTTCTCTCCTTTATGTGAATGCAGCTTATTGTTGATTTCTAAACAGGCCCATGCACAATGGTCAGTGTATTGTACCTTCAGGAATCAAGGCATGGCTACAACACCATGGCTTACATTGGCTGTGCTTCTGCAGCCTCATATCAGGCCAGACTTCATCATCACAATTTGTTGAGTCAATGGGCAGCAATGTGCTTGTATTCTGCCATGACAACATTTCAAAATGTCACTTTTACCATGTGTTCCAATTAATATTTGTGGTTCTGGCCTGACACTAACATTATTTATTCCAGTCAACCTTTGACACTCTTTTCAAGTGCACTTCTTGAATCTGATTACCACCACCTTCCCACTCTTGGTATGCAAGCAACGTTAGATTTGACACCTTTTTTTTTTTGATTATTGGATGTTTTTTAGGTACTGGTTATGAGCCTGTGATGGATGAGTTACTCCAGGCATTTACACTACAGAACTTCCTTGTTAGTGAAGTGGGTCCCCACTTTGAAGGTTACTGTGGAGAGCACCTCTCCAGTTCTGGTGATGAGATAATACAGATGAGTGGCTCATCTATTCCATTGAGTAGAGCACAAAGGAGGGTGCATGTTCCCTTCAGTGAGTATTCATCAAACACTATTGTTTTTGTGGCACAACTGAACTTCCATTTTTATCCAACAGCCCCCTACCATGCCTTGGCTGCTCTCAGCAAACTACAAACCAAGCTGGACCTCAATTTGCATACCCCACCTTTCAAATCACCATCATGGTGAATTTCTGCAGCCCTCCATTGTTGCCACAACATGACACCTCCCAAAATCATTCTTCCTCCTTGCCCAGCCAATATTGTTGGACCAGCTTATACAAGGATCCAACGTAAGAATCCAGTGCTTGCTCTTCAACTGCCCCATTGTCTACATCCCATCATCCAACACCTTCATTGTTATCACACACAACTGCTAACAAGGAACATCTCCTACACCACCTTCAAGATGGAGAAGGTATAACAAACCAAGAATGGGAAGGGCTTATTGAACAATGTTTCACATGCAAATTATTTTTTAGCCACCATGGTCTTGCAAGTCACCTCCCTTTCTGTGTTGATCTTATAGACTCAGATTAGTCAGTATTTCATGATAGTTTTGGTGTAGATATAAGTATTGTATATAAAATCAATAACTGTTGGTAAATAGTGCTGCCGCAGTTCGGTTCTGAACCGCAGTGAAAGGGGGCTCCTGGGCTATAAGTGTGCTGATGCTATGAAATGTAATCTCTTACACACACACACACACCAAACCTAACAATCAACACACAAACAGTAGGAATTGCCTGTTTTGTGTTCGGGTTCAAGTGCTTAGAAGCACTAAGCTTTGAATAGTACTAGCCAAAGCTCTTTCCAATGATCTCTCGACAGGTTTGATTCAGACAAAGCTTCAACACAAGTTTAAAACTTGCTAGGTATATTTGTAATATCTCTCAATCCAATAGACTGAGTACCAAGTGTACATTCAATTATTAATGATCCCAAGCAGATCTATAAGTCCAAGCGACTTATTAAACAAACAGTGCCAAGTGCACTAAGGCCAAGTGCCTAGTAATTCCAACGGACAATGTGGTACTAAGTTCCAAGTGAACTAAGACTCTTCAATTCTGTGATCTCTTCAAACAATTCCAATCAAGACAACTTTGAAGCAATCTGAGCCTTAATTCAGGCATGCAATAGTGTTTTAACAAATGTGATTTGTGTACTCTATAGTAGCGCAAAGTGGTGGCAAGATTCCTTGCCTTTGTGCTACTCATCTACAGTCTATTTATAGTGTACAAACTAAATATCATACGGAATTGTAAATTTTATATGGAACTGCGCTCCCCCATGCCAAGGATCTGTATTTAATGCTGACACGTCCTCTATGACTTGGTGCACATGCCATATGTGCCAATTATGCCGTTTACTGGTTACTTATCAAATATTGAAAGAGCTGGCTAAACTCTTATCAAGTCCCGACTGCGTGCTTTGTTATTTAAAACAGCACGGTGCTGTCATTTACTTCTCCTGATTGTCCCGGTTGTTATTCATGGTGTCCTGTCTCTTCCAGTAGTTAACACCAAGTGCCCCTGACTAGGATCGGGTTGTGCAAGTCCCGAATTTACAATTACTTCTCCTATTAATGATGATCCCCGGACTAATGATATCATACTACAATGGTTACTTATGAACTAAGATACCAAGGTTGTAACCGGGCATGGTGAATAGGACTAATAATAGACTGTACTCATAGTCCTCTGTACTGATAGTGTATTATCCATTAGACTAGTTCACTCTGATTAGCTGTCTTGGAGCTCGACTCTAATCCTTTATTACTGTTTACTTGGTTATTAGAAATGATATTAATAGCCTTACTTGTTGACTTTATAAGTGCAAACAATTTCAGGCCCTATCATCTCCCCCACACCACAAATGTAGACTGTCCTCAGTCTCTCTTTGCTGGCATGTTAGTCCAATACTTCGGGTCTGCATGCATCTAATCATTCAGTACAAGGTCACAACGGTTCCCACTTTTAGACAGGTAGGCGCGCGATGTCGGGATCAAGTCCAGAGGTCTACTTTCCATCAGGATCATGACAGTTATATATGTCTCCTGAGAGAGTACTTGACATTCGGACATCGCTTTACAGATATTTCAGTCATCTGAGCATTTCTCTCATTATGTTTCTGACACTTCAGCAAGAGATTGGTGCTCCTGCTTGTCTTTTAGAGCTTTGCAATGCAGGGTTGTGCGTTTTAAAAAGCTCTCACTTTTGCTAAGTTTTAGACAATTTGGACTTTACAGCCCATTTCTAAATTTCTTTGCTATTCGCATTGCTCAAATGCTCCAACTCTTTTAAACAAATATGTCTTCCACTTCCACTTCTGCCATGGCTCATGCTCTGCGCTCACCTTCCATGCTGTCCCTTTTGCTTTCCACTGCAATTTTACTGACTGAGGGCCGTTCCCCCGCTATGGTCTATGTGGACCAGCCCATCCCTTCGTTTTCCGATCTCCTTGAAGATGCCAAGGGCGACGTCTTTGTTGCCATGGAGCAAGGGTGGATCATTATGGCCGAGGAGCTCGTGCCCTGTATGGACCATCAGGGCCCCCTTGACCTTGACAATTTAATTGACTTCATTGATCACTGCTCCTTGCTCATCGTACGCCCATCTTTTACTTGTTAACACCTTTTGCTAAATTACTTATTTACTGGTCTCAGGATGCCATCACTGGCATGGTCCATGGCGCGTTGAAAGGGGGCTCCTGGGCTATAAGTGCGCTGATGCTATGAAATGTAATCTCTTACACACACACACCAAACCTAACAATCAACACACGAACAGTAGGAATCGCCTGTTTTGAGTTCGGGTTCAAGTGCTTAGAAGCACTAAGCTTTGAATAGTACTAGCCAAAGCCCTTTCCAATGATCTCTCAATGGGTTTGTTTTAGACAAAAGCTTCAACACAGGTTTAAAAACCTGCTAGGTATATTTATAATATCTCTCAATCCAATAGACTGAGTACCAAGTGTATGTTCAATTATTAATGATCCCAAGCGGATCTATAAGTCCAAGCGACTTATCAAACAATACAGTGCCAAGTGCACTAAGGCCAAGTGCCTAGTAATTCCAACGGACAATACGGTACTAAGTTCCAAGTGAACTAAGTTTCTTTAATTCTGTAGTTCTTCAATCAATTCCAATCAAGACACGTTGAAGCAATCTGATCCTTAATTCGGGCACGCAATAGTGTTTTAACAAATGTGATTTGTATACTCTATAGTCGCGCGAAGTGGGGGCAAGATTCCTTGCCTTAGTGCTACTCATCTACAGTCTATTTATAGTGTACAAACTAAATATCATATGGAATTGTAATTTTTACACGGAACCGCGCTCCCGCGTGCCAAGGATCTGTATTCAATGCTGATGCGTCCTCTACAACTTGGCGCGCGCGCCATGCATGCCAATTATGCCGTTTACTGGTTACTTATCAAATATTGAAAGAGCTGGCTAAACTCTTATCAAGTCACGACCGTGCGCTTTGTTATTTAAAACAGCACGGCGCTGTCATTTACTCCTCCTGATTGTCCCGGTTGCTATTCACGGGGTCCCGTCACTTCCGGTAGTTAACACCAAGTACCCCTGACTAGGATCGGGTTGTGCAAGTCCCGAATTTACAATTACTTCTCCTATTAATGATGATCCCCGGACTAATGATATCATACTACAACGGTTACTTATGAACTAAGACACCGAGGTTGTAACCGGGCATGGTGAATAGGACTAATAATAGACCGTACTCATAGTCCTCTGTACTGATAGTGTATTATCCATTAGACTAGTTCACTCTGATTAGCTGTCTTGGAGCTCGACTCTAATCCTTTATTACCGTTTACTTGGTTATTAGAAATGATACTAATAGCCTTACTTGTCGACTTTATAAGTGCAAACAATTTCGGGCCCTATCATCTCCCCCATACCACAAATGTAGACTGTCCTCAGTCTCTCTTTGCCGGCATGTTGGTCCAATACTTCGGGTCTGCACGCGTCTAATCTTTTAGTACAAGGTTACAACGGTTCTGCTTTTAGACAGGTAGGCGCGCGATGTTGGGATTGAGCCCAGAGGTTTACTTCCCATCAGGATCGTGACAGTTATATACGTCTCCTGAGAGAATACTTGACATTCGGACATCGCTTTACAAATATTTCAGTCATCTGAACCTTTCTCTCGTTATGTTTCTGACACTTCAGCAAGAGATCAGTACTCCTGCTTGTCCTTTAGAACTTCGCAATGCAGGGTTGTGCGTTTTAAAAAGCTCGCGCCTTTGCTAAGTTTCAGACAATTTGGACTTTACAGCCCATTTCTAAATTTCTTTGCTATTCGCATTGCTCAAACGCTCCAACTTCTCTAAACCAATATGTCTTCTACTCCCACTTCTGCCATGGCTCGTGCCCTGCGCTCGCCTTCCGCGCTGTCCCTCTCGCTCTCCGCCCCGATTTTACCGACTGAGGGCTGTTCCCCCACTATGGTCTATGTGGACCAGCCAGTCCCCTCATTTTCCGACCTCCTTGAAGATGCCGAGGGCAATGTCTTTGTCGCCATGGAGCAAGGGTGGATTATTATGGCCGAGGAGCTCGCGCCCCGTATGGACCATCAGGGCCCCCTTGACCTCGACGACTTGATTGACTTCATCGATCACTGCTCCATGCTCATCGTACGCCCATCTTTTACTTATTAAAACCTTTCACTAATTTACTTATTTACTGGTCTCAGGATGCCATCACTGGCGTGGTCCGTGGTGCGCGTTTTTTGCTGCCATATCCGGCCATTCTCCTCCTGCGCACGCTTCACCTTCAAGTGATGCGCATCCCAGTCGACGCGCGCGAGGCTTCGTGGTCTTCCTGGCGTACGGTCATATCGACTGACCTGGGCAACAATTCCATTCTTCTGGTAAATGACTTGTTTACTTCTTTACTCTGCCTGCCCTTGTCAAGCTGACTACCTTTTACTTTAGGGCCAGGCTCCCACTGTGGAGCAAGTCCTGGACCAGGTGGGGTCGCGCTTCGAGCGCGACAATGGTGAAAGTATCTTTCAGGATACTTTCCTTGTCCCCCCTCGCATGGTTGGCGCACCGCGCCGTTACCATCAGTACCGGGACAGTTGGTCCGCCGCGCCCTTGCCGGCGCACTCCCCAGTCTTGGTACCAGCGGTTCGTCTATTACTGCTTTTTATTACTTTTCTTCTGTGGTTGACTTATTTCAATAGCCCCTCAAGCGGAAGCGTAACGCAGGGTCCAAGGGCAAAGGCCGCGCGGTTCCCCAGGTATATACCATCCTTTACTTCACGGGTTTCACATTATTCCTGACTTGATTTCAAAATTCTAGTTCGACATGTCGCGCGCCCAGGGGGCTGGCAGTGATGCCGCGCTGCGTCCCTCGGAAGCAGGTCCCGTATGTCTCTTTTCTCTTTTGAACTCATTTACTTTTACTTATTTTTATCTCCTTAGTCCTCTGGGCAGTCGCCGGTAAAGGTTGAGGTCCCCGAGCTTCGGCTCTTTAATGAAGAGATCGCGCGCCAGTTGGCTCAAGAGGGATTCGCGGAGTTGTTACCTCCCGCGGCCCCTTCTCCTCGCCGGTCACATAAGACCACTCGTTCTAGGGATAGGGTTCAGGCGACACGCTGCAAGCACGCGCTGGTTCCCAACCGGGAGCTGACGCCGCTACAATCCCCTATTACCTCCCTGCTGGCTGACCTTGCGCCTTGGCGCTCTACCGTATGTTTATTACTCTTTTATTTCTTGTTACTGATCATTCTTACTAGGTGGGCTATCCTTGCACGATGTGCGCCACCCGTGGCAACATCGAGTGCTCCTTCAACGGTTGGGGTAAACCGTGCGTTGAATGCGCTACCGCCAAGAAGGGGAAGTGCAGCTTCAGTCTCACTCCCCAGAAGCGCGCTAGGCTTCGTGAGGATCTGGGGCTGATGCTTGGTGCGGGCATTTCTAGTAAGCCATTTTCTTTCTGTCCTTTTGTTTACTAATGATTTTACTTATTCTACTAGCGGTTGCTGAAGCCTATGCTCAGCTAGGCGACGCAGACTCTCTTGCCGTGGAGGTCATTCAGGCCGCTAACCGCGCGCTTGAAATGCGCAACTCCTTGTTGGCATGCATAGTTGGCACCATCGGTAGGTTGTATGAGGAGGAAGGCCTGGAGGGCCTTCAAAACCTCTTGCTGACTACGCCAGCCACGGAGAGCGCTCTCCTCTTCTACGCGGATTTCCAGAACCTCCCTTGGCCGCCCTTGGAGGAAGAAGCAGAGGTTGATGACGGTTCTTCGTCGTCAAGTTCCTCTTCGTCCGTGCCTGACAGCAAGGAGGAGTAGCCGCACCGCGCCCCCCCCACCTACGTTTTTTTTTTTTTATCTATATGTGTTTTCCCGGGCCCCTGGCCCTTTTATTACTGCTTTTTAAGTTCCCCCGCCTTTCGTTGGGCTTCAATTTTATTAATTGAAGTCCAACACATGTTTTTACATACAGTCCCCTGGACTATAAACAATACAATTGGTTTAACCGTTGTTCTATTGTCTTCATAAGAAAGCTTCCACCCTTGCACCGGCTACTTAAGTTATAAATAGTACAGTTTAATTCTGGTGCAATTCTCTCGATCATTAAGACCGTGGCATGATCACTGACTTTTTATAGACAATCTATTTCAATCCTTGTAACCTTGGTAGGTTTTTTTTTTTTTCAAATCGGTTTTGCTTATACCCATCTCCCCCTCAACACTGACAACAACTGTCCCAGTTGTCATGCAGACACTGCCACGCTCCACATGAATTTTTACGGAGCTCCTTTTTCAATTGGGCCCAGCATTTCAATTAGGCACGCGTCTCGGACCTGTTCAGTTGAAATGTATAGATTTTTCTGGGGGTAGAACGCGCGCAACGAATGAGAGACTGGGTAGCGCTTCTCTAGTCGTAGAGGTATAAAAAGGGCACTGGCTGTGCTGTTTGTCCCAAGACATCGCCTGACTCTATTATACTCTCTTTACAACGTTCTGGTTCGAAGAACCAATTTCCTCTGCATCATTATGACTAGCCCCAACTATCAAGACATCGAGAACTTCAAGATGGTCCAAGCTCAGTGGCACACCTTTCAAGCTCGTTTATCGATGGACACCCTTGTTGAACAAAGGGTCAGCGTCCGGAAGTTGGGCGAAACCGCGGTACACTTTTTACCAATTAAACTTTTAAAAACGCCATTTTTGTAACCAACTTTTACAATTTACAGCTACTCCTGACTGAGTCCAAATTGGTTTTGACGGAGCGGTCCTGGCAGAATGTTATCTTTGGCGTCCGTAAGGCATTCCAGGGACTACAACATGTATACCCCGAGTTACTTCAAGAGCCTGTTTACCGTAACATTGTGACTCTTACTGCCGCTATTCACCATCACCGTGAAAAGGTCCGCACTGAGCACCTGTCTCAAACCGCGGTGCGTGCTTTTTTACCTCATCTTGTACTGTACTGTCCTTTAAACCATGGTTTTCTGGTACTAGGTCCCTGCTACTGGTGGTGAAGCGGATGGTACCACTATTCCAGGCGAGGTCATTGCTGGCGGTGAATATGACGGTGACATTGAAATGTCTGGTACTGACTCGGTATGTTTCTTTTTAGCTACCGCACTGTCAGTGCGCAACATACTCAATGGCATCTCTTCTTTACTCAAGAATATGGTCATTGATTCCGGCACTACGGCCAGTGCTGCTGTCTCTGGACCAGTGACTAGTCGTCTCCTTAGTGAAGGAACAATCACCCGTAGTCGCAAGGAGAAGGAGAACATTAAGGTTCCCCGTGTCAAAAGGACTAAGGCTGAAAAGGCTGCCATCAAGGTACCCATTCTTGTTTTTGCTCTGTCTATTACTTTGTTTCATATTCCTACAGGACGGTAAGCGTTCCGAGCTCAATCGCGTCAGCACTCTTCGTCCCAAAAAGCGTACGAGGCAGGACACCCCGGATGAAGATCCAAAGGCATCTGCTGAGGGTACGTTTTCTAATAATAGATGGTTCTAAATTTATACCGACTGTGCATCAGATACTCGTGTCTTTATTGACTTCCGTCCCTCCAAGGAGCACGATGTAGTCTTAGCGCGGGCGCGCTTGATTGCAGACGCGGGCGATCCCATGTCGCACACCAAGCAAGCCCTCGGTAGGATGCTTTTAAACTACCGCACTTAGTTGGAGGAGATCAGTCATACAGTGTCCTTCTTATTGAAGCGTCGTGATGCCACTATGGACGAGGTTACCTGCCTCAACGGTCTAATGAACGAGGCTGCTCTGGAGGGAGGCTCTGACGAGGCTGCCACTGCAAGCGCTACGGAAGTCCATGACCAGGATGACAATGATAAGGAGGAGGTAGCTCCGGCTGACGTGCCCTTGCCCGAGGTTGAAGATGACTTCATATCTGCTTGAGGGTAGTCCAATTAACTTCCTCCTTAGTTATGGTGTCCCTCCCCACACTCCTTTGTATTACTGTCTTTACTCGGCTTAACACTGTCCTTACTACTTAGCTTCGTTGCTTATACTGTCTTTACTGCTTCTGTTTCCATACTGATTTATCACCTATGCAACTTCCGGTGTGGCATAGTAGTTTGTCGTAGCGCCGGCGCTATCCCCTCCTCAGTGTTCTCACTAGAGCTTGACTCTGAATCGGACTGATCCAATTGGACTCTGTCAAAAGTATAGTCACACTCCTTGTAAACTTGCCTATTAGCGGGATCTTTCGATTCCACTAAAGCATTTAGTGTTTCGCTAGAGATGTCTATTAGATCTTGCAGATTATCCAGCAGTTCAATTGTACTCCTAGCAAAATAGGGAATAACCCTAAACGCCCCCACTTTATGTTGCCACACCGATCCATCCATTTTGCAAACAATATAGGCTCCCCCGCGGTTTCGTCTCAGGACTATCATTGGTCCCAGGTACCGTGGCTTCAGCTTTTTATCAAGCGAACTTTCGACCTCGGTATTTCTAACTAGTACTAAACTTCCTGGTTTGAAATCATAGTCTCTGATGGTCGCGCTGTGATCCTTCTCATACTGTAATAGTCTCCTTCGTTTTTCTATATTGATACGTTTCCTCATATCAGCCACATGCTGGACGTGCTTAGCTAGAGCCTGCGCTCTAAACCCAATGAGTTCCTCTGTAGTCAATATTTTTCCTGGTAACTTTACTAACCAAGTGGCTTCAATAATATCTAACAGTAAGGTTGGGTGCGCGCCCGTAATCATAAAATAGGGGGAGCAACCCGTCCCTTTCCGTATAGTAATTCTGTCAGCCCACATTACATGGTGGAAGAAGTAGTACCACTTCTTTACATCACCACCTGTAGCTTTGAAGACAGCTTGACGCACATCCCAATGTGCGCGCTCGGCGATCCCATTTCCTTTGGAATTGTATGGTGATATACTTATTCCTGTAATACCATACTTGGATTCCAGCCACGCTTTGGCTGCGACAAAGGCAGGACCATTATCCGTTACAATTTCCATTAGGGAACCCCATCTACAGATTACTTCTTCAAACAGCCACCTTCCCAAGGTCTTGCCATCCTCAGATTTGAGGGGCGCGCCTTCCATCCACGAAGACAGCGCACATCTTCCTTGGACAATGTATTTATAACCGTTAGACGATGGGCTCATATACATGGTGTCCACATGCAATACTTGGAATATAGACGGCGTGTGGGTTATGACAGGAGGGATTCTCAACAAAGTTAAGAGCCTTGTTTGACAGATGTGACACAACTTCACATACCATGATACATCACATTCCATTTCTGGCCACCAAAATCTTTTATCTATTAAGGATTTTGTTGCATAGAAACCCCTATGTCCAACAGAATCGTGAGATGCCTTCATCATATATGTTCGGTGATTTTTATCAACAACAAGCTGGTGCGCGCTATCAATATTTTTCCTATACATCCTGCCTTCTGGATCCAAAAGGAAATTAGACGCCTGCCTTGCAAACTTTAGGTAGGCGCGATCTGTCATTCCTTTTGGTCTCTTTTGTGGTCTTTTTAACCATTCCTTTATTAAAGGTAGGTTTTTATCCTGTTCCTGCGCCATAGGTGTTTGTTTATACTTGTTGTATACTTCCCTTACCTTGGGGTCATATTTAAACTTTTCATTGGGTATGACAGTAGTATTTACAAGTTGCTTTAGATAAGCTTCTCTTTGAATACCAAACCATCCTAAACCTAAGTGCTGTTTTATTTCTCCAATAAATGCTGCTTCACCAGCCCAAGCATTGTTTACTTCAACTTCAAAATCAGAGATTTCCTTGGCAAGTTGGAATAAATATCCACCACGTGTGTCAATAATTCCAAAGGGTCATCCAATCCCCAAGTTGGGTTGATAAACCTTAAAGGTCCTGAGGGTTCATCGTAACCATTGTCTGGGTCCGGGTAGACAGGATCCCCTAGCCACACGTCTCATCTTGACAGACTATCTGGGCCAAAGCCTTTACCAGCTTTATGAACCAAAGTAAAGTGGAACATAAGTATCCTATCAATCCACCTATTTACCGTTGCATTAGGTCCTAGACTTGGGTTTGATAACATCCCCTTAATGTACTTCGCATCCGTTTCCACTACCAAATTTCATACTCCAATAAACCAATAATAACATGCCATTAGAACTCTCATTAATCCAAATAGGTCTCGTTTGGGTTGTGAGAAGTGCGCTTCGCACTCATTCAGAGTTATCAAGTCAAATCTAGCATAGTGCTTTCTTCCAGGTATATCAGGGTCTTCCTGATAGATTATGAGTTCTTTATCAACCCAGTTTTCGGGCAGAAAGATGATTCATTCATTCATTCATTCATATTTCAACACCACGGGAAAATATTTCCATAATGGGATTTTTCTTCTCTTATGGCTTTTTACAGCATTTCTCCACAAATACAAAGTATTGTGACATAATTTGCATGTATTTGGGATGCTTACATAATGCCTTTGATGATGCCATCAAAATTATGCATATCTAATATTTCAAAGCATCGCGTTTCAAAATTTATTTTGTGATTTTCTCCATAACCAGTAAAGCTATTACCTTTGTTTTTATATGTTTGGAATGTACAAACATGGCTCTACAATTTCCTTGTTGAGCACATTTTTCCCACGGTCTATTTTGAGCAAGATATTAGAAATGTCCAGATTCAGCTAGTTTTGAAGGTCTGTGTGTTATCCCAGGGGTGGATAAACATCTTATAACAACAATGACCCTGACCAAACATGACCCTTGTGGGAAATTATGCTAAACATTGGAATAATCAACAACTACTACTATATTTACCTGAAATACAAAGAGGATTGATTTCTCTATTTATTGACACATGTCACATGATTTATTCCACCACATAAGTATACCAAATACATGACAACAATCTGAATGCTTATTTAGTGTACACAATCCTGGTAAAAGTTAGTTCTGATGGTTTTTGTGTTTTCTCCATAACCAGGCAAGCTATGGCATTGGGTTTTGTGCACAGGCACTGCTTGTTTACTTTGTAACATTTTCCCATGGTCACATGACCTCTATAAACTATCATCTACATTGTTTCTAGTCATTTTTACAACTTCCTGAATGTGGAATGGACTTATTTCTCCTAAGAAAAGAAATAAAGAACAAGTACCTGCCACACAGTGTGTTGGCCCACTCCACCCAAGTATAGTAGCCTATGGCTTTCCATGATGTATCTACTGACAATACCACTGGCATATTCCAGGTGTAATTAATTGGACAGAGTGTGGGGCTATTTTTAAGTGCATCTAATAATAGCTGCTGCACTTCTTCTTGCTCAGGCCCCCATATCCAAGGTTGACTACTTTTAGTTAACTTTTGAATTGGTTGGCCTATACAGGTGAAATCTTTAATGAAATTCCTGCATACACCAATAGTTCCCATGTAAGCGTGTACTTCACTGACATCTTTGCATGGTCCCCATCTTTCAACTACACCAATCCTATCAGTATTGTAGGTTTTTGTCCTTCATAGGTACATCTATGTCCTACCACTAGAATTTCACTTGCGCATAACGTAGACTTATATCCTGAAAAGGTTCCTCCAGAATACTTCATTCTCTGTACGACGCGATTTACATTTTGCATATGTTCCCAGAAGAAGCATCTAACACCTGGAGCACCAGGTAGCTCTTCTTCTGTTCCATCTGGTAGTTCATAGCGCATTGCTGGTCTGCGCACGGGTACGTCATCAATGTAGGGTATTGTGACATGTGGTACCTCATCCTGTAGGATGTATGTGACACCATCATGAAATATTGGAACAGAATTCATCCATCCCATAGGGAGTGTTACTAGTCTCAGCATGCCAAACGGTGTTTGGAATGTGGTTAGATTGCGCAAGGTTTCTGCCAAAGGCCTCTCATCATATCCTACATACAGATCCATCATTCCGCCACAAGCACGCCCTGCAAAGTGTTCTGCTAGTTCTTCAGTAGTGGGTGGTAAACCCGAGTGCACTATTGTGACTGCATTCAGCGGTTCTAGACTATGTACAATTCTAAGTTTCTTTCCTGGGCCTTTCTTTAATACAGTAAACCATCTAGACCTATATGATGAATTGGACCTCTTGTAGACCCCTGCATCAATTTTAGTCTTAATGATTTTACAAACATCTTCATAGATCCCTGGTGGGATTCTAATGTTCCTTTCTGTCCACAGCGTATGTGGGACTACTGGTATTTTGACGGGAGGAAAATATTCCTTCTTAAAGCTACCACGCTCACTATCATTCCAAGCAAAACCATCGTTATGTTTGCACATAAAGTTGTGGATTATATCCATCTCTTTAGGTTTTAAGAAGCTCTCTTCTTCGTGTACTCTTTGGAAATCCACGCGCCTTTCCTCAGTATACCTTCCAGTTGGTTTAAATGGAGGTGGGTTAGGCGTTAGAACTGGTAGAGCTGCTAAAGGGTCACCCTTTATATCTCTGATAATTCTAAATTTATCAGGCAGATCTGCCAGTGTTGGTTTTGTTTTCAAATGTACTGGTTTATACTTCTTTCCTACTAGCTGATCTATGGACTCAATATTACACTTTTCACCTGTTACCGTTCCAAGACCATGCTCGTTAGTGCCAATTTGCCACTGCTTTAATTTACTTGAAGCTTTATCAAGCATGGGCTGTTCTTGAGCGTATGTCATAGGTCTAGTGGGTGTACTTGTCTGGTCCCTTCTGTTATGCTCGTAGTTTATTACTGGTCCATTGCTCTCATCTACGGAAGCCAAGTACGTGGCTAGTAATTCATGTTCAGGTACTGTACTATTCATGTTTACATCACTTCTAGACAAAAAGACATCTCTAAGTTCTTTGTGACCAAAATTCCGCTTATCAGTAGGGTGTCTATAACCCGTTATAATAAAGTTTCCGTTCTCATCTTCAGCAATTTCTACAGCTAGCTCTCCTTGATCACTTTGGATTAATTCATCAAAGGCCAAAAATCCTGCTCCGGTTGTCTTTTCAACAGCTTAGGCGGTGATCCCTTTGCATGGGTAGGGATAGTACACCTTCGTCCCGTGTTAGGGTCTGTGATAGTGACTACTTGTCCCCTGTCTCTAGCATTTTTGATCTGACTTTCCGTGAGTGTATCAAACGGTCTCCCAAGCAATACTTTGTATGCAGGTGAATTTATGATATGTACTTTGAGGTAAATGGCCATGTCATTAAACAAGAAAGGGACGTTGCGCGCTAATCCCACTGTTTTCTCCACTTGTTTATTAGCACTCTGCATGTGTATGACAATGTCTGGATCCCATGAAATGTCCAAGTCTAAAGCCGTTTGTTTAGCCATTGATACTATTTGGGATCCCCCATCTAATAAAGATTCCTCCGTTCCTACCCCATTTATTACTGGATATACTGCGCGCAAAGAGGCTGATTCTTTTGCTACATACAACTGTTTGGGCTCTTCCCCGACTGGTAAAGACTCTAAATATTGTAGGACTGGGTCTCCACATATTATAGATCCCTTAGGTATTCCGCCACGGTCATACTCTGAGATGAAGAAAGACTGGAATGGGGTTGACTCTACTGGTAGCACGTCATGCTGTAAGTAGTTATCATCAAGTTCCCAGTCCCCTCCAAAGGGTAAGGCATCTTCCTCATCTGTTCCGTTTATTTGCAAGTTAGCGTCCCTTTGGGTGAGGGATTTACGTCTGGCAGTTACAATATTCTTTATCCCATCTCTAATGGTTTTTGACAAGCCCATTAACTCTCCTGTGGTCAATGTGATAGGGTTGTCTAACACTTTAGCAATTATATTGCCACCTTTTAATTTTACTTCTATCAGGGACTTAGTTTCATAAGTCGGACCACGCTTGGTGTTAAAATTAGGTAGCGGATCAACTGGTTCAGGGTTGCGTTCCATTCTCTGGGGTATGTAGGGTACCGCGGGCACATCAATGTAGGGTAATTCTTTTTGTACTGGAGACTTTACTGATGATTCAACAATTTTTACTTTCTTTTTCCTAGGAGGCGGTGCTACCGGCTCCTCTTCACTACTATCCTGAGTACTCTCCGAATCATTACTTTCTTGATGACTATTTCTATTTTTACT
Organism: Collybia mongolica; assembly: GCA_013420905.1. Lineage (NCBI taxonomy): Eukaryota > Fungi > Basidiomycota > Agaricomycetes > Agaricales > Clitocybaceae > Collybia > Collybia mongolica. The sequence continues at coordinate 55,666 of JAAXNY010000019.1, forward strand.
ATGGTCCTCAGGCTGTCTCTTGGAATGCAACCTAGTCGTAGGTCTAGCGTGTTCCTTAGCCTCCTTCATTGGACCTAATTGAAACCCAACTCTTTAACCTTGTTTTGGTTATTGAGCTCTGCTACCTGCCCTAATAAAGTACTCATTTGTGCTTGTAAGGCTACTATGTCAGGATTCAGCGTGCTCTTTGCAGTAGGATTATAGTTATTATATATATATTCCTGTTTCTGCATCTGAGGCGGTACTGGCAATGCAGTTTGCACGCTCTGTTGTCCTAACATTTGTTGTGCTTGAAATTGGGCCATTTGTGCCATTATGGCTTTCAAGGTTCCAATGTCGTTACTATTGTCTACTGCATTATCTGACTGATGCATAACTGACAATACTCCTGGAGCAGGTCCTTCCGTGACATCTCTGTAATAAAGGGCTGCTACCTTCTTTGAATGGAAGTGTTCCACTTTATCTTTCAATGATACCATTTCTGGTTCTCTTGGAATATATGATCTGTCTGGTAAACATACTCCTCCATTTGCATTGGTTTTTATTTTTCCTTCTTCAAAATGTTTCTGTTTCTCGGGACAGGCCATTATGAAGTGTCTGGGTGTAAAACAGTAATGACATTTATACACATTCGGTCTTTGCAGTTGTCCTTCTTTAGGCTTTCCGTACTGATTCTGATACTGATGCTGCTGGGGCACGCTATTTATGGCATGGTTCTGAACAGTTGCTTGTTGAAGTGCTTTCATTACATCCTTGAATCCACTCCTCATATTCTTCTCATTTACTTGGAGACAGTCTAACAAATTAACTATTTGTTGTTTTATTTCATCCATCTCTACTTTGATCTTGGGCACTGCTGCTGCTGTTACAGACGTTATATCCGGCTCCACCCGCGAGAAATCATGTTCGTAGCTCTCAACCACATCAATTTCTCGCTTGTTCACCACCAGCCGCTTTTCCCCCTTCCAAAAGACACCCACGCTTGCCCGGACCTCATACTTGACCTGTGCTAGGTCCGCGCCAAAGCTGATGGACGACGGCGCCGATGACGGAATCGGAATGCGGAAAAGAAATGTCGACACGCCGCGCCGCGCCTGGTGGTGGTTCTGTGGCAACGGTGGATCGCCTGGAAGGGGGTGCGCTTGAACCGCATTGGACGGTGGCAGGCCAGGACCCTGGAACAGACGTCTGCTGTGCAGGAACATGGACGTCGCTGAGTGGTCCCGCGAGGTGAGTTCTGCGCCGTGGTGTCAGCCTTGCTCCATTGCTGCTGGGTACTTGGCGTACCTTGGGACGCTAAGAGCTCTACCATCATAACGCTGATCCCAAGGCCTTTGTCTGCCCTGCATTCCATCTCCATCTTGCCCGAAACGTGGCTGCCTGCGACGAAAGTCGGGCCAGCCAAGGTTAATGAGACCTTGACCTTGGAATGGTGTGGCGACGCATTCATAGGCTCTGGCCTTGTCTGTCCAGACGCCATCTTGTGTGTATTATCCTAAATTTAGAGCCTGTAAAGAATTTAGTGTCGGATATGCTGCTTGAATAAAGATATGGTTGAAAGTTGTCGAGAAGAGATATGGACAATGAGAAATGCGGTTGACGAGATTTAATGCTTGTTTGAACGAGGTTTCTTGCCGATTTGCATGAATGCAGATTCATACAGAAGCTGGAGAGGGTTGGAGGCCATGCTTTATGCTGAGAATGCCATTGTTGTGGTTGTGGTTGAGTATGGAGTGGCAGTGCAGCAGAGCCCGACAGTCGTTCAACATCTGGAAGTTTCCTAATGCAAACTCTCACACCGTCCCTCTAATTTATACCGATCGTTTGTGATCGTAGCATCGTCAACACATTGATATGGTGGCGAACAATCAGCGATGAGCGAATATGATCATTTTGTTAACTAAATAAGATTGGTCTGTGCGCACATATCCGATGATAGGCGCTTGATCACTGAACAGGCCGAATACATTGATCTACAAATACGTGTACGGCCGTGTCAGGCGTATCTGAGGACTTCTTGTTACCTCGACCTGTGTTCCAGTCTTTCCGGAGGGGGGTTGGACAGGATGTCGACAAGGGATTCTGTAGGTAGAGCCTGAAGCTTAGAGACCAGTGATGAGACAACGTGACAAATGCTGAACGCCCTATTGGTGGCAAGCTCCTGAGCTCCAATGAATGTGGCACAACCTTCCGGTTTGGATAACAATACCTAAGCCTTATGCAACTGCTTCGAGAAGTTGGGGACTATGATTATAGTAGTATCATGTGGTCGATTGCTTTAGCCTGGGGAGTAATGGGAGATAATAGCGTAGTAGTCTCCCGTATGCAGACCCAAAACGAAGGCGATCGTTCCTTATATGGTAAAGGGACTCAATAGTACGGACGGTGGAAAAAGGGGTTCGGCGATTCAATATTGAATATTGAATATTCTGTGCTTCAGCTGCTAGTTCGACACACCCTCGAATGTTTCGGTATCTGCAGAACGAAAAACCCCTACTCACGACCCACGGCCATGCATAGATGAATCCCTTTGCCATCAAAGAATGTTGGATTGTGTACTGCTCTTTTGCCCGTGAGCTGTTATTCTCGAATTTGTAGTAGCCGCATTGCTGTGGTGATCCTATCGCAAAATGGCGTATAAGCAGGTCTTTCGATGAAGGAGGGGCCTATCGTCCTGCAGATGGCTATCAGGGGAGATTGATACATCGACTCCCTCGTCTGAATGCATAGTCACGCATCCGATACTCATCGTTCCAACCTCCACCGTGACTAGCAGCCCCAGTTATCAGATCCCTTTCCTTTCCTTGCCTTTCCTTTCCTCTTGTTCACCCCGCTCGTTGTTTACTCACCAAGGCGCCCGGGGACAGGTGTCGGACAAACACGAGACATTTGTTCCGGAAAACGAAAGAACGGAAACCTGGAAACTTTCGCGGTTGCCACCTGGATGGCCACGACAATGTAAAGATCGGTGAATCATGATATATGTGGGATGAAGCCAGTCCATTCCACCTCTTTGTATGCAGCGTCGGGAAGGCCCCTCAAAGACATAAACGGCAAAACCATCAAGGCAACGCGGGCGGCGATGTACGTGAACATTCCGAAGGGTATCACCGCGTAGAACGTGATAGTGTTGTACCAAGGAGGCACTCCCCCAAGGCTCAGTATAAGGGTAGCATCCATCAAGAACACGACCGGGACTGCGACCATGGCAATCGAAGAGATGCGCCAGAGCATCCGTTCCGCCACCGTTGGAAAAAATACATCCCAGGCTGCAAAGTGGATAGCACCGAAGCCCATTGCCAGAAACACGGCGAAGGCAGCTGTTATTCCTCGGTCCCATGGGCTCAATCTTCCTGCCCATAGGGTTGGAACTTTTATCGCATCGGGTGGGAGTTCAGAATCGTGTTCTTCGCCCTCGAAAACCCTAACCGTGACATTCACACAATAGTTCAGAGCGTAAATGAGAGCCTTACGGCGTGAAGGCGCAAACGACTTGTGTTTCCGTTTTTGTCGCGGCGGACCTCCTCGGAGAGGCCGTGGCCCAATTCGCACTGGATACCGCACATCAAGAGGTTTCTGCCACCATATTAGTCGGATGACGATATTCAATGTGGCGAATGCGAGGGTCACGATTTCTAGTTCTGTTACAGGTAGTTGTTGATGTGCCCGGGCAGCGCACTGGATCACGAACCACCCCATCTGGAGCAACGCAAGGCCTTTCGTTATTTCATCACCCTTGCTACGATCGACAATTTCTTCGACATCGACATCGAAAATGCTGCCTACGTCGACGGTTCCCCCAGGTTCTATATCGTGTGGCGCTATTGGTTTGAGGGTATGACCATGAGCCTTTACAAAACCACCCATGCTCATGAAGAAACCATGAACCATGGGAAGGCCGTAACCTATGTACAGAAGAACCGTCAAAATCCCTATGCTCACCCCGGTAGAATTCACCTGCACACCTTTACTAAGCTGACGGGCAACCATTCTCTGCCGAAGAGCCCAAAGTACAACAATCTCTGGTGCGATTATCGAGAGAAACATCAACTTGAGCCGGTGGAATGCAAGCATCACTACGCCATGTGCTGGGTCGGGGACGTTGGGATGGACCGACACCCAGGTGCATGCAATAAGGGTAACAATGCAGCTCCAGACAATCCCCCACAACGTCCTGCAGTCGTCAATGTTTTTGCAAGATGTGGTCGTCACGAATTGCTCGACAGCACGCGGTGGAGCGACGCCAAATTCATTGAGATGGTGGTAGAGCATATATGGACTTGGGGGTTTATTCGTAAGAGGGAAACTATCAGGGTTTACAAGAAAACACTAGTCGGGAATTTACCAAGATAAATATGGACCCATATATAATCACCCCCCAAACCCGTCACACCCGCATTTCACACATGGATTCAGATATCCCTGGTCCAGAGTAGCTTCCGAGGCAATCCGACATACGTCGATGCTTCGTCGGAAGTAAAAAGCCGAGTCCTCAAGTATAATGGGTATTACAACTTCAAAGCCATTGAACAAATTTACAGACACAGTAACCTAATGGTTATCAATACGGAGAGTTAGAGGTGTCCGTTTCCTGAATTCAAGTAGCTGATGCGTCCAATGAACTGGAAAACGGGCGAGGCGAGAAAAAGCAGACTCGTCTTTCGATACGAGGCGGGACCGAAGCTTCCAGGTACTCAAACTCTTCATAAGCACTGCAAAACGGGCGACGACCTCTGACATCGTCGGTCTTTTCGACGGATCATCCTGGCACATATCACGTAACAAGGGCTTTATAAAGTCCAGGCCATATTTCACGCCGAACCCAACATTGCCGCCCTGTATCTATCTTTGAGTAACGGATGATTCCGACAGTTGAAAAACGTACACCCATGAATGCATGACGGATCAGATTACCGACGCGGTAGACATCGACTGGGAAAGGATCGCACTCCGTCATGGTTTTGAATTCGGGGACGCTTCTGTCTCCACCGTATCCATCGGGACGGATGGGTACAAGGGGAGGCCCGTTCTCAGGATTGAAGTACATTGCATCCCCAAAATCAATGTAGTAATATTTGACGGGGTGCAAGGTCCTACTATGCCGCTTGACGGGGTGGGTATAGTCCAGGCTCATGGCAGGATTGGTGGGATGAAAAGGCTCGTCGTAGAGGGGCAACGGATCCACCATTACATTGTCAAACTTCACGTCGCTGTCGTCGCCAAGGGGAGGCTGGTCAGTAGGATAAAGTATGAATATGATCGAAACTGACTTGTGAGCCACGCCTTGACTATGCATGTATTCGAGACCCTGATTAAATGAATTCTGAACCCGAGTTTTGCATGAGTGGCAAACACACACACCTCGAATAGCTGTCTGAAGAATTCAACAACTTCCCCAATTGTCTCCAACTCAGGTTCATCCCAATCGGTCAAAAACGGAGTGACGAGAAACATGTAATCCTCGTCTGGATTTTCAAGGACCTCGTAGAGTGGTACGCAATGATTGGATGGGTGTGAGATGTGGGTGGTGTTTGAAAAGAGTTGTCCTATGTCCAATTCGTTGGTAGATGATTTCTTTAGGCGTTTCAGCATAACTTGCGCCCCATCCGACAAACGAGTGGCAGACATCACAATGGTGAACATCTTCGACAAAGAGTTCAGTGTTATACAAATTCCGGATCAAATTAGGCACTTTACCGTTCCAACTTGAGCATCTTCAAAATGTAGTCGGCTTTTTGCTGCGCCCTTCCAAGAAGCAACCCATTCCGGATGGTATCTTGGGCGAAGGAGGTAGCCACGTTCCTTGAACCAGAAGTAACGGTCCCGCCAATATACTTCAACGCTGTACAAGCGATATTCAGCCATAGCAGTGGCGTCTAGCCTTTCTGTTTCTGTTTCGACGCGACGCTCGTCTACCATAATGGGAGTCGGGTCTTCAACCATGATGACACAGCTAATGCGTTGGGCGATATTAAGGCAAGGTAGCAGTCCACATCCAAGTGTTTTTCTATGCGCTAAGCGCACCTCGTGAGAGAATTGTGTTTCATTGTACCTGCTTGGACCCACGTTTCCATTGTTCTCCTACTTCCGAAAATGTCTGGACGTAAACGCAACCTGCATCACATCGTACAGTTTCTTTGTACTCTGTTGACAGGTTTACGACCGTTGTCACACACCAGAGGTAAAACAAAAATCACAAGAAATCATCCAACCAGGAGCACGCCTGCAGGCTCCCAGTGGTTTCTGTTGTACCTCAAATAGTCTCCGTTGTTTTATTTCCTATTTAAACTCTTAGTATATTTCCGTTGTGATCCTCATTCGTGCTGGAACACGCCTTTTTTGCTTTGACTTCGACTCCAGAATGCCAGTAAATTTTCAATCCACCAGCCCTACAATAGTTGCTGTGGATGAATTAGACCTCCCGGACCCAGGACCTCCTCCACAGGAGGAGACAGCACGTGTATGGGCCCAGGTTTTTCAGTTTTTGCGAAAACCGAACCCAGACGCCAAGCTTGAGAAAGCTAGAGACAAAGTGCGCTGGGCATGGTCGAATTTCACTCGACACAATAAAATACTTAGGCAGGCCCAAGTTGCAACGCCGGAGTTGCACGAGGCGCGCCGCACGATCATGACAGAACATCAAGCGTAGGTCATCTCTGGACTGTTTGAGTGGAATGGTTTGAAGGTGACGCATTCTAGATTCATGGACATCTATGAAACTGCACTCGTAGAAACGTCGAAGAAACAACGCAAAACTGAAGCAAAAAGACTCACGGTTTCTGCTGCCAAACTTCAGTTCAGGTCCTTGGTAAGAAAGTAGGCCCCACACAGGCTCGGCACGTTTGACTTCTTTCCCCCACAGCATTTCTCGAAGGCAGCCATTGACGAAGTCAGTGCTCAAGCAGCGGGTAGACCATTTTTCCCGAAAAGAAACCAGTCAATAGCGGGGACCGAGGTTGGTCCATTGAGATACGAAGTTGGGTTTTTAACTGATAGTAGTAATTCCCAGCAGCGTAAAGATCATATACCCGGGCAAAGCTTGACGCACAGAAACAGCAGATATGAAAGAATCCACTCCCTCGATCGCAGCAACATACACTTAATCGGCACCGGTCCTGAGTTGTCAGAAGACATAGCAATGCAACCACTGCACGATAGATGATGCAGAACTGACCAAGGCCTCAGGCATATTGTATGAAAACCAAGATACCGACTTGACAAGGTATTCATTATTTGGGACGAATGTTTCCCGCGTTGGATGTGGGGGTGGGGGCCCGGTTATCGCTTGGGTCTCTTGCATTCCGGGAGAGTTGGATGGTTTCGTTCGACATGGAAATTTTGGAGGTGGTTGCAGATGGGGGAACCACACGAATGAGCATTAAATTAAATGAGCTGGTGATCACATGTACACGATATTTGAGCATGATAATTTATGATGCCCACTTCATTAATCCGGACGCAGGTACATCCGTCTCCTCACAGTCCACTGCTAGTTTCGATGGACCAGTGAGCGATCCCTCTATATGTAACTATGACTTCTTCCTTTCCCGATGTGATTTCCTGCTGACGGCAGTTGCGGGGCCAAAAAATTCCCATGCCGGACCTGCCTCAATACCCAAAAGTCAACAAAACTGCATTCAGGTTTGTATAATACTTATCCTACAGAAGTCACAATCACCGAACCATCATACAAAAACATAATTCCAATACACGCGTCCAAACCATCATCGCCACATCGTAGACCCAGGAAAAGTGGAACAAATGGCCCCTCAGCCTGTCGAAGATCGATGTATCCCGTCCCTCCACGCCCCACTTGATAATGAATCGATACTTGATAAGATCCTCATAACCCGGCATGCGGTACCTAAGCTCTGTCACCAACACATCGTGTGCCACAAAGTCCTGGACCTCGACCGTTGTTTCATGCATTGAGAGCACCGACTTCGGGCAGCGTGTGTAGCCCGAAGTTACCATAAAACGCGAATATCATCTGTCCCCGACCTGCAGGACGTGGCGATAAAATCTTGAGTGGTAAGAAATATACCCGACAAGAAAATGTGAATCAACGCATCGTAGCCAATATGGATATCGCCGAAGAACTGTCCCTTTGCTGGGCACAGCTGCCCAAGACGTATTATCCGGAGCCTCAGATCCGACTCGACCCCATCAAACTCGGGCTTCACCACGCTCCGCCCCGGAAGCCTACCGAATGCCTCCAGCGCACGGTAATGCCTAGCTTATCACCTGCACCACGGTTTCGGGGACGAGTCGTTGCCGCGCGCGAGGAAGGAAAAAGTGAACATGTCTGCTTTGAGGTGGTGGAGGTTAAGAAGGGCGTCAGAGCCGAGAGTGGCATTGGGGACATGAGTGTGTTCGTCTCTTGTGGGGGGGCATGAGAAGTCAAGGTGGAGTGCCCCCATGAGTGGGTAGGGGATGTGGAAGCCGGCGAGAGTGGCGTTGGCGGAGGTAGGTACGTTCCAATCTCCGAAGTGGAGTGGGGAGAGGTGGGGAGAACGAAGGATGAAGAACTGGGCGAGGAGATGGTGGAGACTTATCTCTGGCTGGGGCAGGTATATTGATTTGGACTAGCGTCGAGCAAGAGGCAGCGAGGATGGGATGTATTTGTGAGGAGTAGCTGAATGCATCTAGATGCTCTGTGAGCGACATTTAGCTGGGCAGAGAATACGGGGCACGCACCTGGAACATTTTATATAATTTCCTCAAGCCCCCAACCTCTAGCACACGACTTCTCGGGCCTGGTCTTTGGGTTATATTCTATCTTTAATAGTCGCCAACGTACTCCAGCTTCCTTGATGTGGGGAGTGACTGATACAATGATATTGAACTTGTCTTGAGTTTCTCTTGTGTAGAAGGGCATTCTGGTTATATCCCATGTGGGAGGTGATGAGGAGGGGGCCGATGAGTGAGGGATCGTCGAATGTGTCTGGAGACTGAGTGGGCAGCGTTCAGTTGCCAGAACGCACCCAACTTCAATCCATGTAATATCCTCAAGCCCTTCAATATGCAAACTGGACACCTGATTATCTGGATCGAGCCTGCAACATTTTATTTTTATGAGGAGGCTTCATTTGTAGATTCCCTCAGTGTAGGCAGTGTTTTCGATGTAATTTCGTTAAAATTTCCTTGGGACTTCCTTCATGCTGAAGGGAAGGTTGTTCAAGTTTAGTCACTGGGGTGAGTCATTCTTGCGAGCACGTTTGGGTTGAGCCACGAGGACCCTCTCGTCGCCTCTGTCACGGTGCGGATGTACAGGTATTTTACCTGGCGAACTACAGAATGGTCCCTCGGGGGTTACATGGACGGCGTTGCAGTTATTCTATACGCCGACGTCAGGGTAATAAGTAACGTGTAGAGGTGCGGGATTATTGACATACCTGTAACTGGTCCCTGCGAGGGGTGATCAAAATTGCAGACCATATCTCTGGCAGTAGCAAAAAATTGTCATGAAGGCCTAATGAGAGATAACTTTGCCACCAGATGCAGCCCGAAGTCACAACTGTACACGTGATGGTCTGCCGATCGCGTTCCGTGTTTCTCGGACTCGTTCAACATTGTCGGTGGCACCCAACAGACCCAGCATGAGTGTGTATCATGTATCAACTATATACTACATGACACATAATACAACCAACTCAACATAAACACGAGTTATCGCAAACCCCTGCTCAGAAAGCCATCCCAAACTCTCCACATGCCAACCCTCCTTATCAAGGACCGTAACAACCCTCAACCTCGAAAGCCCTATCTTCTCCGGCCGACACCTCGACGCGACCATCTGCACAAACGACGTTCGTGTCCCCGTGTACCGCCCCAGCGTCAGGTTCTCCAGTCCGCGGAGGAACTCTACACCCGGTTTGCCCGAGAACGTGAGCGCGCGGACGGCGTCCTGGCTCATATGCCGCGACGTCAAAGTGAGCTCGCGGACAGCGTTGAGCGAGTCCTGCACTATGCAGGCGAGGATCGTGTCCTCCGCGAGATGGTCGTTGAGGAGCGTGAGCTTCACGAGTGAGAGCCGCCTGAGCAGTTGGTCCAGGTCGTCCTCCAGCGTTCCGGAGACTTTTCACGGAGAGATCGACGACGTGAGAGCATTGGCCTAACAGAGCAATCCATATCTCGAGGCCCATCCTACAAGGACCCTGGCAGGTTTCTATCCTATGGACGTGTGTTCTGTCCCTCTGGGAGACCCGCCCATTGTGCGATTACATTGCATTTCTCGTCCACACCTGCTCACGAAATGGTCAGCTCACTAAAATGGTGGAACTAGAGCACATACCTGGGAGAAGCTATGGTCTGATGTACTAAGTATACTTAGATGGTATTGTTCCATATTGTCTTCCAAATCCGGATGTGGGTCCAAGCTGAAAGCGTCGGCACAGCTCTCCATTCGCCTGGCTACGAAAATGTGGGAGTTGGGCCAAAGGTTGAATAGGCAAGAATACAATAACCAACCCAAGTTGGCCTTAAACCTTGTCAAGAAACCAGAATTTCTCCCTTTATTCTTTGAGGCCCTCCCGTGGCTTTTGAACGATGGAATGCAGACATAGCCGCAAATGGTGGATGATGGAAGTAGGAATAAAGAAACATGGTTGAAAATCACGAACTCTGCTGTTACTACGTGGTTTGTGTGGCTCGCCTCTCCGCTTAACTCACCAATTGCTTTCCTGCTCCCCCCCTCCCCCTAAAAGTGATCCATTATCGGGTACATTTAATTCCCACCCCACCAGCCGAAAAACGCGTTTCCAAAAAGTCAATAAGTGATCTTATACTCGATTCGCGATCGGTGGATGCCTCAGCCTGCAACAAGACGCGGGATCGTGCACGTGGGCGTCGTGACTGGGCGCGCCGAAAATGTGCATGTCAGTCTGAGCGAGCCCCTTCCAGCACCACTGACGACCCGCAACTTCTGTCCAAGGCACCAACAGCCCAATACCGTCAATATCAACGCGTTCCAGGAATCTGCACAAGGCGATCCCACGATCGGGCACTTGTACTCACACGTTCCGAACTTCGATCGCACCTACCTTGCATACTGACTCGAGCTCTAACCCAGGTTCGAGTAGTTCAATGGTCCGTTCTGACGATGAATTGCCGATCGCGGGGCCTTCGGGTGTTTCTGGCGTGATACATACACGGCCACGGCTGGCAGGAGAGTCAGGGGCAGAGAGCGAGAGAGCGGCTAAAAGACGGAGGACGGGGCGGGCGGGGACAGAGACGCCGGAATGGACATCGGGTGGGGACGAGGGTCGACCAACTCATATCTGACAACGAGGATGTGGATGCAGCCCCTCTTGATTCCATACTGGAACTCGAATCTCGACCACCGCCTTCTCAACCGGAACCCCCGGACCCTATATCAGAAGACGTGGCAGAACGTGAAACCAGCGCAGGGCTGAGCAACCATGATGCCAATGCCATTAATACTAGCACGTCCGTAAGCAGCCCAAGCCTCGCAAAAATCCTTCATAAAATCAACGTTGAGCCGCAGAGCATGCGCTCCCCAAGCCCCGTACTCGTATTCCTCGCTTCCACATTCACATTAACCTCCTCTTCTGCTCCCAAAGAGCTCCTAGCCGCGAAACCGCCCCCGCCCGCAACACCCTCGGCAGAAGCAGAGCTCCTCTCTGAATACACCTGCCCCATCTGCTTCCCCCCAACGAACGCGACGCTGACGCCGTGTGGCCACATCTGTTGCGGCGCGTGCCTCTTCACGGCGATCCGCACCACCATGCAGCGTGGCGCGATTATGATGGCGGAGCGAAATGGTGCGAGGTGCGTTCTTGTGTTCTGTTTTTCAGATTGTTTCGTGCTGACTCGACTTTGGATTTTTTTTGGTTTTGTGTGAAGGTGCCCTGTATGCCGTGCGGAGATTCCGGGCTGGGATGGGAAGGGAGGGGGCGTGATTGGCTTGAAGAATCGGGCTGTTTTCAGCTTGTAGGTTTTGGATTGGGAAGACTATTGGGCCTTGGGTTTGGGAGGCTTGGACACATCTGTGTTAATTTCATTTGAATTTTGCAGACACCAACGAGGGCTTCTCAAGCCATGACTGACCAATGAACTGCCGACGCACTGTGCGCTAATAATCACGTATATTATAAAGGTCTACTTATATCGTGTCTAGCGCGCTGTAACATCCCCATCGTGCAGGGCGTCATCCCATCTGGCGAACGCCAAAAGCCTAAGGGACCCACAGATACGCAGAAACACAGCATATAGCATATAACGTGCGCAGGAGATCCCCTGGAGGAGGGCCTTTAACGCACACGTACAGATCTACCATGAACACCAAGCCACCGAGGCTAGATAGTGGAGCAGCAAAGCCGTTGTTGCATTATGTTTTCGTGCAGTACTTGGGCGCTGTGTTGGAGTTCCAATCATGGATTCGGGAATGGCGGTATATCTGATTGGGCCGATATGAGCGCGCACATTTGACAGTGTATGTGGTGGGGTTGTATGCCTGGGGACTGGGGATCACGTACTCTGGCGATTGTGATTATGAGGATTATATATATCTGGCTTTGGGTTATGAGATTTTTACCGTGCAAATGTTGCCGAGGAGTATGTCTTTGTTGGAGAGGCAGGCGCTCTACATATATTCTAACTGGTGGAACATGCAGTCTGGAGGGAAATCCGCGGCGAAAGCGTTGGAGTGGGTCGTGGGGTTATGGGAGTTGGGGGCTGGCTTCACCGGCACTGACTGAGGACGCGTCGGGAACATGGATGTCGCTCTCAATAGCCCCGGGCCACCTCAGGGTGCCAGAAAAAAAGGACCCAGAGGCGAAGCCATACACATGGCCACTAAATCCTCCCCCTTTTCCCTCTCTTAATCATCCTTTTTCACACTATTGGGTGGAGGGGGGCCCACCATAAACCCGTTCTCATTCGGATCCGAGGGTGGGAAGTTTTTGTATGACGCTGGGACAGACACCGAGGGTGGTATAGCCGGTGAGTTTGGCTGGGGTGACAGGACTGTACCAGTTAGAGACCAGGGTGCCTGCGTACGGCGACCCTGCGCCGCCCTCCATGACCCACCCGTGGCCCTGCTGCGCCATCCGCCCACTCTTTGTATGCGCACGCAGCTCGGCGGCCACCCCATTCTTGGCGGAGCTCGACCTCGGTTTGGTCAGCGCCCGAGAAAACCCTCGACGGCGCGCGTAGTGATGCGGATTGTATAGCCTATACAGACAAAGACGCCGCCCAATTGTGGGAAGAGGCTGTGAGTATGTGATTTTAAGTGTTGGAGTAAAGGGAACGCTTACCGGATGAAGAGTCGGATGAAGGAGGGTGTACACTGGTGGCTTGTGATGCTGAGAGGGCCGAGGTCGAGTTTGGAGAAGACACCTGGGATGCTGCGAATGTGTGCTAAGAAGCGGGTGTAGTTGCGTAACACTGTATTAGTATGTGTGAAGAGGAGACGACCGAGGCGCGATGTAGATCGTTGGTACGACATGGAAGAAATATTGATGTGCGATGAAGGCTAAAAAAACGATTAGCTGCTAGAAGTTTGTACGATTTTTGAATTTGACCTACGTTCTTCCGTCACCTCATAGGTGTAATCTAATGTGGACACCTGGTTAACATAAACTGAACGAGTGCTCGCTAATTGTGTGGGAGAGGTTCATCACCGTATTGCCTTGATTAGGATCCTGCAGCAGACAACAAAAAATAGAAACACGCACTATGGCGGTCTACAAGCTCGTAGCTGACATACCCATGTCCTAGCGTAGTACTATGCAGATTGGCCGCGACACGCTTCACAAGGAGCGACCCCCATATACAGCACGACCCCTCCGCAGATTCGTGCATAAAAGTCGGTTTGAACGCAGGTCGTTTACGGCAACATCGAGAACAGTCTGCGAGGCCGCTGGGATTGGGACATAGCCCCATGCACAAAAAGCTTCTGTGTGTGCCTTGAAAGAAGTGGGTTGACTCGTGTCGAAGTGCCTACAACGCCAGGTGTCAACAAGAGTCAGTCCAGACAGGCAGAATGTAACAAACTCCATCTCGCGAAGAAACCCTCCACTCAAGAACAGTCTATACGCAAGTCGACGCTGAGGACTGTTTGAAGGGGTTAACTGCAGTTCTTGGCGATAAACAAGGTATGACTCACGACCACACGGCATCACAACTTCGATATCAACATTGATGCTCATCCAGCATTGAATTCCTGGCCCGACCAGCCTCATACCAACTTCCCAATATCGTTCAGCATAGGCAATAGAGCCAGGAGTGCCCCGAAGACGCTCATGAACCTGCAAGACTCCGGAAGACCTTGTGGGTGGAGGAAATCTTTGGAAACGCATCGAACTTGACAAGTGGGACAAAAACAAGTTTCTCGAGGATGGAAGACCCGGTGTACGTCGACATTGTGGGTTGGAATCAAGCTGCAGCTCGGGGCCAGCAAGATGTAGGAAACAGTCCACGGTGGGTAGAAAATTCGGTCCCCTGTGACATGTCTGTACTAGGATGTCTGCAAGAAGACTGCCTTCGTGCGTTAGGCCGATCTCTGAAACATAGCAATTTGAAAGTGGTCCCGACGAATTAATTACATAAACAACAATCAGCAGGAGAGAAGAATTGGATTGAAAAGTCTGATTTACCATTAGAAAGCAATCGGATTCGCCTTCGCCTATATATCCATATGAATAACTCTTATGAAACCACTTGACCTCCTAGTGCCGAAGCCGTGAAGCCTGGATGCGCATAAAGCCTTGACGACGTGCACGGATGAGGTTACCACAACGTTCTGAATTTATCCACCCAGTTCTGTAATTTTTGTGAGTGATGACAGACCTAGAACATTAGTCGTTTGAACAAGAGGATGGGCTTGGGACGGGTGTTGCAGACCCACGTTTGCGAAGGCGTGGGAAGGGTAAAGATACGGTCCGAAACAACGATAATGAGGGAAATCGCGTTTGTAGAACGCGCGCCGGCATAGATTGAGGAATGTGTATAGAGTTGGAGAGTGCCGAGCAGTCTACCTTGGTTGCATCAAGGTAAATTCGAGTTGGTCGGGACCCATGGCGGTTGTTTGGCTGGTTGCAATGGCATATGATCATCAATAGATTTGATTGATAACCAGAGTTCACACCTCTCTCAACAAGTCAAGTCGCACGACGGCCGTTTTGCTACAGAAAACCTATAGTCTTTGTATTTCATCATAGTAAGCAAACTAGTCTGGAGCGATCACCAAAAAGTTTGACCCCTGTCTTTTTCCAGCCGCTATGTCGTTCCAGTCAAACGTCACGCGCCCCAGCGCTGCTCCGACCCTGGACACCAAGGAAGCGGAAGAGCGTTACGCCAAACTCAAGGACAAGGCTGGACGCTTCCGTATTCTCATCATTGGAGGAGCCAATGCTGGAAAGACAACCATTCTCAAGAAGGTCTGCAACACAATTGACGAACCTGACATTTACGATGCCAGTGGGAAAATGGTAAGCTGGATGGAATGATCAGGGTGTTTCAGATCTCTAATCCACAGCAGGTGAACAAATCTAAGCTCGAGCCCACCATTCTGGTTAGTTGTTACACTCTCAAAATTCATAGGATCCAGTTAATTCTAATTTAGCGTGGCGAACATGACATCGAGAACGAGATGATATTCCGAAGCAACCCCACATTAATCTTTCATGATTCACGCGGATTTGAGGCAGGCGGTGTGGATGAATTTCGGAAGGCCAAAGAATTTGTTGCTAAATGTGCTAAGGGAAAGAGGTTGCAGGAGCAGATTCATGCTATATGGTATTCCACTCAAGCCTTGAAGGCGGGATGAAACTATGCTCATTGTTTGCAAGGTATTGCATTGCATTGGATGATGATCGTCCAATCACATATGCCGAAAAACAATTCTTTCATGAGTCAGGAACTGGGAAAGGTAAGTGTAGCTTTATAACTGGGGAGTGGCATTTAAATAGCTGAATAGTCCCAGTTATTGCTGTGTTCACAAAGTGTGAGGCACTTGAGATCAAAGCTATTGAATTACTGCAGGATAAGGGATATGATTTTGATGATGCCACTGAGAAGGCACCAAAGTATGTTGAGGAACATTTAAGAACTGTTCATAAACCATTGGAAGAAATGAAATATCCACCAAAGGGCCTTGTGTATCTTCAAGGTTAGTGTCAATGAATTTTTCTTCCAAACATGCTAATAAATGCTCAGAGCTGGACAAACCAGAGAAGAATTGCCAAGATCTTATTGAATGCACAATGAAAGCATTGGATGACAATATTTTGCAAGGGTTGTTGATTGCAACTCAGCAAAATGCCTTGGAATTAGCAATGGGAAAGTCATTAAGGCAAGTAACCATAATCTAGATAGATACTAATGATTGATATGAAATGAATAGCAAGGCCTTGGAAACTGCCTGGTCCTTTGATGGGCCAGTTATAACAACTGACTTGGCAATTTCAATGTTTGATGAGACTTTGAAGTACTTTCCACACTATGTGGCAAGTGTAATTATATGTGATTTGATCAACAAGCAATAATGGAACACCAACAGAGTGGCAAATTAAATAGAAGGAAAGTGGCACAATTGATGTAGATCTTGGCAATATGTGCAGTATGTATGTATCTCTATTTCTCTATATCCATGGCATCCAACTGATTTCCAGATTGATTTGTGGTGTAGTGGGTGAGTGGCTGTACTTGTCTGCATTCTTGGTGCCAACTGATTTCTGGCTTGATAAATGGTGCAGAATGTAAGTGGTTGTGCTTGTCTGCATCTGTGGGCCCAACTCATTTTTGGCTTGATACTGTATATGGTGCAGAATGTGAGTGCCTGTGCTGGTTTGTATTAGTGGGTTGATTTCTGGCTTAATATGTGGTGCAGAATGTGAGTAGCTGGACTTGCCTGTATCTGTGGGCCTAACTCATTTCTGGCTTGATATGTGGTACAGAATGTGCATGCTGTATTTGTCTGTACCTGAAATCCAAACTCATTTCTGGCTTGATATGTGGTGCAGAATGTAAGTTGCTGTACTTGTCTGCATCTGTAGACCAAACTCATTTCCAGGTTGATATGTGGTACAGGTTGTGAGTGGCTGTGCTTGTCTGCACCTGTGGATCCAACTCATTTCTGGCTTTATATATGGCATAGTTTGTGGGTGGCTGTGCTTGTCTGCATTTGTGGGTCCAACTCATTCTGGCTTGATATGAGGTGTAGTTTGTGAGTAGCTGTGCTTGTCTGCATTTGTGTGCCCAACTCATTTTTGGCTTGATATGTGATGTAGTTTGTAAGTGCCTGTACTTGCTTGTATCTGTGGATCCAACTCATTTCTGGCTTGATATGTGGTACAGCATGTGAGTGCCTGTGCTTGTCTCTATCTGTAGCCTCAACTCATTTAGGTGTGATGTATGCTGCAGGATGTGAGTGCTTGTGCTTGTTTGCATCTGTGGGCCCAACTTATTTCTGTGTTGATATGTGGTACAGTGGGTGAGTAGCTGGACTTGTCTGTATCTGTATGCACAACTCACTTCTGGGTTAATATGTGGTGCAGGATGTGAGTGCCTCTGCTTGTCTGCATCTGTGGTTCAACTCATTTATAACTTGATATGTGGTGCAGTGGGTGAGTACCTGTACTTGTCTGTATCTGTAG
The DNA here is from genome assembly GCA_013420905.1 of Collybia mongolica. Taxonomy (NCBI): domain Eukaryota; kingdom Fungi; phylum Basidiomycota; class Agaricomycetes; order Agaricales; family Clitocybaceae; genus Collybia; species Collybia mongolica. Next base: position 73,284 of record JAAXNY010000019.1, read on the forward strand.
CTCCATTTTATTTCTGGCTTGATATGTGGTGCAGCATGTGAGTGCCTGTGCTTTTCTGTATCTGTGGGCACAACTCATTTCTGGCTTGACATGGGGTGCAGATAGTGAGTCCCTGTGCTTGTCTGCATTTGTGGTTCAACTCATTTCTGACTTAATATGTGGTACAGGATGTGAGTGCCTGTACTTGCCTGCATCTGTAGGCCAACTCATTTCTGACTTGACATGTGGTGCAGGATGTAAGTGGCTGTGCTTGTTTGCATCTGTGGCCCTAACTCATTTTTGGTTTGGTATATGGTGCAGGATGTGAGTGCCTGTGCTTGTCTGTAGGCCAAACTCATCCAGATTGATATGTGGTGTAGTGGGTGAGTGGCTGTGCTTGTCTGCATCTGTAGGCCCAACTCATTTCTGGTGGTGCAGGTTGTAAGTGGTTGTACTTGTCTGTATCTGGGTCCAACTCACTTTGGCTTGATATGTGGTGCAGAATGTGAGTGGCTGTGCTTATCTGCATCTCTAACTCCAACTCATTTCTAGCTTGATATATGGTGCAGTGGGTGAGTATTTGTACTTGTCTGTATCTGTGGGCATCCAATTCATTTCTGCTTGATATGTGGTGCAGAATGTAAGTTGCTGTGCTGATCTACTTCTGTAGCTCCAACTAATTTCTGGCTTGATATGTGGTGCAGGATGTGAGTGCCTGTGGTTGTCTATATCTGTAGGCTCAACTCATTTCTGGCTTGATATATGATGCAGAAGGTTAGTAGCTGTGCTTGTCTGCATTCTGGATCTTTTTACATAACCCACCTGAGCAACTCTATACATTGTATGTATTGTCATATCATTGCTAGTATTCTTCCCTCTGCTCAGACTATTTTCTTTCTGACTTAGAAGCTCTTTCCTTCCAATGTTGTAAAGTCTCTGGAAAACCTGGTCTGCTATTTTTCCATTTATCCAATTATTTAGTATACTTACTCTTATTCAGATACTGAGCTTTCAATCACATCAAGTCACTACTCAAGTTGTCCTCTATTCTTGTGGTATGCAGGTCCTATCTGGTGTTTTGGTCATCACATTGATGTTTCTCTTTCCAGCACTGCCACTCATTGCAGAACATCTTTCTGTAGTATGGAGTGCCAAATCTGTTACTACTGCTTCAATTGCCTTTACTATCAATCTATATCAATGCTCCGCATCCTACCACAAGGTCAACAAGGCAGTCAGTAACCTGGTCTTTAAATATCATGGGTTAGCTTTTGGCTTGCTAATGTAAACCTTTACTCTTGATACTATTGTAAATTATTAATACTTCTATGTCAGGAATTCAAATGCAGCTGTTGAAAAGCTTTTACCAACCATCTTTGAAAGCAGATTGGGTGAACTTGATTCATATATTTACATATTCCTAAGTACTCATTTTTTTAACTTTTCCTTTTTTAACAGATAAGGCTGATCTGTGAGGCCTGGATTTAGGACTTCAATAGGTAGAAATAATAGATAGAAATGAGTGTTTTATTATGAAAGGTTACCTATATCTCAGCTGTTGTATTGTTGGGTTCAATTTTAGCTTCATTTTCTATATGTTAGCAATGCAATCATAGTCACTACAGAATATCAGAGACTAAAGAAATAGAGAGTAGAGGAGATGTAAAAGGAGCATATATGCACCCCATGTCTAGTTGCTCAGATACACCTTGCATTATTGTATAAACTCTCATATGCTGCTGTATACCTCAAGACTACACTGTGCACCTGGTGGGGGTGGTTTTTCCTAAGTTTAGTGGATGAAATTAAGGGGTATGAAAATAGGATGAAATCTCATCCCACATATTTCATCCTTTAAGAGGGTGAAATTGTACTGTTAAAATACCATCTATTAATGGAATGAAAATCATCCCATAAGGGGTGAATTATATGGGATGATTTTCATCTAATAAAAGGAGTGAATTTCATCCCATACAAGGGTGAGTTCTGGGGGGGGGAGGAAGGAGGCCTTTGTAGGTCATTTCACAAAGTTTAGAGCAGCTCCATGTACAGTGGCTCAAAAAACTGCCCCAATGTTTGTACATTTTTGAAAGATCAATATGGTATGAAGTGCTGACATAAGCAGGGGACCTGGGGTAATTATGTAAGATACTATGACATCGTGGCTTTCCAATGGACCCTGGATCATGTGATTTGGATCAATATCCATTAAGCTATAAGCCAAACAAAATGGTTACTTATTGGGGCAGTTTTTTGACCCTTATCTTATTTTCCATTATTCTGGCATTTATGATCCAATGCAAGAACATTATGGACTGTGGGAAGAATAAACAATGTCATGTGACTTTATTTGTATCAATTTGACATGTTGGAATTGGTTCAATCATCTTCTTGACCTCTTACCACCATCATGAAAGCCATTTCTACTGCTCAGCACAATACTGTTGTTTCTCTCCTCAATGAGGGCTATTCTCAGCGTCAAATCAAGGAGAAAACTGGTCTAGGGAAGGGTACCATCAGTAGGATCAGCAAAGATGTGGATGGAAACAAAGAAAACAACCTTGGTGGCCGCCCCTCCAAGCTGTCTGTTCGTGACAAACAGTCAATTATTCGTCAAATCAAGTCAGGGAAGCTTGATAATGCAGTTCAGGCTACCCAATTCATCAATGGCATCATCCCCAATCCTGTCACACCCCAGACAGTCAGAAATGCACTCAAGGAAAATCAATTTTATGCTGCTACAAAGAGGAAAGCTCCTCTTCTCAAACGAGCCCATCGCATCCGGCGTCTCCAGTTTGCAAAATATCATGAAAGCTGGACTGTGGAGGACTGGAAAAGGGTTCTATGGACAGATGAGACCAAAATCAATAGGATTGGGTCAGATGGAAAGGTTTATGTCTGGAAACAAAGGGGAGAACCACCATCTGATAGAACAACATCACCTACTGTCAAACATGGAGGAGGAGGAAACCTCATGGTATGGGGTTGTATGGGGTGGAATGGAGTGGGAAAGCTCATAGAGGTGCAGGGGAACATGGACAAGGTTCAATACTGTGAAATTTTGGAGAGTGGAGTTCAGGAAAGTTTTGAGAAGTTGGAAATGGTGGATGGCGAGCGCTACTTTCAGCAAGATAACGACCCCAAACACACATCTGGACTGGCCACACAGTGGTTTGAAGACAACAACATTCAAGTCCTTGGCTGGCCTGCCCAATCCCCTGACATGAATCCAATAGAACACCTTTGGGAACATCTCAAGCGCCGTCTTAAAGAATATCCGACACCACCCAAAGGAGTACATGAGTTGTGGGATAGATTGGCTGAAGAGTGGGGTGAAATTCCACCAGAGGTATGCCAAAACCTGATAGAAAGTATGCCCAGGCGGATACAAGCAGTTATAAAGGCAAAAGGTGGTCATACAAAGTATTAGATAGAAAATTAATAGAGGGTCAAAAAACTGCCCCAATGAGTAATCATTTTGTTTGGCCTATAGCTTAATGGGTTTTGATCCAAATCACATGATCCAGGGTCCATTGGAAAGCCACGATGTCATAGTATCTTACATAATTACCCCAGGTCCCCTGCTTATGTCAGCACTTCATACCATATTGATCTTTCAAAAATGTACAAACATTGGGGCAGTTTTTTGAGCCACTGTATGTTACTCCAAAAATAATTATGCTTTGTGTATCAATAGAGCTGTCCTGCATAGGCACTACCTGGCCTTGAGAGCTATGCAGCAATCAACCTGAAGAAATGGTTCAAACATTGTTTACAGAAGAAACCAAGTAAACCATAGTAATGAGTTAACACAAACATATCCATCCTATATAAATATATTTCAGGTGCCTCAACTTCAACATTAAAAAAGGAAACAATGATTATTTAGGGTAGAAAAGATGTTTGTAGATGAAGGAATGTATAATATGTAGTGTATGGGATAAATGCTTATATATATATCAATCTACATTATACACCTGAGCCATTGATTGACTTTGGTCAATAATTGCCCACTTGCTATGGTCTTTAATCCAACCAACTAAACATTGTACTTGATCACTGTGCACCTGGTGGGGGAGGTTTATCCCCCACTTAATGGATGAAAGCAGCATTTCCTAAGTTTAGTGGATGAATCTAAAGGGTATGAAATTGGGATGAAATTTCATTCCAGATATTTCATCTCTTGAGAGGATGAATTTCTGCTCTTATAATTTCAGAAATTTTCATCCCTTAGTGGTGTGAACTTTCATCCCATTAGAGGTGAATTATATGGGACAATTTTAATCCAGTGAAAAAGAGGGGAATTTCATCCTATAAAGGGTGGGTTTTATTAGATGATTTTAATCTATTAGAGAGTGAACTTTCATCCCATAAAAGGTGGAATATGTGGGATGATTTAAGTTCAGCATAGAAGGTACACAAATAGTGGGTTTATGCTGTACTTTATACTGAGCCACATGTTTGTGGACTCACTTACTTTTCTTTACTATTATAAATTACTTACTTTGTTTCTTACTGACAATTCTATATAGATTGATAGTAATACTATATATTGATACTAAATACCATACATGATAGTAAATACTTAATTTAATATGGGCAGGGGCACCTGCCACCCCCATCATCCTCATTGCCATTGTTTTTGGCACCAGGTGGTGTAGGATGGGCCCCCATGGCATCATCAGTGGCCTGGGTAGCAGTGGCAGTGGCACTGGCATGGTCCAGTACTGGCTGCTTTTTTTGCCATTGTCCCCATTGTCCTTGTTGTCCTTGTGGTGGTGCCCATGGCATTGTCAGTGGCCTGGGTAGCCTGGCTTCTTGAGCAATGTTACAAGTTCTTTAGTTTACTAAAGACAAGTTCTTTATCAACCCAGTTTTTGGGCAGAAAGGTGATTCATTCATTCATTCATTCATATTTCAACACCGCGGGAAAATATTTTTATAATGGGATTTTTCTTCTCTTATGGCTTTTTATAGCATTTCTCTACAAATATAAAGTATTGTGACATAATTTGCATGTATTTGGGATGCTTACATAATGCCTTTGATGATGCCATCCAAATTATGCATATCTGATATTTCAAAGCGTTGCGTTTCAAAATTCATTTTGTGATTTTCTCCATAACCAGTAAAGCTATTAACTTTGTTTTTATATGTTTGGAATGTACAAACATGGCTCTACAATTTCCTTGTTGAGCACATTTTTCCTACAGTCTATTTTGAGCGAAATATTAGAAATGTCCAGATTCAGCTAGTTTTGAAAGGTCTGTGTATTATACCAAAGATGAACAAACATCTTATAACAACAATGACCCTTACCAAACATGACCCTTTTGGGAAATTATCCTAAACATTGGAAAAATCAACAACTACTACTATATTTACCTGAAATACAAAGAGGATTGAATTCTCTATTTATTGACATATGTCACATGATCTATTCCATCACATAAGCATACCACATACATGACAACAATCTGAATGCTCATTTAGTGTCCATGATCCTGGGAAAAGTAAGTTCTGATGGTTTTTGTGCACAGGCATTGCTTGTTTGCTTGGTAACATTTTCCCATGGTCACATGACCTCTATAAACTATCATCTACATTGTTTCTAGTCATTTACAACTTCCTGAATGTGGAATGGACTTATTTCTCCTCAGAAAAGAAATAAAGAACAAGTACCTGCCACACAGTGTGTTGGCCCACTCCACCCAAGTCAGGTGTTGGGGTGGAGGAGGCCTTGCCATTGTTGTTACTGGCCATGGTGGTGTGGGGTGGTACTGGCTTCATCCCCAAACGGGGCTGGCAAGACCCTCGCAGGCATACCCCCTATCCACCTCCATGTCAGAAAGCTGGTGGAAAGGAGTCATGTCCACTCCCGTGCGCTCCAGGCCTCACACGCCTTTTGACGCCTCATCGATGGGAACCACAAATTCTCTGTTGAGACCCTCAATGCCCACAACCCAAGCCATAGGCTCGGTAAACTTGTATTGCCCATTGTAGAGGCCTGGTCTAACCTTGGCCTCTCTTCCCTGGATCTGGACCCTGTCCACCCACTCAACCAACCAGGCTTGCGCCCCAAGGACCTGTTCCCTGGTTGCTTTGTCTACAACATTGTCACCCCCCACCTAAGGGCAGTGATCACCGTGAGGAATTCATGAAAGACCATATCACATCGCTGAAGAGCGCTGTCGATGAGGCCTCTCATTCCCCATGGAGCATCTGCATTATCACTGATGCATCCACCCCCTCTCCTCCCATGCAGTCAGTTGCGGTGTACCGCGTCTGGCACGATGGAGACTTATATGAGGACTGGTTTGCTACCGGCCTATCTACGTCTGATGACGCCGAGCTGCAAGCGATTGCGGAAGGCGCCCAACAGGCAGCTGACATTGGACTAGAGGACATCCATGATGTCCATATCTTCTCCGACTCCATCAACGCCCTCAGGCGTTCCCTCAATGCGTCGCACCACTCAGGTCAAGCATCAGCCCTCAAAGTGTGCGATGTGCTGCTGCCTTGGCTGCAGCTCCACGCCATCCACAAGATTCACCTCCACCATATTACAAGTGGTGTGGAGATTGAAGACCACCAACTGGCACACATCAGCACTGTCTCAACTCGTGTTGAGGCAGGTGGAGCGCCAGTTATATCTGCTGACCTTGCACGACGCAAAGCAGTTACACACATGCTTGATGGCTGGAAGTCTCTCTTCCAGTCCAAGAAGTACATTGGCTCCAATTTCCTGACGCTCTATGTGAAAAAGGACACCCCACTCACTCCGACCCATGTAAACAATGGGCCGTGGATGCGCAAGACTGGTCACAGCCATGCTCTGACTGCCCGCTTGGTGCAATGCATCACTGGACATGCTCCAATTGGGGTGTTCTGATCGCGATTCTTCAAGGAAGAATCTGTCTCCTGTAGGTGCGGTGCTCCCTTGGAAACCGTACAACACATCCTATTCGACTGTCCACGGCACAGACGGGAAGACAAGCCCAGCCGCCAGCTGTGCTATGCGTGGCTGGTTGAATTCCTCTCGGAGAACGAAAACACATTTGCATTCAATGTTCCCTAGTCCTAAACAGGCTAGGGGCGGTACTCAGTGTTCTAAGTGACGGCTATAGGGTGCTCCCTGCCCGAACATGCAAACCTGGATAATCGGTGGACCTGAAGCCACCACCTGCTGTGGAGCGCCGCAGCAGGGGGCCCACCCCCTGGGGTAGATTGGCCCTTCCGGCCTGTGTATAACGAGCTCTGGCTCCATTCGCTAGTCCGACCCTGGTTGGGCGAGCACCCTAGCCCTGCAGCGCTTTGTCTCCTGCCCCCCTCTCCCCCCCCCTTGCCCAATTACTACTTGTAGTGACCAGCACATGTATTATGTACAGTTGGTATATAAAATGTTGAACCAAAAAAAAAAAAAAGGGTGGTACTGGCTTGTTGCTGGCCTTCCCCTCATCATTGTCATTGTGTGCTTTGTTGTTGCATGGTTTGCCTTTGTCCTCATCTTCATTGTCATTTTTGTTGTCATTTTCATCCTTGTCCTCATCTTGTCCTTGTTTTTGTTGTAGTTGTCCACTTCTCCATTGCCATTGTCTTCCTCGGGTATAGTCTTCATATCTGAGTGTCACAGATGCCTGGTTGTTGTTTGGGTGACTTTGCCCTGCACTGGCAGGCAGGGTGGGCATGGTGGCTGATCATGCACAAGGTGGTGGCACAATGCTGGCAGTTCCCATGTCAAGCACACATTCAGTACTGGGATGGGGAGCTAGCAATGGGAGCAATTAAAAAAAAGAACATACAGTCAGGTGCACTGGGGCACCTTGGGTGTTGGCAGCTGTGTCCTCCTTGTTTCAGGTTCCTGAGGTTTTCCTGGGGGGGGGGGGGACACACTGTGTAGTGAGTGCATAGGTAAACAGTGTTCTGGGACTCACCTCCTTCCACCCCTCGGGGTGCCCTTTCCCCACTGTCCCCTTGTTCCACATCCTTTTCCACCATTCCCCCCACTTCCCTCAGCCTCATTGATAGGGCCTGAAATTGTTTGCACTTGTAAAGTCAACAAGTAAGGCTATTAGTATCATTTCTAATAACCAAGTAAACAGTAATATAGGATTAGAGTCAAGCTCTGAGACAGCTAATCAGAGTGAACTAGTCTAATGGGTAATACACTATCAGTACAGAGGACTATGAGTATGGCCTATTATTAGTCCTATTCACCATGCCTGGTTACAACCTTGGTATCTTAATTCATAAGTAACTGTTGTAGTATGATATCATTAGTCCAGGGATCATCATTAATAGGAGAAGTAATTGTAAATTCGGGACTTGCACAACCCGAGCCTAATCAGGGGCACTTGGTGTTAACTACCAGAAGAAATGGGACACATGCCAGTCTTCAAAGGTTTTAGTATTACATAATGATCCTCCCTGCAACCATTTGAACCTGGTGGGTGTACATTTTTCAGCCTCCTCTTAATAATGAATAGTATACTATTTGAATAAATAAAAATAATATTTGTCAGCATCCTCAGATTTGATCACATGGCTTTGTTGACCAAGATGCCTGATGGCTGAATATCCCAAGCTATATTATGCATTGGCAGCTGCTTTCACATGCTTTCCCTCTTGCTCTCATACCACCACCATTGCCTGTTGGCTGCCTCCCTCCCATCTTTTTTTTTTTTTGGGTCATATAATAATATTAAGCGCATGTGGGTTTGACCCAGCTACATGCAGGCATAAATACTTATTACCACTAAGTAATCTGTAATGGGCCATCAGGGTGGAGCTGTACACTAAGTTGCTCTCCAGGTCATATTACAGGTCTAGACTGAGGATACCTGCAGTCCAACGGTATTGTACTGTACCATGTCTGAACCTCCCAATGCCTTAAAGGTTTGCCTTCGCTTGTCGGGGCATGGTCCCCTCCCTTCATGTTGGTACCCCGTTCCACTCCCCCCCTGGTATTTTCAGGGCGCCCTGGAAACCCATTACTCCCCCCCAGTGTCAAAGATAAATGTCCAATCTAAATGAACAACCCATACCTCAAACCTGCTCCCCCTCTCCTGAATCCCCCCTATTACTTTCCCCCCTGTTCCACACCGCTCTCCCAAAGCGATAACTCCCCTCAAAATGAGGCCGCCAAATCCCACCATTGGTTGATAAACTGGCATTCTCCCCAAGAGGTGTGCTCTGTGCAGGGACAGTAGCTGATTGGGGGCCAGACCCCTTCCTCCTTTTGTATTTGGGTGTAGTGGTTAAGCGAGTACGAATAAATTGTTGAGAATGTTGGCAGTGACGCTCCCTAAGGATCTGCGCGAAGCAGAGTACTAGAGTTGTGGTGTCCTCATGTGGCCTGGTAGTTGATGAGGTGGATGTGAACGGATTAGTGAAGCCCCCAGTACAGGCAAGATGAGATGACCCTGCAGATAGTCAGGATCAGCTCTGATAAGTTAAAAATTTGGATATGGTATAAAAGGATGGTGGCCCAGGCCAAAAGAGTGGTCTGATGAAAGGCGATGTCGATTAGGGTTGAGGTGTTAGGTAGTTTAGGGATGACCTAGTGCAGGAGGGACGAATTCCCACGGTCGGATGGTGGTGGTAAAAGATCAAGAAGCGTCGGCTCAATGACATGTCAATGGATTGGCAGACAATACATACATAATGAATGCAGCTGCACAGAGCACTATCATGGCTGGACAACTTATGGGACTACCACTCAAGCACCCTGCAGGGTGTTTCCCATCATCCACTCCATTTTCCAGTTGGCAGTCCAGTCCCACTCAACACCAACCCCTATCATTGTTGACTCTGATGGAATCTAGCTCACTATAGCCCCAACAGTAGGCAGAGGTGAAAAGGCATTGCATGCCACTATTGCTTTGGAAATTGGAAAACTTGGTGAATGCATTGATAGCCTTGAGTACAAGAATGCTGAGCTGAAGAAAATGGTATGGGATATGGAGGTTCAAATTTGAAAAGTCTGTGAGAAGAATGCAAAGGACCTAGACAGCTTGAAGGCACAAATGGAATTGGTAGTTACAGCAAAAGAAGATAGCACTGAGCCAGAACAACAGTGAACATGAGCTTGACCCTGATACAAGCAAAAATGGAACTCGAGATTGGTGTTCGGAAACGTGCGAAGCGTGAGAATTTAGGTCATGTGGGTGCGCACTCGAACAGACGACCTTACTAGAGTAGCGGGAATGCATTGAGGAAGTGTCTCACACCACTAAAAGGCCCTGGGACCTCATGAACTGGGTAGGGCCTCGCAAGACGCCTGCTGCCGTTACGATCAATCATAACGGCAACCCTTGCAACACAAACAAAGAGCTGTGGGACGCCATCCACAGTACATTCAACTCCGCACACAACAGACCAACCAACATGGCTGAAATGGGCGACCAATGGAAGGCCCCCGAGACCAGAAGGTGGACTAAATTTAGCCTCAAGGAGATGAGGGATGCCCTTCAGGGCACCTCGAACAGTTCGGCCCCTGGGCCGGACAACATCACCTGGAGGCATTTGAAACAGCTCCTCATAGGACCCGAAGCCCAGGCTGTCATAGTCTGGCTGGCGAATGCATGCCTGTCATGCGGACACTGGCCGGAACACTTCAAAGCCTCGCGCACGGTCATCATCCCAAAGCCAGGGAAGGCGACTTACGACACCCCTAAGTCTTATAGACCCATCGTGCTCCTAAACACGCTGGGCAAGCTTATTGAGAAAATGCTATCCACCTGCTTGCAGTTTGAAGCACAAGCGGCGGGAGTACTACACCCGAATCAGTTCGGTGGTGTCCGTCAGAACTCCACCGAAGATGCCGGAGTCTTCCTTACCCACATTGTCCGCGAAGGATGGACAAGGAGGGTCAAGACAAGCGTGGTTGCATTTGATCTCGCCCAATTTTTCCCCTCAATCAACCACGAGGTGATGATCAACATCTTGGAAGGCCAGGGGTTTGCGCCCAAAATAGTCGCGTTCTTCCGGTCGTACTTGGTGGGTCGCAAGACCAGATATGTTTGGGGGGATGATGAATCCCCCCCCATTCAATTCGAGCATAGGACTGGGACAGGGCTCCGCCCTATCCCCAATCCTGTCGGCCCTTGTTCTAGCCATTCTCATAAAAGAGTTCTATAGACGGAATGGGAATGAATCTGACCTCATCTCCTACGTCAACGACGGGACCATCATATCCCAGTCGAAGACGTGGGAAGACAACAACGATATGCTCAAGAGAGCATACAACATCATCTTCCTCATGACGAGAGCCATGGGCCTGATCCTTGAACATGCGAAGTCAGAGGGCTTCCATTTCAGTCTTCTAAAATCGGACGACAATCCGACCATAGATCTCGGCCATGCCCCTTATACAGGGGCCACCCCTCTGAAACCGGGGCTCCTGTGGAGATACCTAGGCTTCTACTTTGACCGCGCGCTTTCGTTCAAGAAACATGTGGAGATGTACGCGAACAAGGCCCTGACCTCAAGCAGGGCCCTGTTAGCGCTTGGAAACTCGACACGGGGCTTAAGGCCTGTGCACAAAAGAACTCTGTACCGGGCTTGTGTACTTCCAATTGCGACGTACGGATGCCGGTTATGGAACGTTGATGGGGCCCGCATCAAAGGGCACCTCGAAGCACTCCGTAAGATGCAACGAAAGGCTGCACTATGGATCACAGGCAACTTCAGGACCACCCCAAAAGGGGCCCCGGAGACCCTCGCAGGCCTTCCGCCCATCCACTTGCACATCCATAAGTTGGTGGAGAGGAGCCATTACCGCGTCCGGACTTTGGCCAAGAGCCACGCGGTCAGGAACTTAATTGACGGACAGGCACACCTGTCAGTCAGCCGCATGTCTGTCGCCAAGAGGCGCAGAATCAAATCCGGGATAATGGATTCATTTGCCTGACTAAAGGATTGCAGCGATGATGCATCCCCAGTGTTCCCCCTCGTGCAACCGGGCAGTCGATTACTTGACTGGGCGGCCAAAAGGGTGGAGATCAGACCCTCCCCTCCCCCCGAAGAAGAGAAGGAGAAGAGGAAGAAGGCTCTCGCTGATTTTGGGAAAGTTCTCACTAACCAAATCAACGAAGCTAAGCATGACCCAAAACGAGTCGCGATCATATGCGATGGGTCCGTTCCGCGGTCCGAAGACCTCCAGGCTACCTCAGCCTGGAGAGTCTGGTTGGACAGTATACTGTATAACGGCATTGCCCCTTGTGGGAATGCCACTTTGGATGATGCCAAGGCCTGCGCCATCTCGAAAGGGGTGGACGAGGCCCTCGGCATCCCTAACCTAGACATCCGGAAAATTGATGTCTTCTCAGACTCCGTGAATGCAATCGAACTGGTCGTTGACCCGACGCATCACACGGCACACAAATGGGCTGCCAATGTATCGGCCAAACTTGCTTACTGGCTAACGGTTAAACCGGACACCAGTATCACTCTGCACCATACACCAAAGGCATGTGAGGTGCGCGAACATGTACTTGCCCACGAAGCGGCCTCCAATACGGAGATTCCGCACGGAGAAGTAAAACACACATCCCTCGCTAAGGTGAGGGCGGACGCGGTTCTGCGTATGACAGACGCCTGGAGCAAATTGGCCAAGCAAAAGTCTTACATAGGGTTCCACTTCTTGCCGCTCCACGAAGGGAGTAAGCAGCTACTGCCAAGTCACCTGAAAGGAGGGACTTGGATCGGAAAGGTGTCCACCAACACCAGTAATACTGTCAGGCTAGCGCGGGCCCTAACAGGCCACGCGCCAATTGGCGCGTACAGACAAAGGTTCCTTAAGGAGAAGGAGACCTACGAATGCGACTGCGGCCTCGGAAAGGAGACCGTAGAACACGTATTCCGGCACTGTCCGCTATACCAGCAGAAAACCCGGCCCGGGAGGAAGCTGACTCTTGTCTGGGTCAGCAACTTCCTACACGACAACCCGGAGGCCTTTGGGGTTTTCCGGGAACCCCGTTTAGAGTAGGGTGGGTGTACCGGGCGGTAAGTAGGTTCTTGTTGAGGGGTAGCCGCGACACCGAGGCATCAGTCCTAGGCTTCGGCCTGGGGTGAGCGGTCATGCATGGCCTCGGCCTCTCCGGACTAAGTCGACCTTCTCTTGAGGAGGTCTCCAAGGGGATGAGCCCCCCCGGTGAACCTGTCGGCAGGGGTGGCCGCACTAACACTTATTTACCAAGCGGATTGAGAGGCGCGGGGGGCGAGCCCCCCTGCTACGACGCCTGCTCTCGTTTCCCGCAAGGGACTATTTTACGGCCCCTCACAAGGGGGCTCACTCAGGGAGTGCTTTCAACCGGGAACGGGCGGGGCAATCCAGACCTGCCTCATATGACGGCCTATAATGGACATATCATGACTCGACTTGATACGATTACGGTTACACGTGACCGCTACTGTACTTTTGTATTGCGGTATATAAAAACGTTGAAGGAAAAAAAAAAAAAAAAATAGAGTAGCGGGAATTGGACAAAAATTAGATGCGCCACTACTGATGAAACAAGGATCCGGATTGCAGATTCAATTCAAAGGCCGAATTTTACCAAAGTCACATCGCAACGACGTGAAAAAACAACACACTCCAGGTCTAGGTATAGTTTTGGTTTTGTCAAAATGATCCGTACGCATCCACAGGTGTCACCATACAGGATATCCACGTCTGCGGAAATTGATAATTTCTCTACGTTCGCGAGGAGGAATATGATTGTGTGGGAGGCCCGAGTCAACTTCGAGTCAACTTCTTCTATCGTCGACGTCTTCTCCGTGCTTCTCTATCTTCCAGACATGTGCTTTGAGTCACGTTGGTGGAGCCTGCGAGTCGAATAAAAAGAGTTCGTTCAACCTCCTTCTCACGCACAAACATTAGGTGCAATGGTCAAGCCGTATATCCATCTTGCATTGGCTGGCGTCGTATGCACATCTTTGTCAATTCGAGAAGTTACTGGGGCCTTCCTGCCTATCGTTCCAGCAGTGCACACATTTGGTACCTCTTCTACTGGTGATTACCAGCTTCCATCCAGCCTTCGGGTCGTTGTGGATGCAGCCCACGCTTCATCTCGAGAAGATAATGGATTATCACTAATCCCACCTACTCTGTCGGCATTCGCACAAACATTCGCATCCGATTTGACGCAAATCTTTCCAACAACATCCGCAACTGTTGTGACTCTGGATGTCGGGCCAGGGTTCACTCCCAACAGAGGCGATATTGTTCTAACTATCTTGCCAGACACGGCTGCAGCCAAATTTACATTAGCCAGTGGGGAACACACCACAGAAGGATATCAATTGAACACTACAAGCTTCAGCATCACGATCAGCGGCTCTGGCGCCAAAGGTTCTTTCTGGGGCACTCGCACCGTACTCCAGGGTCTGGTTGTCAATGCTGGTAAGATTCCCGGAGGTGTAGTTACGGACCAACCTGATTGGCAGACGCGTGGCTTTATGCTTGGTGTGTGATTCATAGGCCCTCTCAAGGTTTCATTCATTAAAGCAGGTCGAAAGATGTTGGCAGGCAGTGGTATCCAATCACTTTCCTGACAGAATTGTGTGCCTATGCGTCTTGGTTCAAAATGAGCGAATTCGTGTGTCTACTCTTGATGCTCGTGCCATCGATCTTCAGCTGAAACACAGCCTCCAGCATGTCCATCTGTCTGACAATCTCCCAGGGTCTGACCCCAATGCTTACGCTCGATTCCGTTTACGTTCCATGGTTTCCGCACTGACACCTCATGTGAATGAGACGTACTCAAGGGAACAGTTTGAGGATTTCCAGCAACAGTGTGCTGCACGAGGAGTGACGGTGAGTTTCATGCGCGGTATTACAGTAGTGTTTCCGATTCATTGGACCATCCCAGGTGATTCCTGAACTAGAGTCAGTGAGTCATTTTCAGTTCCCAGATTCCCCATTGATGTTGACAACTCTATTGAACGACTTCAGCCTGGACACGCTCTCGTCATATCACAGTGGAAGCCCCAATTAGCCTTATCAACAGACCCGACCCTTCTAAATCTCTCGTTCCCCGACACCATACCCACTGTCAAATCTATCTGGCAAGAATTCCTCCCTTGGATCCACTCTAGTACGTATTTTCGTCCTTCAAATCCCAATCAAAAAATAAGCTTTTCTCTAACAGAACAGGTGTCAATCGGAGCTGATGAGTACGATTCTGCTCTTGCGGACGACTATAACAACTTTGTGAACACAATGGTCAGTCGCCTATATTCCTTCGGGTAACTCAAAGCTGATAATCGCCAACGCTCGCAGAGTGATTTCATCGGCCAACAAGGCCAAAAAACAATCCGTATTTGGGGCACAAACGAGCCATCCAACCGAACTTCAGTCAGTAAGAATATCACAATACAGCACTGGTAAGAATTTTGCCAATATATACGGGTCCCGGCTTCCGATTCTGTTTCTTCAGGGACTTTGGACAAGATGGCCCGTTTTCACTCCTTCGCCAGGGCTACAACCTGATCAACAGGTTCGACCCAAACCCAGTTCTTGGAGATCGTGCTGATTTTGCTGATTTCTTCTGTAGTGAAGATTCGTTCCAATATATTGTCATAAAACAAGTATGTTAAGCAACTGCCCAAACGCCGTTAGATTATTAATCCCAGAAAAACTAGTCTGGTTCGTTCCCGCAGCAACTAAACCAAGATCGACTCTGGAACGGGGCTAATACCGTATCTGGAGGAATATGGGATCCTCACGTATTTGACAGAGGTTACATACCTAACTCTAATGCCACAGTAAATTGAACTAAACCACCTGACAGGGAACGCGTCAAACAACCCTACGATCACAGATCCGCGACTTCATGGTGCCATTATGGTAACATAAACTAAAGTCCCGCACGCCTACTGACTGACCCCCTGTAATGTTCAGGCTGCTTGGAACGACCACGGCCCCAATGCATCCACCTACCTTGAAGCCTTCTATTCCATCAAATCCGGTTTACCCGTGATTGCAGCAGCGAGTTGGCAGGCGGCCTCCCGACCCAACCACCTAACGCACGCTCAGTTCCTCGCCTCTTTTCCATCGCTTGAACGTGCGGCGCCCGGCCAAAACCTTGACCGGCGCATCCTCAGCAAAAGCGCTGTCGTCGTGGAATACGACCTCTCTGCGAACCAAGGTGCCACAGTGCCCGATAGGAGCGGGAACGACTACACGGGGACGCTCTCTGGGGACATCATACAGACGCCCCTCTCAAGCAAGGGGCATAACTACACACTGCTAGTGAACACTACATCCGCTACGACGCCAGGTACCCTCCTCGCGGGGCCTGACGACACGTTTGGGCTTGTGTCCTCCGGTCATGGCGTCACCCTCGCATTCAACTCGAGCAACGTCACGTATCCACTGTCCAACTTCACCCTCCCGCCGCGCCCAGCCTCGCCCTGGATGGAGATCATCATCACGGGCACGGAGGCCGCCACGTCGGCGTTCGTCAATGGCGTGCATGTTGGTGACTTTAAGGTCTCAATCAGCAGGACTTCGGCCTTGCAACCCATTTCGTTTGTCGCACCCGTGCAACAGATTGGCGGCCCCGGAAAACAGGTGGCGAGATTTGTGTTGTGGGACGGCCTCCAGGATGTTGCTGCAATCTCGAAGTTTGATGTTCAGTAGCGAAGAGTTCCGGTGTTTTCGTTTTAGTAAATAGTCTCGGACTAGGTACCTCACTTTGTTTGCGTAAAATCTCGGGTTTCGTGGTGATCTGCTTGAAATGACGCTCACCCCTTACCCGGGTTCTCATCATCAAATTTGAATCATTTGAGCACGCAAGCATTGGCAGGATCTAACGGTAGGTATGAGTTGTCAATCCACCCACCCGTCCATATACATCTCACGGGGCTCCGCGCGAGCCCGCCCAAAATCAAAGAATGCGCTCCCCAACCTCATATCATCAACGCGACTCCACAATTTGGCTATCCCCACATTTGCAAACGTACGCCGGATCATGGCTAGGGGGAGATATCGAATATCGAGATCAGAACCACCGCCAAATATCAGACTCCGCGTGCCATTCGAGCAACGTTGGATCCGACCGCGATTTTTGGCTTGAACTGAGGAACAGGGGAAGAGAGCTGATTCCTTCCGCTCGTTTCGGGCGGCGCAGTCTCCCCACGCTGACGTTCCTGGGGAACCTCGAATCTCCCAGGCGACTGGGGTATTTTTTTATTCTTCAACACACCTGTCTTCATGTCATTTTCTTTTCAGCCTTTGCAGTCCAGCTCCATGACTTCAAAGCTTCAATCGTGAACGATGATATTTTCCAAACCAAAATATATATTATTATTCAAGCTTTTGCTAAACATCCAAAAAATAGTTTCACAACCAGGATGCCCGAATCGGTGCTAAACATTGCTAAACATACAATCCGATTCCAAATAGCCAGAAATAGCACAAACCGAGCATGCAAGCTGAGTAGTTTCCTGTTTGACCCAGAATATGATAGACTTAAACCAGAGAACAAGCTGTGATACTGACTACCTTTTGCTATTGGAACATCACATTCGTGTTTGTCGTGTCTTCGGGGGTAGCCGTCACTCAATACCCTGAGATAGAATACGCGATAAGCAGGACATGAAATAGAAATGACGTGCAACAAATCAACATCATTTAGGTGTGTATGAACTTCGAGACGAGGTGCATAGTGCGAATTACTGCAGGGTACTTCCTAGTTGGAACACGTGTTAGCGAGATCTCATGGAAGAAGAAAAGTTGTTGACACACCACCAGTGCTATCGGTCTGTAAATATGTCCGGAAGATCCTTCATATCTAATAGGTGAACTCCGGCCTCTTCCAACTCAGCCTCAATCTCAGCCTCAATCCGATGTGCTGGCGTGATTCCACCACCATGTAAGACCTCGATACGGTCGTAAGTTGCGTGTGCACCTCTGATCAGCAGCACCTCATTGCCCCTCCCCAGCGCCGAACTGCACGTCGCCCTGATCGAATAATCCGTCTGAAATCCAGCGACCACTATCTCTGCATCCGCGGGCACCATGTCACCCAATTCTGTGCCCGCGAATGCGTTGTTTTTCAGCTTGTCGATGACGGGCTCGTTCGGCGCAGGCGGAAAGATGAGTTGCCACCCTGGTGTTTCTGGTTCGTCGGGCTCGCCCGCATCCCCTGTATTCCGCACGTGGATGATGAGCGGCGGGGGTTTCGCGTTTCGTGCATGTATGATGATACGGGAGAGGTTGTTTTTGACAGACTCCGAGTCGGGTACGCCAATTGGCGGGTCAGAGAGCATAGCCACCTGTATATCCAAGAGCAAGAGAACTCGTCGTGAGGCCCCGACGATGGCACGTATAGCAGAGGAATCAAGGGATTTAGTCGCCATCGATTTGGAATCGGAGCAATTGAGGTGACACCAATAGAAACGTTCTTTGGCCTTAGTAGTCTCTAATCGTTGTGCAGAGTATCTGTTGGCAAGATCGCATAAAAGTCGTAGACAGTTGAACCAGAAGCGATTCAACCAAAACAGCTTCTGGTAGGGAAGTCTGACATGTTGGTGAGCATGTGACCTGGCGTGCAGGTAGGTATTAGGTCATCACCCCTCCTCCAGCCAGGGCTAACACACTCGGCAAGTAAGAGGTAAGTAGACATGGGATGATGTACGCCTTGACCCGAATATAAGTACCAGAAGGGCACAAGGATATCCGTGACGCTGCCGTGATTTCACCCGGTTTCGGTCCGGTCATATGATGCTATTGCCCGGAATTTAAAATTAGGGTTTGCCCCAGGTTTGCTGTGAACACCAATTATATGTTCGAATTCATAAACGTCGAGATTCCTTCTTCAACATAATAGGCCCAATCAACAGGATGACTGTTTGCGAGCCAAGGTCCCAGAGGATTTGTAAGTGCGAACACCCGCAACTATATCTGATAGATGTTAGATCCTGTGAACATAGCGTCCATGCGTGGACAAACCAAGAAAGACCGTCTCGGTGAGCCCGCGTGCACCGCATCAACTGAAAGCCATAGATCTATGCGGAATTACTTAGAACGGACGAGGGTATTTGATGAGCGTACCTGCAGCGCGCGGAAAAACTGCCTTACGGGAGTTTCTCCGTGCAGCCCGAAGATGGCTTGTCATTCCACAGGCAGTCCCAGGCCGCTCAAAGCAGGTTTTCTTTCGCAGCTCGCGACATCTGGAGTTGATATACCCCACGCGCCGCGGAACACAAGGAGACTCGACATCGACTTGATCATTCCACCGATTTGGGTCCTCGAGGAGGTGCTTACACACACCTGTTGATCAGACATTAATCATGACAGTTCAATGGAGGTATTTGTCGCATCTGTTCTACGATAGGAAAGTCCTCTGGGGACACAGGCGTGGGGAATGGAGATGTCTGGAGACACAGCCCGAGGGCGTGAATCCCGAGTCGGAGAGCCTGTCTGAGTGCGATGGGACACACAGCCTGTTGGATTAGACATCGACATTGATATCACAACAAATATGCGTCGTTCCATCGCCTAAATCAAGACGCACAACGAGCGCCCGCCAATGAGATCCTAGCGAGGTCACAGGTTATCGGAAATAGCGTGTGCCTGATGATACCCATATAACACGCACCAGCTCGGGGTGTCCAAATATCCTAATCAATTATATCAAGATGCAGCTCTGAGAAAAATGTACGCTTCAATAATAATCCAGCGTATGCATTAGCCTTTGGTCCACATTTACATTCCCTCTTAAGCCCGGACGCAGGGCTGTGCAGACCTGTCAAAGGTCACACCCAGTAGAAAAAGAAGTCGTCTTTAGTCGGTTCCTAGTCCGATATTTCGACGTAGTCGGGGAAAAGTTGCGTAAAAGTCAGTTCAAAGTTAGCCGAAAATTATACTTTTTTGACTAATGTCGAAATATTTTTTACTGAGGGTCACACATACCGGCGAGCGCCAGCCACAGGCGTTCCCACTCAACGTCCATGCTCCCAAGATGCGGGCCCCACATTTCGCCTGTCCGCAATAGCGCCCAGGGAAGAGAAAGGAAATGGAAGCAGCTCATTTCGCGCACAGTAGCACTGAACAGTATTTCCCAGAAATCAATGCGCACCAAATTGACTGTGGGACTTGTAACCAAGCACGTCCATTATCCACACGGGCCCGGGGGCCCAGACTGCCATGTGAGAACGAGTGGCGGGTGGCGTCGCGTGGCAGGCTCTAAACTGTCCGAGCCCACGTATCAGCGCAAGCACCTCAAGCGTGCTTCTGAGAGGAAGAATCAGACATTGCTAGAAGCAAGGTACGGGTTCAGACAGATTGTTCTTCGTGCAGAAGCTTGAGGGTGACGCCGGGGATCTTGTTCGCTGTCTGTAGGAGGTACAAATCATTTTGTGAAGTGAGTGGCGTATGAAATTTGAATTTGTTGCTGGCATCGGACAAAAGATGTGCTGGGAGCGACACGGACACCTACGGGAGACAATTGATGTCATTGTTGTATTTATTTTCTGGAATTAAACATATGACTGGGTGGTAAGAAATGGTTAGAGTCCGGATGTGACATGTACAAGCAAGAACTATACCTTATGAACATACAAATAGAATCAGACGTGCCGAAGGACGTAACCACCGATAGCAATCAAGATAAAGAAGACGTTGAGCCACGGACGTTAAGGGACATGACAAGAAATCCCCTGAAGCAACTGTACCGCAAAGTCCAAGCGACCTAACAGAAGTTTCAACATGACGGAACGACAGAAAAACACAAGAGAAGGCAGACACTCAAGCTTTACACTCCGCCTTGTGCCTAGGCCAATCCACCTTCTGACATATCCTACCCAAAGGCTCACAATACCTAGCCTTCTTGCACCTTCCACATACCAACAGTTTCTTGTCCTCCCTCCCGCACGCCGTACAACACGCATCACCCCGTGCCGCGCGGCGCCTATCCTCCTTCTCCGATATCTTCACGAAGTCCTCCAACAGGTGCTTCATAATCCGCATCATCGTCCTCACGGTACATCTATTGTTATCAGCAATATCGATATTGCCCCCGTGAGCCAAGAACCACGAAAACGCCTTTCTTGCCTCCTCAACCGCCCTTCTGTTCTGGAACTGATACACCTGGATAATGTCGTGCCCGACGGTCCCTCCGTGACGATTCCTGTTATTTACATCACCACCCGCATCGCAGAGCATTTGTGCATACTCAAGGTCGAACCCCGGCTTCGTCGAGAAGCTATGGGAGAGCGCAGTCGTTCCCGACAGGTCCGCACCCGTCACAGGCACCCGTGCAATGTCGATGAAGAAGCGCGCGAGGTCGAGGTACGCCGTGCGCTTCTCCGGGCGGATCATCATGAAGAGCCCGAGGAGATTATACAGTGGCACTTTCGTCGGGCCCCAGCGCAGCGCATAGAGATCCTTCGACGCAGACAACTGCGACACCTCCATGCCCCCGAGGAAGAGCTCCCCTGTGGATACCCGCCCCAGGTAATCCGCGCGCACCATCATGAGCTCTCCGAGAAATAAGAGCTGCCCGTAATCGTCAAGGTCGCGCGCGGGCTCCATGCACTCGGAGGTGCAGAACGTTCTCAGTCGTTGGGACTCGTAGCCTTTCAAGTTTTCGGTGGTCTTGATGAGTTGTTCATTGGCCTGGAGAGACGCCAAAGGTTTGGTCATGCACGATGGTCCTCCGATCAACTACCTTACCTGCCAATGCTAGGCTTATCCCTGCTTTCGGCAAACGCTTTCATTTGGGCCTGAAATTCAGAGTGCATGTTGGGTAGATTGACGTTCCAGATAGAGAAAAATGGGCTCAAGGATGATCGATGAGAGCTGGGGTTTGAGAGACGTTAGTGGCACAAAGCAAAAAGTTGACATCGTCACGGTGGCGCTGAGCGCGTCCTCAAATAAGTGATCACGTGAACGGATTTTTTTGGCAGGTTCGTGCATGCCTCAAAAAACTTGGATGGCCTAGATGCGAGGTTGACTGAGCCTCGCCCTACAGGATGATTTGATATCGCCATTTACTGGCCAGACATGATCGATGGTCAGCAATTCCTCAACGAATGACAGACGTCCGTTTTCTCAGCTCGCTCTCCGGAGGGAAAATCCAAAGCATTCAAGAAAACAAGCACGATCTAAAGGATAACATGATAGCAGGCAAAAAAACCGACCTATGCCACCATCTCCGCCAACTCTCCACTATCAACCATCTCCTGCACGACGTCCAGGCCCCCGACGAGTTCGCCGTTGATTATCAGCTGGGGGAACGTCGGCCAGTTGTTCATCACTTTTAAGCCTGAAGTAAATATCAGTACGCATTTAACGACGTGCAAACGATGGCTCGAAATAACAGATACTTACCCTGTCGCACTCTCTCGTCCGATAGGATATTGAAGTGCGTATACGAAATTTCCTGCTCTTTCAGCAACAACGAAAGTTTTCTCGAGAACCCGCATCGTGGCGCTTCAGGCGTGCCTTTCATCAGTAGCACCACCTTGCTCTTATTCATGATCGCCCGCATCCGTGCATCTAGCTCCTCTTGCGTCTCCTGCTTTTCCTCGTTCTCCGAAGGGAGGTGCACGTTCGACGGGGGTGCAGGCGCTTGGTCAGTCCGGGAAAGAGGGTTGTAGCTGGGCCCTGAAACGTGCTTCGCAAGGGCCTGGGTCAGCGCGGGGGCATCTGCGCCGGATATACGATCGAGTAGCGTGTGTCCCTAGAAGATTGGAAGATATGTCATGGCGGATCGATCTGGTAGCTACCGACGTACTCGCAGAATAATGAATGATGGGACGGCTTCAATTTCGAATGATTCAGAGATATCGTTCTGCTCCTCCGCTTCGACCTGGGCACGTACTATTTTGAGCATCTCAAGACGTCGAAAGAGACCTGTGATACGTACATGCAAGACAAGTGCTGCTGGATACTTCTTCGCGAGCTCAACCACCACTTCGTTCATTTGTTTACACGGCTCGGCCCATGGGGCCCAAAAGTTGATCAACGACACCCTATTGAGATCTGCAGAGAGCAATTCCTGGAAGTGTGTGGGTGATGTAATTGCATAGAAGTTTGTGCTCGCCATCTTGGACGTGGGCTCTGGATGAGTAAGGAACTTTGAATGAGTGGAGGTTTGTTGAAGAAACTCGGGATCGGTCTTATGCCCGGTTTAGATTCGATGGCGTTATTCGGATCTAGCCGATAGCCCCAGCCTCGATCACGGCTCTGGCCACGACGACTCAGACTCAAGTTGTACGCAAATCCACCTCCATCGCCTTTAGAGCTTGCGGTGTCAGGTGCGTCTCAGGTTATCCCCAGTCTCGCACCATACCTGAGCCAACGTCGAGGTAACCGTCCTGTCAATACCCTGTGGTCTCATCACAGTTGTTGGCCGGGGGCTCGAAGTCAATCATCCGCAACCATGGTCAACGACATTACTTACACTCTCGACTGATATCAGTGCCAACACGTCTTTCTGACAAGCCCCGCAAACCCTCGATGGTGCCCACGGAGTCAAGCCCCCAAAACGGCATGCTGCTGTCAAACATGTTGTGGGCCCCTGACGCAACCACAACGCCTCTCCGTGCGAGAGCAGCATACATCGACATCCTTCAATTTTCCACAGAACTGTCAGCCGTTCACGTCGATTTTTGGTTTGGTTGAAGCTTTCCCAGGTGTTTATCTTTGGCGGGACTCATCGGGTTTTCTTTCAATGCCGGACAAGCTCTTGTGCGGCAGTAACTTGCCCTATTGACAGGCAAGGCATGGTAGACCTTTGCGGGCATGCACAGGGTCATAGGACATCTTTAAAGTCCCAGTGAGTCATATTAATACTCGTGGTATTCGATCCATTCAACTTACCCTTTAATTTATCCTAACCCTCCTAGTTCGGAAGAACATGTCACCTTACAACAGCCGTATAATATTGCGGCGGTCGGTATGCACTAGCAAGGATATGGAAATGTTTAGCGTTTTGTTAATTAAAAGATGTCTAGAGATAGGGAGGGAATATGTAAGACAACCGCCGACAATGGCGAGTAAGAAATATAGCCATGTTTGAACGTATATCTTTGACGGTGTAGGGCTCCCCTCGACGATATATAGGGTCCTTGGATGAACAACAGAGTACTATCCAAGATCGATATCTGTAAATAACAAGATCGAGGGAACGCTACGGCAGAATGGTGGCACAAAGGGCCGCAGATGACCATTCGATGAATTCATTTAATGGGCATCAAGCCACTCGGCTACTCGTTCGATTAAGTCGGCCTTTTTCCCAGAAACGGGCTGACTCTTCGTCTTGAGGAAGTCCTAATGAGGATAAGTCATCAGCCCCCACAGATCATGAGACACGATACCTTCAATTGGTCCACGCGCAGCTTCAAATACCGAGGAGATTAGGTGAGATTGGGCTTATTGTATAAATGCATGACCTACTTTGCCAAGGGTGCCAGTCTCGTACTTGCTTCGTATTTCGGCCTCGTCGACACTGACATCCTGGATGTGCCCACAGGTTCGTTTTCGGATAAATTTGGCACTAAAATAACCACTCACAGCTTTACGTTTCGACCCAGTCACCGGGGGAGCGGATACCATATCAGCTGAATCATCGTTCACTAGAGCCACCTTCCACGCTTGCATCAATTTGCCTGCGCGCTACGTCGAAAACGGAGGCGGGTCAGATTTTACGCCTCCTCGTCCAATAATATTGGCGTACTTTGTGTATCATATCAGCTTTGGGTTCTGTCAAGTCCTCGAATGACTCGGGATCATACTGCTCCCGAAACGCACTGGCTTGTAGCTGCGCATTATGATAAGCCAATGCTGAATGCGAATCACAAGGAATGGTAAGTATATGTCAAGGTAAATGGAGTAAGCAGACATGATAGCATTCACCGGGATTTGGATACGAATCAGGCGGATATGCTCCGTTTTTCACAGATAGTTTATCTATCCAGGCACGAGCCGCGTCTTTAAGTTCATCGGAAGCTATGGGGGGTTGTTATGAGAGTGCAAATCCACCTGATATACTTCTCTACGTACCCCGAAGGCCCTTCTCGATCGGTGCTGTACGGATGTCATCCGCATAAGGAAGGGGGATAAGGTGAAACCCTGCGGGGTCATTCCACCCTCCTTCATCGGGCTTTTCTTCCTAGAACACAGTTAGCTTCAGAACACCGAAAATAATCGTCTAAATTAATCAAAAACCTGAGGCAACAGTACACAGAACATCGGCTGTGCATTTCTCCGTGTCAGAGCGAGGACGAGCCCAATCTTCTTCTTTTTGATCATAGATTTGAGCAGAGCGCTGAATGTTCGTTTGCTTCCAGAATAGGACTTGTCACCAGAGGTTACTTTAACCCAGCTCCGACCCAGGATAACACATACCATTTCATCAGGATAAATGAATTGCGAATGTTTGATGTTGTCTTCGAATCTGAGTTGATCACGGTTCTTAAAACCCAGCAATTTGATCCCTGAACAAATATAAGTCTCGATACTTGAACAGTGGGGCCGGACACACCTGGCTCCCGTCCCAAGGTACGGAAAGACTTGATGTCATCTGTTGTAAAGAATGGCTATGAACAAAAATCAATCACGTCCCTCTGATAGACGAAGTGATATATATCCCGACATACACGTTGCCCAGCCTTTACAATTCGCGTACCGACCGTACTGTCGTCCTCTTCCTCATCAGCGGCAGCGGCGGTCTCCCCAACACCCATACCATACAAAATATTCAAGGTATCAACCTCGGTTTGGTAATCCTGCAGGATTCATTAGTAAGAACCGCGAATTTGCATTACCGACAAACCTCATCAATGTACACAGTTCGCGCCGTTGCAACCTCCATCCTGTCCCCGAGGTCCACAAAATACTTGTATGCCCCTTTCTTCTGTTCAGTGACTAGGCCATAACTTGTACAGAAGCTCAGACCGGGGGATGATAATAGCAAACCTTAACTTACCCTTTAACACCAATGGTCAATCCTTCAGCGAATTCGAAAGGGATGCTATATTGTGCGCGCTTTGGTACTTCATGAAAGCGCATCTGCGAGAGTAAATCTTCGATACGAGAAATCGAGATTGACTCGGGGAGTACAGATGGGTCTGTCTCGTCGATATCATCTTCATCCGCAAGACTGTTTGGAAGTAAGACGGACTGATTGGAGTAAGTTGTACTGCAGTACTGTATGGAAATTAGCACTTACAGAGTAGAAATTGGTAACATCGAAGGGCTTTTCGGTCGTACTAATAAAAAACGGCTCGACCGTAGCACCGGACTGAGTTAAGTCCTGCAAATTATTTCAGTATTATGGGCAACAGAAGAGTGCGGATGTGGTTTCACAATTAACGTTGTCCTCGCAGATGTGATGAGTTGCTTGCTGCCCGGACCCGAATGGGGATTATCCTCGTCAGTAATCAAGAAAACACGCTTGGTCGCGGTCTTCGGAGTCCTGTATAGGCCCAAAAAAAAAGTCAAACTATGCCCGTGAAAGGCGGCGATCCATAGTCTTACCCATCGCGAAGGACCCAGTTGCAGCTTGTAATAACGTCGCCCATTGCAACACGTTTCCCTGTCAATGGAGGGAAGGTCGTCCTCAATTCGTTTGGATCCTCTCGAGCAGCTTTTATCATTTGAGTTCAGGACCACACATTGACTGATGGGGGAGACAAACCATCCAATAATTGAATCAATTCCTGTATCATGGGAGCACCAAGAGGAGATATAGGCTGATATAAATACGTGTTTTTCTTGATCTCAGAGCCTTGCCTCCGAGAGACTTCGGATTTCCTTGTCTTGAGGGGACTTGAAGGTCACATTGGTAACTCATTGTATGGGCGAAATCTCACTGTGTTAAAGAGAAGGATTCCGACAGAGTCGTTAGGTCCTACAATGATTTTCTTCTTCTGTATTTGCATCGCAGCCTCAAGGGCAGTGTATAGGTGGCACGTTGGTACGCTGTCTTCGTAGTTGGGGTCGTCGTATAGTGCGAGCATTGACTCAGAGCAGTCGATGCAGAATAGTATAACATCTTTTTTGCTTTCAAAGAACTATCGGGTTATGGCATCTTCGTCCGTGGGGTAAGAACTTGATGAACTCCAACTCACTGAGGTGTCTTGCAACTCTTCGTCCTCATCTTCGTCAATCCTGTTCCAGTCATCGTATGGAGGCATTCTAGGCTAAGCTTGGTGATAAAATGCTATGTCTGTTCTTCGAGATAGGTGAAAGTCGAGGCAGCGTGGACAATTTATGAATTTAGAATGTGCGGTACACAAAGTGCCTGACAAGGCGCGGCGGGACCGTCGTCGGGGTTCCAAACGCGTCCGTCACTCGTTAGTCACGTTTCCGTGACTTCATCGAACGTCACAAGCCGCTTGCTCAAGATCGTCCGAGTCAATCCACTAAACCCAAAACTAAAATGTCAGCTTCCACGATAGATTTGCCCCAACTTCGCGAAATACCCCTCCTTCAAGTTCCAGCTATTGAGACATTGCCCAAACCCAGGATCAAAACTGATCATGACCTTGAAGTTTGGCGAGGGGCTCGTTCTTATCAAGATTATTCCCTGTTTCTGCGGCGCCTGAATGAAGCTGTAGTTGGACACTATCTGCCTTGGAATGATACGACCCCGAGCCAAGTAACAACGCCCTCTATATGGCCAAATGGTGGATGACACGGTCTATTTTTTGTGTTTTAGAGTATCCTCAGAACAATCACGCTTCTTGATAAACTGGACACGTGGATTGACGAGATACCACCTCAGGACAGTCCACAACGTTTCGGAAATCTGGCGTTCCGCACTTGGGGAAGCAGACTTGAAGAGGTTTGGTTTCACGTATCCTTGCCTACCGTTGTAGCTGATCAAACTTTCATACAAGCGAGCAGATGATCTTCTTCGCACTCTCTTTTCCCCGGACTTCTCTGTGGTGATTCCATTCGTGAAACCATACCTTCTGACATCATTTGGCTCCTTCACTCGGATGGACTACGGAACAGGCCACGAGACATCGTTCGCTCTCTTCCTCCTTAGCCTGACACTTGTCCGATTTTTCCAGCCTATTGAAGCAGAAGAGCGCGAATTGGTCCTACGTGTGTTCGTACGATACTTACATCTCTGTTGGAAACTACAAGACGCATACCGACTCGAACCTGCAGGGAGTCACGGTGTCTGGGGTTTGGATGACTCTTCGTTCCTCGGATACATCTTCGGAAGTGCCCAGTTGCGAGGTTTTCCCCATTCGCTTATTCACCTTTCCCATTCTCACATACGGCATTTCAGAGCAAACAGAAATTCCCGTCTCAGCCGTCCTCCAGCAATCGTTGCCAGCAACGAACCTATATTTCTTATCGATTAACCGGATACGTCAAGTGAAAATTGGGCCCTTCCATGAACATTCGTCGCAACTGCATTCAATTGCGGTGGGCGTTCCGAAATGGAAGAAGGTCAACTCAGGCCTGTTCAAGATGTACGAGGTAAGCTGATCGGCCGAGACAGAAGACAAAAATAAACCCTAAATGCCACGTTTCTTATCTCAGGCCGAAGTCCTAGGGAAACGAGTGGTTGTTCAGCACATACCCCTGGGAGGGTTGTTGGAATGGGATAAGGAAATTGCTCCATCTCTGGCTCCGCAAACCCCCATGATGGCCGCAGCACCAGCTCCTTCCTCAACACAGGCCCCCCGGGCACACACGTCGACGCAGGCTCCATGGAGAGGAACATCAATGCAAGCTTTGCGGTCTACGTCAGGGCGTACCTCAACACCAAGTCATGTAAATCTACCCCCATCACCTTTACCCTCGACGTCATCGATACTCCCACACTCTCAATCATCAACCCAGGGTGATAGGTCTGGCGTGGCTAATATTCTCCACGATACTTCCACGGGCTCTACGCTGCACCCCGAAAATGCATAGGCCAGGTTGCCCTTGTAACGAAGGGTGCACGGGTGCGGACTAACATATTCCTCGTGAAGCACAAGTGGGAGGCGACGTGTTTTTGACGAGAGAACACAGTTCCTTAATTTGGCAATCATACAGGCTACCCCGAAACCTCGCGAGAATTTATGTTAAAGAAAGGAAGATATAGAGGATAAATATTCTCGCGCTGTCACCCGAATTGGTTGATCAGTAGGCGACCTCAGCCTTTGCGATTCTTGCGTGGTTGGGATTGTAATGTGCAGGCCGTAAATTAGCATTGGATCAATTCATTGTTGCGTAACCAGGACCTTCGTTTCAAATCTCCTCGACTCCCAGCTTTAACGCTCGAGCCGACAGAAATGGTAAGTTCAAGGAACCGTCCAAGAACGAGTTAGTGTCGCTTGTAAACCCTTATATGGACTGAGATGGATGCTCATGCCCAACCCTGCACGCGACAACGACAATGTAAATCCCGCGGCATCAACATACTGGCGGTGTCATGCATGCTTGTCGGTGTCATGTGGAGGGAATAATACGATTAAATCTCCGTCCAACCGACAAGGTCTCGTCCAAATGTTGTAAGCATAATGCTCAGTTTTAGTCACCTTCATTTCACGGTGAGGATTCAATTCGCGGCTTATGACCGGTAGCCCTACCCAAGGGGTTATCTCTGTATGCTTCAGCGACAAAAAGCCTTCGCTTGCTAAGTCTCCTTATGCGGCATCTTCCATTGAAACCGTCATTATCTCGACATTCGGGACCAGTTGGAGCGGTGGGAATTCGGTGCGTCCAGGGGTATAAATAGTTAACAGTCGGGATGGTTATGGATATCAACTCTATCAGACGTGGACCCCTCGATCGAAGATGGACCGGCCCTGAGGCCTGAATGCCAGACCAATACACGTGCAATCTCTGTTGGACATCCAGTAAAAGATTTGTGACATTCTATTCCCATTTGGCGATGACAACAGAAGATCCTACGATTCCGGGAGGTGGCCCTCGAGGGAAGTATTTAGCAAGCGAGATCATTGGCCATCGTGCGATTTGCATCATGCGCGGCGCCACCTCACCCCACCACATTACTAGATAGCCCGTCTTGGTCGAACACAACGCACGAAAAAAAAGGGGGGGAATATACGTAATGGTTGCGGAGTGAGTTGGGCGCTTGGAATTCCGTCTCCGCCTCGTCCTGGCGCGTCCGACGGATAGTTCGCGGAAGACCGTTCGAGACCGTGGTTTTTGCTTTCTGACTTCGGCAGGAGGGGGAAATTTAGGATCAAGACGTGTCCAAGTCTGCTGAGCGTCTATGTCTAGATATGGGTGCAATTCCACACACCACCATGCTGAGTGGTGCCATGCCTTGGGACAAGCACCATATTGTCTCCTTCTCTTGTCATCACGCCATGTTCCCTCGTCTCGGATATTCAATA
The DNA here is from genome assembly GCA_013420905.1 of Collybia mongolica. Classification (NCBI taxonomy): domain Eukaryota; kingdom Fungi; phylum Basidiomycota; class Agaricomycetes; order Agaricales; family Clitocybaceae; genus Collybia; species Collybia mongolica. The sequence goes on from JAAXNY010000019.1 coordinate 103,587, forward strand.
ATGGACTGTATATGAAAAAACGTACCTCGTTCTAAAAGGACTCGTCTGACCACCTGAATGATATCTATGTCGCAATTTTGCTCCGTGCCGATCTAAAACAGGAGAAGAGACGGCGGAAAGTTCGGGCTGACAAAAATACCTGTGTTCTGTCAATCAATTATATACATAACTAGACCGTGGACACTCACGGCCTGTCTTCGAAAGCTCGTTTGAGCACTGATAACCTGATTTCTGGGTAGTTTCACCGCATTTGTGATCTCGACAATCGATAGCGGGTGAAATACCGTAAGATCGATACTCTTCATAAAGGAGTTCTGTTGGATATAGACACCCATAGCAGCGAATCTCGCCCCGTGAGCGGGCCTGGAGTGCACTGGCTTGGTTTAAGTAGATGTGAACAGCTCGCCAAGTATGTAAGATTGAGCGAAGAAGGACGTCCGGAATACGCCGAACGCCATCGATTGTGATTTTCCGAGAAAATAGTGCGGTGATCAGCGACAGCCAACCGTAAAAAAAGCAGCTCCCATAGCCTCTGTCATTACACTTCTGGCGTCGTCACAAGCTGCGCGACTTCAGAACCCCTCTGCGCCACCATTACTGACCAGGAACGAAATAAGGATCTTCGTTTGTTGACCCTTCAGTGAGTCTATTTTCCTATTCGACGGCGACTACATGAAAACTTTTTCTGATCGTTCTGGCCTTTCATAGGTGGTCATCTGTTAGAGGTTAGTGTCTAATGGGCGCCTTTACTGCGCTCGCTGGTGTCTGACGTTCCTTATTCTTCAGGCGAACCCCCCTAATACCCGCAACAACCCCCCAACAATCGCGGTCAACTCACATACATACCCGGCTTTTTTCTTCATCTCGTTTACTTTCAACACCTCTTCAATCGCCCTTCAAGCCCTTTCCTCGCTGAACAGGGAGCGAGGAACCCCTAACGACTGACTTACTCTTCTGCTTGCGTCCAATCCCGCCCGGCTCGCCATCGACCGTGGCGGCAGGGTATTAATCAACCATTGAAAAAAAAAGTTCTGCTGGAACCTCACGCCCCTCCACGATCCAACTCAATAGACTCGATAGAAGCTACCGACATACCCACAATCTGCGATCCAACAATGTCTCAAGTAGAAATTCTCCCGGCTCAATGCCCGACCGATTTTTCTTTCAATTGCTCCCCGTCCCAGCCTGATTCATTCCCTCGTTACGAATACCTCAACTGGTCAACCAAGGCTTTGGTAAATGACATAATCACCTCCTCTTCTTCTCGTCTCACAAACCCCGACCCCTTCTCGCCTGAGCCCCAGCCTGATACGGAAAAGCGTATCTTCCCATCGCTCCCTCCCCTTCTCCATGGACACTCCGATATTCATCTCCGCAACGGCGTCATGAACGCGTCCCGCCTCGCTGCCGCTCACGAGCCTGATGCTGAAAAAGCCTTCTTCGTGGCAGATCTTAGCCAGGTCTACAGACAGCATCAACGCTGGAAAACGTGCCTACCCGAGATTCAACCCTTTTACGGTATGTTACTATGCAATATAAACTGCCTTCTACTCTCACACAATTTCTCATGTTCTTTCAGCCGTGAAATGCAACCCGGACCCTTACGTCATTCGCCTTCTAGCTGCCCTGGGCACTGGGTTCGATTGCGCATCGAATGGAGAAATCTCCTCGGTCTTGAACATCGGTGGAATCGATCCATCTCGTATCATCTTTGCGAATCCCTGCAAGGCCGTTTCTTTCGTACGGAGTGCTGCCAGGATGGGGGTTGATATGATGACGTTCGATAACGCGGACGAATTATACAAAATTGCACGTGCCCACCCTGGCGCAAAGCTCGTTGTTCGTATCTTGACGGATGATTCAAAGAGCCTGTGTGCCTTCGGCATCAAGTTTGGGGCACCTCTTACGACTGTTCCAGGCCTTCTCGCTAAAGCTAAGGAGCTCAGGCTTGATGTTGTCGGGGTTAGTTTCCACGTGGGGAGCGGGTGCTACGACCCCTCCGTGTACACCGATGCGATCATGCGCGCCCGTGCGGTGTTCGATATGGGCCAGGAAGCGGGTTTCACGTTTAACCTCCTGGATGTCGGGGGAGGCTTCGAAGATGCGCTCTTCGAAAAAGCAGCTTCTTTTTTGACCACCGCTATTGATCAATACTTCCCTGCCCGGGACGGAATCAAGATAATCGCCGAACCAGGCAGATTTTATGTGTCAAAAGCATTCAAGCTTGCTGCCAATATTATCGCCCGGCGAGCCCCTCTTGCCGGAGGGGTAACTGTCCCATCAGAGGACTCCGATCAACCAGGTGTTATGTGTCAGTATTGTTCTGTTATTCAGAGATCGAGTTAACATTCTCCACCGCAGACTACATCAATGATGGGGTTTATGGTGCATTCAACTGTATCCTGTTCGATCATCAAGTCATCCACCCATATGTACTGTCTTTCAACGGATCGTTTCACGTCCCCTCCTCCGAGCCCCAGATGCTTAGCAGTGTCTGGGGCCCAACATGCGATTCCATCGACTGTGTCTCGCCCAAAACCACGCTGCCGAGTGGACTCCGGGTCGGAGATTGGCTCGGGTTTGATAACATGGGGGCTTACACGGTTTGCGCTGCGAGCCAATTCAACGGGTTTGAACTCAGCAACGTGATCTACACAACGGGAGGCATCGGAGCTTCCGAGGTGTACAATGCCCTTGCCGCATTTGCCGAAAATGGACACGGACTTTGATGGTGACGAGAAGAATTTTTTTTATACTTATGTCAATATTTTGGGACCCATATTCTGCTAGACGGACAACCGACCCAATCGTTACCCCCATATCGTGGCACTTGTACATGTTTATTTACTCCGAGGTGGTGCTAAAATTCAAGGTTCATCAACGCATGGTGCGTTCGAGCCTCCCACATGGTTCGGCACCGAGATGCGATAAGGGCGGGCCGCCTAGAAATGCTGTTGTTAGGACCATTTATTCATGCGGGTCTCGGGCACGTTTCTCAGGACCAACTCGACTCGTGACATTCGACGCCGCGATCAGTGATCAGTGTGATCGAGGATCAGACTCCTCAGGCACAAGAAAAAAACATAATCGTCATGATCGAAGACAAATCCCGAATAGAGACGTGTGTGGGAAGGGGAGGCATGGGGAAGTTGACCCTTCCGTCACTGTTGCCACTGTCGCCGGACCTTGAATTCAGAAATTTCGTTGACATGGATCAGACTTATTCAAGGAACTTGAGGGTCCCCCTCCCAAGTGGAGCCGTAGAGCGCCTCTTGTCACGATAAGTCCTGGAGCCTGACGGGTATCAGAGCTTGCCGTAATGTTTTGCCGCAAGGGGTTTAAGTAGATGAGGAAGGCCTCGATGCGTGATTCGTTCAACCGGAAACAAAGCCTTCATGACACTCCGAGCGAGTCCGAGCCACTCCAGGTTTGGCGAAAAAGTCACATGGATTGTTATGGAAATTTCGGCGTATAATCTGCCCCATCCTTTGCAAGCCCGCCATTCAGTCCTTGGGGGTACCTTTGTTTTGGACGGACGGTCGGACGGAGGGTTGAAATGGCGGCCGCAGCGGGGGGAGACCAAGGCCCGCGTAAGGAAAGCATGTTCAGGGACGATTCTAGAAGGAGGATTCCCCGGGAAAATTAGATGTGATCTGGGTTAGAAATTACCTGTATGGGCCCGATCTCCAGATCTTGCCGAGGGTGGTCAGAGACTTTAGCGAATGCGAAGTCAGCTCCCTTTTTTGTCTTTTGTCAAAGCCTTGGTATATGTCCGCCTTCCTTTTACAGGGGTTCATGGCGACCTGTTTACGCGTGGTCTGACTACTTTAGGTTTCTTCAAATCATCCACGCGATTAAATGTGGGGATTGGTATATCAAACTAACCGACAAACTTACGTCTCTACTTCACAGCTGCCAGCAACGCAGAAAGTCAATTTGGTCGCCTGCCTCGGAATTGCATCGGGGTACTCCACTGAATCTCTGCCACCCTTCTTCCGGCAAACATTTTGATCTGCCAACTACCACACTGCCTCGCTTCGCACCTTGCTTGCTACATATACCCTAACTCTCCCGAAAACGTTCCATCTTTCCCAAATGACAACCAGCATGCTGCAGGTAAGTGCAAACGATATCTCTGTGCATTATAAACAGTTGACACGTTTCTTACCTTAGGATACCCTACAAGCAGCCCCGGCCTCTACAGGCCCGCGCTTCCGACCGTACGCCAGCCCAAATCACCATGTTACAAAGGGCCGATACATAACAAGCAACGATCCACGAGGCTACATGTGTGTTTTATGCAGACATACGTAGCAAACATTTTTCTAAACCTCCTGTCACCACAGTCCTGTTTACGAATATCCTCTAAACGGCCAATGGATAATGATGGATATCGACGATGGCTACATATTATGGACCGGTATTTGGAAAGGTACGCTTGCTCTTTCTAATGCTCAGTTCATTGCTAATCGCCCGTTCTGTAGCTCTTGGAAATTCCAAAGGTAACAACGAAATTCGTTTCCTGGGAATATAATCCACTCATCCCCCTTATTAGCCGACATTGTCAAAATGATTGACTCGCAACCTGACCTGGCACCACTAATTCGCCGAGTGCGAGGTGGGTACCTCAAAATCCAGGGTACATGGATGCCATATGAAGTGAGACTTCGTCAACCCGTTATCTCGACCAGTGATTAAACCAAATACTCTCAGGTGGCGCTACGACTATCGCGTCGGTTGGTACTATGCCGCCCTTTACTGATGGTGAAACTAACGGCGCACATTTAGGGTTGCATGGACGATTCGCGACGACCTTATCCCTCTGTTTGGGTATGGCATGATTACTCCGTTACGCCTCGCCGCTGATAAGGCTCCTTTTATAGGCCGACGTTCCCAAGTACGTGCCTGTCACCAGACCAACCTGGTTATGGCCAGGTCGTAGCATCAGGACCTAGCCGGCGCCGAGCTAGGCGAAACACACATGCAAACTCCGCGCTCATGCACACTCCCCGTGATGCACATACCAACTGGACCGTTGTTACTCCGCATACCGATCAGAGTATTTCTCGACAGCCTATTTCACCTCTACAGTCGGCACCCTCGCATTACACTACCACCAGCTTTTATCCGCCTAGTCATGACGTCCATTTCCAGCAAGGTTATCAGTACTCGTCACCTGCGGATCGGGGTGGTTCGTCGGCTGCCCCCCACCCACACGATCACCCCATAGCTGCCTCGTCCGCGTCCAGAGGCCGCGGAAACTCCGTTCGATACTCTCCATACTCAGCCCATGCTCCACACCCGACTCGCCGACTATCGTCAGACTCCAGAGGAAACCTTTCGTTAGAAATTCCCTCCCTGTCTGTGCGAGAATCGCCAACACATCCTCGACCAACCGGCATGGAGAACATTACACTGCCTCCAATCCAAGCTCCAGCAGGTCAAGGTAGTGCCCAATCCCCATATGCACTCCCACCCATATCGGCCTTGGAAGACCTTCGGGGAATGCATGTGAACGATTCCGCTGCAGTGTTACAACGTCTAAGATCCGACGACGACGCATTCTCTGAGCCAGGTCGCCCAACTGACAGCCAGCTTAGATCCAGGAGGCGCTCGTTTTCTTCACAGCCGCAACTGTAGGTACATCACATGTCCGTTGAATATCTCGGCCCATTGAATCACTTCCATCAGGTCTTTGAGTCCTGCCGACTCTCGCGCTCGCACTTCCCAAGCCTCGCGGTCATATGAAGAACATCCTAGCTACCGATCTCGCACACCCTCCGATGCCGGAGATTTTTACACGTCGCGAAGCTCTGGTCTGAGACTTTCTGTGCCATCCGATGCATCCCACGACGGTATCTCGAGCTGTGACCCTTCCCCCATATCGCCAGCTACGCCCCGTTCGGCTGTCTCGATAGGAGGTCACCTCTCAACACTCTCTACGCTCTCTATCAAGGATAATCGACGGTCATCAGACTCATACTACCATCAAACCCATACTGGACCTGCCCACATGGACTGGGCGGCCAGCAAGGGCGCTCGCCGCCACGAGGAAATTCGCGACTCAGACGCCACGCTGGCAGCTCGCCGGAATTCCGACACAGACAGTGACAGCCACCCCCACCGACCATGGTAATTACTATAAGCACATTTCTTGAGTATATCTTATTTACCTTTCTCCTTGCACGAACCCCATACTTATTTCGTTCTATTTTTGACATGTATCCAATATTTGTCCGACCATCGCATCCAAACTCTGTTCTGCAACATTTCTATTCTCATGTTACTCCTAATTCGCCCTTTCGTATACAGCTTATAATAACCCCGGGTTTTGATGGACAGGAATTCTACTGTTTGCATGTTGCGGGACGAAAACGTTCCGCGGAAATAATGGATAAACGTCGATTTTACATTGGACAATCGCGTGAAAGTCAGAAAGCCGAAGACGCGATCAATATTTGTCTTCTCGGAGGATGGGAAGTTTGCATGGCCTGTCTAGAATGTACTCAGAAACCGACTCCCACATTCGGAAATAGATAACCACCCGCCCACATAGGCTTCTTGAGGTATTGATTGTGGTTGTTAATATTCACATGTTGAAAAGAATGTGGTAAATCTGAATTGTCCAGTGACTTTGGACCCGTAGTGTCGTTTCATTCCTGACTATGCCCTTGGGCGAGACGACCGGCTGGGGTCGTTTCGAAGGCCATTCCAAGGCATTTACCGTCGTTTAAGAATGAATTTCACGGCAGAAGCAACCGGCGGCAGGTAACCTAGTAGCAAGAACCCAAGGCGCAAGTCTCACAGTTGCGAATGACCTACAATGCGACCTCTCGCACCAAGATAGTGGTCGGATTTACTAGTGGAGAGGCCGTGATGAACGCGTCGACGCTTTGGTCGAGTCAAATGTCATGTGATGTATTTCTAGTCATATGTCATGGCCAGAAGGATGGAGATTTTCGAAGGATTCATAATTAACGTGAACGCCAAGGGAAAAGAGTAAATAGTTAAAACTGCCCATTGAAGTACCAAAGATATAGCATAGATAATTATTATGTCCATTCATAGCTCACGGAGAAATAGATCCAGTATTACACCCTGCAGAATATGTTAATGGTGTATTTAATATAGCCGAGATTTTTGACCTACCCTATGAGTCTCATCAGTACGAATCCAACGGTCGCAATCACCTAATCGGGTCAGCAAAGGAAGGAGTGCAGGCTTGAGGGGATGACCTACCAGTGTTGCTATAATGCTGGCGGGTACCCCATTCTTCAGGAAGTCGACATTAGTTAAATAAAGTTCACCCAGTTCGTCTTCTTGCGTCGCGCTGGATGGTCATAAGCGGTGAGCAGATGCGTCAGGTGAGGAAGGGCATGACTGACGCGGTTTGATTCGGGAACCCAGACACGGGCATTCCCATCCCAGCCGAGCAGATCAACCCAGTAATGAAAATTAGCAGGTTCTGAGGGTTCCCTGGCAAGTTCGAGCCAACTTCCTTAGCGATGGGGACAAGTAATACACTAGCAATCGTGTGACTGATGAACGTTGATATAACCTAAGGCAGGAGACGCCAGGCTCAGTATTGGGCAGGTGGCGTGAGATTTTGGGTATATACGAACCAGGACAACGGGGGACAGGATCAGTACGACAGTGTAGAGCCTGTATCCTTCGACGAGGTCACGGAGGATCACATCCACGACTTCCAGAAGGCCACTCGCCATGACGCCTTTCCCGAGGGCAATACCACCCATGGCGAGGAATACAATCGTCCACATGAACTGTTCGAAGTCATCCTAGAATACAGGGAGAGGGGGGGGACACGAGGTCTGCAACAAATACCGAGGCCTCGACGGAGAAAGGCGACCCACCTTCTTCAGGACACCGGTCGAGAAAAAGGCAACAATAGGGAAAATCGCGATGACTCCCATATCGCCGACGAAATCTTCGATCTCATGTGCCACACACCACAGCCCAATCGTAATTAGACAGACAATGGTTACCCACCACTGTTTGTGAGTGAAACGCTCCTTAGTTGGGCGAATCTGTTTGATCTCGATGTCTCCTTCGCCGTCGGGAGAGCGGGCGGGCCGGTATGACGCCAGCAACAGGAGCCAGATCAGAAGGATGGAAATGCCAGAGACCGGCAGGGCCACGGCAAACCACCGCGCCCAGTCCAGCGGGGGATCCATCGCTTGCAGGGCAATAAGGTTTTGTGGCGAAGAGATGGGAGAGCTCTGTCCGCCAATGTTCGCAGCTAGGGCGATTGCGAGCTGGGGTCCCAAGACTGAGTATCCACGAGACATATGTGGAGTGGGGGTACTCACGATAAGGCACGGGCCGAAGGCCGACTTTGGGGGCAGGGTCCGCAGAATAGGCTAGTGAATTGTGCCTTAAAAGCGTGGACACGTATTAAAAAAAAATTGTGAGACTTACACGGATCAGGGTAAAGCAGAGAGTTGGGGCGGCCACATTACTTGATAACGAAGAATGAGCTCATAGGCAGAGGTTGCCCGATGAAGCAGTGTTTACCTGATCCACATGCTCGCGAAACACGAGACTCCCATGAATGCCAACAGGACGGTGCTCGGCTTGGAGCCTGCCAAGCTGAGCACTTTGGTAATGAGTACACGGTCGATGTTGGTTTTGCTCAGCGCAGACGAGATGGTGAAGCCTCCAATGAGAAGCATGATAGTTGGTGAAAACATGACTGAGAAAACCCACCTGTTCGTGTATGTGAGCATTGAATTGAACGGAATATTAATAGAATTTCCTCACTTGGTTGCGCCTTTGGGGTTGAGCCGATTACCCTGATCATCCCGGATGACCTGGAGAAGGATCAACAGGAGGGGGACAAACATAGATGTGACAAATAGAGGGATGGCCTGACGGGTCATCGATTAGCAGAAGTAAGAAAAAAAGAAAACAGTTGAAGGGGTCCTTGCCTCTGTAGCCCAAAGGAATGTGCAAAACATCAATATGGCAAAACAGCGGTTCGCCTCGATGCTATCCACAACCTGCGTGTTCAACAGAGTGACAAATATAATGCCTGCAGTAATCTTGTACAGCATCTTCTTCGTAACTCTAATAGTGCCCAGGGGCGTTGGGATAAAGAATAGGCCTGGGCCCGGTTTCTTGAGGAGGGAGGCAATAGCCGTGGGCTCCGCCTCGTTCTCCCCGCGCCGCTCCTGCGCAATCATCTGCCTCCACACCGTGTCCCGCTCCCAGGCGATGTTCTCCCGCTGGTGCAACTTGAGCTGCTGCTTGGCCAAGACCATGTCGCCGCGCGTGACGCACTTGGCGTACAATTCGAGTAGACGATGGGCACCGTCGTTGAGTCGGTCCTTGGATGCTTGAGTGAAGGGGTACGCTTTCTCCACCTCTTTATGGAGGTATTTCTCTTTCAGCTGTTTTTTGGGGAAGATATTATCACTCTCTGGTGGACAAACAAGATACGATCTCACGAACCTCGGAGTATGTGACCTTGTCATACCTGGTGAGAGTAGGTCAATGGTGTAACGTAGGTTCGGAAGACGAAAAGGTACTTACTTTTTGAGAATCTTACGGAACCCGGATTGATTGAGCTCAACGTACGACTTGAGCGAGGAAATTGAGATATAGAGGTTGGTGATCTTGCGCTTGAACAGAAGACGAACATCGGTCGCGTAATCCGATTTTGCATGCCATATGGTATCTGGGATAGTCAGAGTAATGCTATCCTTCAGCTTGTTTGCCAAGTTTTTTATAGTCGCTTTCGGCGACCTCGGCGGACGGTCGTCGTCATCCAGCGTCTCAACGGACGAAATGCTCATGCGCTGGCGTGAGGTTGGCTCGTCGACATAGGCGCTGGTGGATGCTTGGATAAAAATAAGTGGAATTTAATGGGAATTAGTCGGAACGACGAACCAGGGCCTCCACGGGTCCGGCTCTGTGAGCTGAATTTCCGGCGACGCGTACGGGTGGCGTCAGGACTGCGGGAGATACTGTCGTCTTCATCATCGTCATCGTCGTCCGCCATATGGTCATCCAAATAATGCTCTCCCCCGGCCAAACCCAGTTCCTCTTGTTTCTCCACCAACTCTTCCAGGTCAGCAACCTCATCGAGAAGTTCCTTCTCCTGATTTTCATAGAACGTGACAATCTTCCTCAGTTCCTGGTCCAGGAGTGGCACAAATACCAAGTCGGTGTTTGAGCGATCCGCCGCGTCTATCAGGGCTGAACTCTCGTTGGCCTCTAAATCCGCGTCTAGGTACTGGCGGTCGCCATGTTGCTGCTTTTCCAGCTGGTAGATGTACTTCTTCAAGTTGTCATACCTAGCATCCTCGTGTCAAAAAACGTGGCATGTTTGTGAAAAATGGTGGACACACGCTATGTATTCCTCCCACCACTCCGAGACAGCGTTGAACTTCAACGAAGAACTTTGAACGACAAAGTCAGTTTATAACCATACCCAAAGTAACTCCGTCCCGACGAGGGTCCTACCTGAACTTCATTCTCGGCGCTGGGGCTTCTGGGTTCGACGGTTGCGCCCGTTGCAACGACTTGAGCGGGATGTACTCCAATTTTGGCGAATGAAGAGAACAGCGGTATGGGTTAGACGAAAGCCTGGGGTATCTTGAATATTCGGCACACGTTCCAACCAAGTAGTGCGTCAAGAAATGCCAAGACGAAAATTTGAATATTGGCCCAAGCACTTAAGCCAAGAGGGATTTCGGCAGGGATACAAAAATAGCTGTGCACGTGCATTATTCGGTCCTTTTAAATACATAACAATTATGTAATCTGGGGTTAGGGACGTGGGTTATATTTATGGGTAATTTTCCCATCTTTTTACCACCACTTTCCAAGAAATCATGATGGGACAACTACGAACCGACGGAATCATCACGGAATGGGGGCAGGGCTGCTGGGAACAACCTATTTTGTCTTTATATCTGGCGGCGGCTAGTGTGCCAGCGCCAAAAGTAACGTGACCCCGTGTCTGAGCGCCAATGACGGCCCTCACTGCCTTGAGGTTTCATCAAAGCTGCAAGTGCCCATCACATCAAACCCCGAAACTGATTATCTACTTCCCCCCGAAGCCCCGAGAGCAACGGCCCACCGCACTAATAAAAGAACGTGTTCGCCATGCCGTTTTCCTCGAGTGGCCTGTGGTCCTCGTTCCCCGCTCTTTAAATTCTCCCCCGAAATCCACTGGCTGGATATCGACCTCATGGCGCCTCTCACAAAGCTGGTCTTCCTCTCTGCATGCCTCTCTTCCCTCTCCACCCTCGGGACGGCCGCGCCCCTGCCCCGCCACACACGGCGCGACGCGGCCGCAGAAGCGGCGATGGCGGCGTCCCGGTCCAAGACTGCGCTAACACAGAACGCGCAGCAAGACGCTTACGTCTTCGACCTCACGTCCTCACTCAATGCCACCGCGAGCACCATCACGACGCTCCCCATGGTGCCCGCTAACTGCGCGATCTACAACGGGCCGGACGGTGAGTGCCCGACGTACTTCGTCGCCTCGAGCGTCACGTACGCCGACTGTGCGGATGCGTACACGATCTGCCAGTGTGGCACCGCGAACATGTCGCTCAGCACCGCCGTCGAGCGCCTCGGGCGCATTCCCGTGGGCCTGAGGCGATACGTCGCGACCGTGGCGCTGCTGGGGGGTGATGAGACGCGTGCGTATACACTGACGACGGGGGATATACATATGTTTGGGGACCCGCAGCTGGATACGTGGGTGCATGAGGTGTGTTGGATACTACTACATTTGCAATATAACGAAGATGTTGATAGAGGTGCAACTATACAGGCCGGTCATGCGTACGATTTCGCCTCTGGTTCCCCCTTCTCTGGCACTCCCGAGTGGCTTGGAGCCATTAAAAGTGACACCTGTGTTCCTGACACGTATTCAGCCACCACTGCCGGCGAGGTGAGACTCTAACTCAAACAATTCCTGTCAGATGGTACTCATCGTCATAATTACAGAACTTCGCACAGCAGATTGTCATGAAGATATACGCAATGACGCACAATAACACCCTTCCCGCCGGTTTCACGCCAGACTGCATGTCCCACCAGCTCGAATACATGAACAATCTGTCGTTGTTTAACGGAGACACGCTCTTTGGCAACACATGCGCGATTGAAAGCTCCGACCCCGGGGCGAGGTATGTACACTACGCAATCGTGATTACCAGATTGCCTGATCCCCCAGCGCCCAGGCATACAACCCCACCGCTCGTGCTACCAAACGTGCTCCCGCTCCCTCCTCCGCCCGCACCCACCCCAGTTTCGGACCAACAAGGTACACATACACCGCCCAATTCGGGGTCCGCGATGGACACTCCAACACAGAGCCCCAGTGCGGCACGGAAAGACAGCGCGGCAACTACTTTGGTTTTTCACCATCTTGGTCTCGCCGTGCTTGCTGGAGCGTTCCTGGCGGCCTGGTTTTCATCGTAGGTTCACGTCCATTATGGGGCCTCAAGGGGATCTTCCAAGGCCGCTGCATTTCCGTACATTTGTGGATCCCTTTTAAGCTCGGAGGGCGTTTGTCGGATAGGATTACGCCCTGCGCGACGGGCATGGCTGGTTGCCTCTACCTTTATGGTAGTTCCTTCCGGGTTTGTGTTCGTGCCTAGGGGTGCGGGAGCCGCATGACGATGCGACGATTTATGACTAGCTTTAAGACGACCATTCACAATAGAGAATAGAATACACGAAGACATCCAACCTCCAACGGGGAGTATTTCTGACAGATACATGTTACGCTAGACACGATATAAGTAGACCTCTATATTAAATGTAACTATATGTGCACATTATGCCGACAGCTCACTTTCACTCATGCTTGAGGTGCCCTTGCTGGCGTCTGCAAAATCCAAATGAGATTAACACATGTACGGGTAGTCCAAGTATCCCAAACCCAAACCCAAACCCAAAAGTCTCCCCTAATAAGCCCAAAGCCTTTGAGTTGAGAACAGCCCAAGGCTTCAAGCCAACCATGGCCCCTGCCTGTATTTTACACCCCCACCTATCCTTCTGGACTCCACTAGACTCCACTACATTAGTAAATCCTGATCCTCTGCTGTCTAGTGTGATAACACTGTGCAGAGACCTACAGTATCACAGAACCCACAGTACAGGTCCCTATAGCAGCATATCTATGCAGTGACACCAATTTTCTGTGAATCACTGTGTAAGCAATATCTTTGCTGTGTATCACTGCACACAATAGGGAGATCTCATGGAGAGCTGCTCAGTAATACCCATCCTCTGTATTGTTCTGGGTGATGCAATGAATTTCAGTGAGGTAGATTCAATACCAACAGATCACACATGTTCTCATAGGGTGGCAAGAATTTTGTTCACTGGCATGGATCTTAAAATAAGTTATAGACCAAAAAATCTATCTGGTATGAAAATAGAGCTTAAGGGCTAATTACTGATTGGTTAAGAATAATTTCAAGGGGCATGAAGGTGTTGTCAAAGGGATGTAATGCCTGCAGTACCTATTGATAAGGTATGTGTGCAGTGGATAGTACTATACATTATATGTGTATGCTACTGGTTATCAATCTTAAAGCAGCTCTCTCACTACAAGCATGTTACAAATGAATGTCAAGTTTGTATATGACTTTGCCATACAGCTAGCCAAACAAACAATACTATGGAAGAAATTTCCCACAATATAGTTATCACCTGGTCTGTTGTACACTCAAACTCCTGTTGAGAGTTGTGCTTCATATAATATTTACTAGTACAAATTTTTGGCACAGTTCCATAGGGTAGGTATACAGGTATCCATATATAAAATCTTGGAGAGCTACATGATGTTTTGACTGTGTTAGATGTGGTTGATTACGGAGCAATGAATTTCGGCAAAACCCAGTCAGCTGTACAGTGTCACACCCAGCATGACAGATTGTCAACCCTCATTCACCATCACTGCTGGACTCTTCACCCCTGCTACTTGTCTCTGATGTGCTCTCCCCACCATCCTGGACATTCTTCTGAAGTTCTGGCTTTGGGATGGGATGTTCTTGTGCCCCCCAAGCTGGCTTATTCCACCATGATTTTTTCTTCTTTTCTCACATTGCATCTCTCTCTTTTTCCCATAACTCCAACTCAAGGCAGTATTGCTTGTCAACCTCAGCCTTCCTGGCCTTCCTGGCCTCCTCCTGCCCCTTCCACACTTTCAGTGCTTCACTGTGCTTGCTCCTCTTAGCTTTGCATTGCTCCTTTTCAGTTCCCTCCTGTTGCATTGCAAGAGCATGATCAGCACCACATTATATGAAATCTTCATGGGTGAGTAGCCTAGGTTTTCCATCACCCACCAATTTCTTACACCCCCTGCCTTCTTTTCCTTCTCCTGTGTTGCCAGCTGATGATGAGCTTTTTCACAGTACACATTTTGCAGAATAATTGCTGCCTGTTGTCCTTTTAGCTGCCCCTGGTGATAAGCCTCTCAAATCTTGGCATCATGAAGTGCAGCTTGCAAGAGCTGCTCACGCTCATTCTGTGGCTTGAATGACAGTAAATCACCATGGCACTTGACTGGTGACATGAGGAAGGTGTTGAAATTGGGCGGCTGTGTATCTGAGGTGATAGGTTTCTTGGAGAAGAGTGGGTGCAGACAGCTTTCAGACAATTGTGCAAAGGTATTGACAAGCATTTTGGGGATATTCAAAGGTTCATCTTCTTCCATCAGTTCTTCATCTGAATCAAGGTTCCCTCACTCACATGCCTGCTTTCTTGCCCAAAGTGTAAATGCATCTGTGATAATTTTTACTGGTGTTGAAAAAGGAAGGGGCATGTTTGCCTGGAGGGATGGAGGTCTTTACACTCCCCCACATCTTCCAGCAGATTCCTGTTGGAATTTCGGCTGCAGAGGTTATAGAAAATGGCTGTAAAAATTGACAAAAATTCCAAACGGATTCTGCTTGGATTCCGAGCAGAATGAAATTCCACAGGAATTCTGGCTTCAGAACACTGAAATTCTGACAGAGCCCACAGGAATTCTGGAGCGTTGTAGGGACATAATAGACGCGTTGTGGTCACGTGTTTAGTCACGTGACTTACCGGCCACCTCATTGATCAACAATGGGCACATCATCAACCTCAACCACACCGAGGCCCAGCAACCCAGCAACCCAGCACCCAGCAAAAACTCTGCCAAATCACAATGTCAACCTGCAAAGCTGCCGCCACTGCTGCTGAACGCCTGACGACGAGGAGCAGCCACATCCACGTGATGCCCCCGCCTTCCACCCATGGTTGCAAGCGTGCCACCTAAGCAACCAACAAGGATGATGAAGCCTGCAAGCGCACGAAAGCCGCCACCACCATCAAGGCAAGCGCTGCCAAGCCAAAGGCAGGGTGCATACCAGTTTGATGTCATTTTTTTTCTGTATCCAGTGTCACTCTGATCTCAACTAACAAAGCTGTTTCAGTATTAACTTGATGTATGAATTGTCTTCAACATGGCTGATTACCCATTGACATCACTGATATTGTTGGAAGTCATAAATGTTACCAACCCCATATGCATGCACTAATATACTGTAACCACCCCAGACCTTGTTTGTATCATGCGCTAGTGACTAATCATCGATGCATTATGCCAGGACAGGTGTGGAAAAAGATTTGTTTAAAGATCAACCACCTCGCGCACTCATTCGGTGAGTCACACTTCAACTTTGTCCCTTTTTTTACTAAATCACACTTTCCACAGCAAGCACAGATCCGTTTACCACAACCAGGCCATTTCCTAAATGCCATTGACGACCTCTACCTGGACATATGTCCTTTTTGTCATATTGTTCCCTGTGCATCTGCCTAGGTGCGTTCTTGGCCATTATCCCATAACTTGTCATTTTGAGCACCCCATTATTGTTCCTGCACCGTTCAGCAAAGCGCCGATGGTTCCTGAACATCCCGCCTAGTGTCTACATGGCCATACCAGCCATTCGAGAAACGATGGCTTGTACCCCATACAATGTATGTACCTCCTCGTCATCTACCCCTACCTTCATCTTGTTAACTGATATACCAATGCCATGTTCTTTACAGGTATGACTAACGTTCCTCATCATCCTATGTCTCCCTGAGCCGGACGTTAAGCGTGTGGGATGTGCGGTGTCCCGGGAGCGGCCCTAGGTGAGTAAGTCCTCACTTCATCTCCTCACCAATCATTTTGCTCATTGTGTGCCGAGTTCTGGGCCGTTTGGAAAAACGCCTAGGGTTCCTGAGTGCGCTGAACTCTCTATTTCTTGACGTCCCATGCGCACAATGAACGATTGATTTTGTCATATGCCAAGTTAGTGCCTCCTCATCACCCTGCCCCATAAACTCAAATTTTTTATTGCAAGACAACCGCTGATCTGTATGGCATAACGCTTGGTGTTCCTGGATGCGTTCCTACTCCTCTATTGAATGACCGCACGCTTGTCACGGTTTGTGCCTTTGTTTCATATGGTGAGTGCCTTCTCTTCATCCTGGCCCTATAAATTTGTTTTTTTTATTGCATGACAATCGTCGAACCGTATGCGCCAAGGGAGGGTGTTCCTGAGAGCGTTCATGGTTCTCTTTTGATTGACCACACCTTTTTCCCGATGCGATTTGCCGTTGCATATGGTGAGTACCTGCTCTTACCTGCCACTAACTGTAACCAACTGATTTAATTAACTGCAAGATGACCGCTCAATGACACATCCCGAGCCTGGGTGTTTCTGAAAGCATACACTCTGCCCTTTCAACTGACCATTCTCTTTTCAGGGTGTGCATCTTGCTTGCATATGGTCAGTGTAGGTTGAGATGTATTTTTAGCAATGTATTTTTTTTTGGGGCACTACTTGATATCATACTCTGTTCTTACTTTTAATTAAGATCACTTTGAGGTTGTGTTTGAGTGTGAGAGTGATGGTGGATGTGTGATGTGTCTGATCTGTAAGTGAGGTGCACGACTTTTGGTTGGAGTCCAAAATGTTAGATATACTATTGACTTTATTGACTGTTTTGACTTAAAACTTATGAATTCTGATCAGAATCCGAGCAGAATGTTGTGGAATTCCTTTGAGAATTTTCTTCTTCCACACTTTGTAAGAAATTCCTCAAAATTCTGCAGAATTCTGATGATTCTGATCGGAATTCTGTGTTCCGAGTGGAATCCGAGCGGAATATTGCAGAATTCCTCAAAGGAATTTTCTGTTTTAAAACTTTCTCAAAATCCTCCTGCATTCCTCTGGATTCCGATCAGAATCCTCTGCAGGATGTGGGGGAGTGTGAAGTACTGGAGGGATGTCTTGTGGCTGGGTGCCATCTGCTCCTCCATCAAGATGTTTGGGTTGAATGGGACAACACCAGTCTTTCAAAAGGTGGCACAGATGTTTTCAGGTGTGAGTGTGCATATGTGAGCAGCACCATAGATAGCCAAGAAATTTGTCTTTGATACTAAGACACCAGTCTCTCATTCCACCTTGTCTTGTTCTGTGTCCAACACTTTTTGAGGACACTAAAAATCACAATGTCAAGACCCTGGTATATGTGAGTGGTATGTGAAGGATAACACAGTACATCAATGCCATGTTTGCATGCATAATCCAGGAAATCAAAAGTGTAGTGTGAATTGTGGCCATCCACAAGAAGGACATGTCTTCTTCCTCTCACTTTTGCAGAGGTTTTCTTATCAAAGTCTTCAATCCATGCCCAACCAATTTTGCCATCTGTCCAACCCTTTTTGGAGTATCCCAACCTCAATGTGATTATTTTGTGAGTGATAAAAGATTTGTTTGATCAAGATACTTACAATGCTTCAAGTGGATTATCTTGTTTCCACTCTGGTAGATAGCTTTTGCCTTTGAAGATCATGGCTGGTGGAATGCTTGTTCCATCAGCTCTGATGGTCACAATGACAGTGATATTTTCACAATTGCCATCTTGTTGCTGATATTGAACAGATTTCCCTGCTTGACCAATGACCCATTCATGAAAAGCACCACTTGTCTGAAATCCACTCTCATCTGCAGCCCAAATAAATTCTTCATCAACACCCTTGATAGTGTTGCCAAGAACTTTGAACCATGCACTATCATTTGCAGCATTGATGGCACATCCACACTTGGAATCCAATTGGTGTGCCCAGCCTGTCCATAATCTATCACTATGTGCTGTGACAAACCAATGTGTCCAGTTGTGTCCAAGACCAGTGGTAGGAAATTTGTCATTCAGACAACCATGCAGAATGGCCTCAACATGCTCCTTCATGCAGCGGTGACTGAGGGGAAATCCATGAGCTGCCTGCTCCAGAGTGTACTTGATGACAACCTCTGCTTCTTCCTTGGTGAGCCATGATTTTTTGGCATTAAACTCACTCAGTGATTTCTTTCCCTTGACACAATTTGCCAGTGTATTGTTGTTTAACTTCACTGTCTGCCCAGTCTCCTTTTAATAATCCTCCTCCACCTTCTCATATACCTTTTGATAGCCCATCTTCCCCCCACTCCCTTGCACCTGCTGTGCACTCAAGTACAGCTCAACAGCCCTTGCCATCACAACATCAACCCCCTCACATTCAACTCACCGTTTGTGCTCTTCAGATTTTGCTGTCCCAACCATTCAAAGAACAGGCAGGATATGAGACACAATGGATTGGATTGGTAATAGGATGTGAGTACATATGTGCATGAGGCCACCCTGCTGCTCATCTCACCACCATTATTTACAAGATCTATCCCTTATCAATGAACCTAAGTTCAATGCACTTTGGATGTGTAGTTGTGATGGTCACGTGATGCATTCCAGGTTTGTCACACATGTCACACAAATGTGAACCAGGAGCGAAGGCACCCTCTACAAACACAATAAGGCTATGAACTACCTTTGAGACCATGTCCACTAATACTCACCATTAGTACCAACTATATACAAGTAAAATCTAGCTCAAATACAGTTGTCAGTTGACAATCTTGACTGAAAGGTTTTTGATGCCTAGCACCAAATAGCATCAAACTGACCCACACCACTAACTATGGCGTGGAACCACAAAAGGCATATCTGTAAGGGGCAGTGTTGCCACAAGTGCTACCAGAGGGAGGGCAATGTGCATGGCAAAGTCAACCATGTAGGGAAGGGGGCACTAAGGGTGCAGACAGCTTGATTGCACAGGATAGACCCAGACCTAAGTTATTGCAAAGGTGCAGATCCTGAAGGGTGAGCACCATCTATATATGGTACATTGGCAGGTAATCTATAGAAGTACTACAGAATCTGATATAGGCCTGCTTGGGTGTGCAATGATGCACTGGTAAGGTGCCTGTAAGGAGTAATGATACTGTCTATGAAAGGGGTAATGAGTTGTGTAAGGGGTCACATCACACCAAGTGCCCAGAGGGGAGAGTGGTATGAACAGAAAACTCAGCTGCACAGGGAAGGAGGCACCTAAGGACTAAGCAGGCTTTGTCACAAGAGAGGGATCTGGGCCTAGTGTATTGCAAAGGTACTGTCCACAATTGGACAGCCCCATCTATATAGGTACATCAGGAAATACTATGGGAATATATCAGAAACCCATATCAGCCCACTAGGGCTGTGCAAGTGATTGTAAACTACATAATCACTGCAAAAGGGGGTAAGAGAGGTGTAGATAGGGTTACACCAAAGTATCTTGAGGCATATGGTGGCATATGTATATAATAACATAAAGTATAGCTGAGAGACTAGATATGGGGTGTATATGCACTCCCCTTACAGGCAGGGTCACAAGGGTGGTAGAGTTACACTGAAGGTCAGGTGTATGGTGGCATATGATAACATACAATAGTGCAAAGTTGGTCCAAGTAACTAGAAGGGGGTGAACTAGTACTCCCCTTACAATATCTCAGTGAATACAAAGCTAATGGACACAATTGAAATTGCTACTATTCCTAGACATATGGAGGGGAGCCCACATAAAATGTGAATTTATATTTGTTTGTACCTTTCTAAATTTGATCATAACCTCTTGTCATTGTCAGCAATGCAACAATAACAGTCACTGCAGAATGTTAGGAAGTAGAAGGAGAGAGAGAGCACAAGAGATAGAGGGCTGAGAGGACATGTCTGTATTGCAGTGAATAGATGAGATCAAGACTACAGAACAAGTAGCTAGAGGTGCAGTATATATACAACTACCTAAGGGAGACCAGAGTAGAATAAATATGGAGAGAGGTAAACCAAACATAACCAGGGTAATGCACAGCACCAATCAAATGATGAAATTGAATGATGGGAGTGATGGGAGAATTGTAACTACTGGGGATAGATGAATTAACAGCCAATCCCACTAGATAAAAGATAACATAAGATCATAAAGACAGAGATAAGATTGAAATGTAATTTTCATGATAGTCATATCTATTTTTGAAATAGTATCACATTCATATATTACTTGGCCAAAAGCATAGCCAAACAAGTCAATGCAGATGCTCCTGAAATCTATAATGCTCAATGTCTTGACAATGGTTAACTATATGAGTATGATTGAATATAGTATGTGATAATACAACAAAAAAACACGCAATAGGCATATGTACATTTGTTTAAACTTTGCCTTTGATAATGATATTTCTATTTCTAGCATATCTTATAAGTTCTTGATTAGCCCAGGATTCAAGGCTAGAAACAACTTGTTAAATGTTAAATTGTTGATATACATTTCAATACTGTGGGAGCATGTTCCTATCACAGGAATTTGGACTGATAATACTTCCTTATATGGATGTCTTTATAACCAGACATGATAGTACTTCGACGCTTCTTGATCTTTTACCACCACCATCCGACCGTGGGAATTCGTCCCTCCTGCACTAGGTCGTCCCTAAACTACCTAACACCTCATCCCTAATTGACATTGCCTTTCATCAGACCACCCTTTTGGCCTGGGCCACCATCCTTTTATACCATATCCAAATTTTTAACTTATCAGAGCTGATCCTGACTATCTGCAGGGTCATCTCATCTTGCCTGTACTGGGGGCTTCACTAATCCGTTCACATCCACCTCATCAACTACCAGGCCACATGAGGACACCACAACTCTAGTACTCTGCTTCGCGCAGATCCTTAGGGAGTGTCACCACCAACATTCTCGACAATTTATTCATACTCGCTTAACCACTACACCCAAAATACAAAAGGAGGAAGGGGTCTGGCCCCCAATCAGCTACTGTCCCTGCACAGAGCACACCTCTTGGGGAGAATGCCAGTTTATCAACCAATGGTGGGATTTGGCGGCCTCATTTTGAGGGGAGTCATCGCTTTGGGAGAGCGGTGTGGAACAGGGGGGAAAGTAATAGGGGGGATTCAGGAGAGGGGGAGCAGGTTTGAGGTATGGGTCGTTCATTTAGTTTGGACATTTATCTTCAACACTGGGGGGGAGTAATGGGTTTCCAGGGCACTTTGAAAATACCAGGGGGGGAGTGGAACGGGGTACCAACATGAAGGGAGGGGACCATGCCCCAACAAGCGAAGGCAAACCTTTAAGGCGTTGGGAGGTTCAGACATGGTACAGTACAATACTGTTGGACTGCAGGTATCCTCAGTCTAGACCAGTAATATGACCTGGAGAGCAACTTAGTGTACAGCTCCACCCTGATGGCTCATTACAGATTACTTAGTGGTAATAGGTGTCTATGCCCACATGTAGCTGGGCCAAACCCACATGCGCTTAATATTATTTGACCAAAAAAAAAAAAAAAAAAAAAGACATGATAGCACTTGTTTACTTATATTTAAGAGTTAAATAATTATGTAGGTCATGTTATTCAAAAAATATACATTTAGTAAAATCTTAGAATCTGGTATTTTCTCCTTTCAATAAATAGAGAAGCTACTGAGTTGGCCATGTATTTGGAATGTACAAATATAGATCTACATTTTTCCAAATTTGTTGATTTTTTCACATGCTCCATCTTTGAGAATCTAAGTCCCTATCTTACCAGCTGACTTGTTTTTAATAGATATATATTGTTACCCTTTGTTGCCAGGTATGATCCATAAACACAAACTCTATTGACAATTCATTTATGTATTCCTCTACTTTTTTTTTTTTTTTTGGTTAAATAATATTAAGCGTGTGTGGGTGTAACCCAGCTACACATGGGCAGAGTCACCTACTACCACCAAGTAATCTATAATGGGCCATCAGAGTGGAGCTGTACACTAAGTTTCTCTCCAGGTCATTTTATGGGTCTAGACTGAGGATACCTGCAGTCCAACGGTATTGTACTGTACCATGTCTGAACCTCCCAACACCTTAAAGGTTTGCCTTCACTTGTTGGGGCATGGTCCCCTCCCTTCATGTTGGTACCCCGTTCCACTCCCCCCCTGGTATTTTCAGGTTGCCCTGGAAACCCATTACTTCCCCCCTGGTGTTGAAGATGAATGACCCATACCTCAAACCTGCTCCCCCTCCCCTGAAACCCCCTATTACTTGCCCCCCTGTTCCACACTGCTCTCCCAAAACAATGTCTCCCCTCCAAACTGAGGCTGCCAAATCCCACCATGGATGATAAACTGACATTCTTCCCAAGAGGTGTGCTCTGTGCAGGGACAGTACACTGTGCACCTGGTGGGGGTGGTTTTTCCCCCACTTAATGGATGAAAAGGGTTTTTCCTAAGTTTAGTGGATGAAATTAAGGGGTATGAAAATAGGATGAAATTTCATCCCATAAGGGGTGAAATATATGGGATGATTTTCATCTAATAAAAGGGGTGAATTTCATCCCATAAAAAGGGATGTATGGGATGATTTTCATCTAATAAAAGGAGTGAATTTCATCTCATACAGGGGGATATATAGGATGATTTTCATCCAATAAAAGGAGATGTATAGGATAATTTTCCTGTATCTTACAGTCCCCCACATGTCCTTGTGGACTCTGCACAGACTCTGTGCAGACTCACTTACTTTCTTTTACTTTTATAAATTGCTTACTTACATATAAGAGTTTACTTACTATTTTATTTACTAATGTTCTACATACATTGATAGGATAATATCATATATTGATAGTGAACATGATACATTAATAGTAAATACATAATTTAATATGGGCAGGGGCCCCCGCCACCCCGTCATCCTCTCCCCACTGCCCCCGTCATCCTTGTTGGCCCCCATGGCATTGTCAGTTGCCTGGGTTTCAGCAGTGGCAGCACTGGCCACTTTTCTTGTTGTTGTCCCCGTTGTCATCATTGTCCTTTGTTGTTATTGTCATCCTTGTGGTGGTGGTGGTTGTCTTGTCCTCATTGTAGTTGTCATCATTGCACCGTTGTTGGTACTGCCACTGCTGCTGCTGTTGCCATCATTGCCACAGGCCTCGTCATTGCTGTTGCTGCTGCTGCTGCTGCTATCTTCATCGTCGTCGTCATCTTCCTCAGGTATTGTCTTGATATCCAAGTGTTGCAGACACCCAGTTGTTGTTTGGGTGACTTTGCCCTGCACTGGCAGGGTGGGCATGGTGGCTGATTGTGCACGAGGTGGGGGTGCAATGCTGGCGGTTCCTGCATTGAGCGCATGCTCGGTCCTGGGATGGGCTATTAGCAACAGGAGTGATAAAAAAAAAACATGCACACTGCTGGGGCACCCTGAGCATTGGTGGCCATGTCCTCCTTGTTGCGGGTTCCTGAGGTTTTCCTGGGGGGGACGTGCTGCGTGGTGAGTGCATAGGTGAGCAATGTTCTGGGACTCACCTCCCTCTGCCCCTCAGGGCGCCCTTTCCCCGCTGTCCCCTTGGGTTATGTCCTTTTCCACCATTCCCCCCACCTCCCTTGGCCTTGTTGTTTGCCGTTTGTGCATCTCTGGGTGCTTTGGGGGCCTATTTGCTGGCATAATGCATTGGGCGTTGGTTGGCGTTGGGTGTGTTGGGTGTGTTGGGTGCATTGGCAGTTTGGTGGACGTTGTTGATGTGGTTGAAAGTAATCAACGAAGGTGTGGCAATGGTAATGTGACCGTGGCACGTGACTCAATATCATGTGACCTGTTTTTGTTGACTTGAGGCTGTTTATCTCTCAGCTGGGAATGCCAGTCTTGCCCAGTGGTTATCCATGCCAAAAATTTTAATATTATGTAATGATCCTCCCTGTGACTGTTCAAACCTGGTGGGGTGCACATTTTTCAGCCTCCTATTAATAACAAATAATATATGATTTGAATAAATAAAATTTGTCAGCATTCCCACATTTGATCACAGGGCCCCATTGACCAAGATGCTCGACAGCTGAACATTCCGAGCTATATCATGTGTTGGCAGCTGCTTTCACATGCTTTTCCTCTTGCTCTTGTACCACCACCATTGCATGTTGGCTGCCTCCCATCCTCCCCCTCATAGTAAACACTCTTCATTGATAGATTACAATTACTATAGTAATACTTGTAGTAGTCATTTGAATTCCAATACAAACTATAAGGCTTTGTTAAGAATATTATTAAATGCTAATAATGATCCTACAGGAAACCTAAGAACATCATTGGTATGCAGGACAAGACCATGCCTGACAATGTCCTCAACATGGTACACCACTTTGTTGACCTCAAAGTGCAGGTGGACAATGAGGGGGTCTCAGTATGTCTGTCTATCCAATCTAATCCAAAGCACATTAACATTGACCCGTTTTACAGATGACTTCATTACAATGAGGTCAACAAGGACAATGGGCAGTCTGGCAGTGCATGAACAAAGACCAACAACTTCCACCCATTACTTAATTTTTTTTTTATCTTTATTATACTAATCTGACCAGCCAAACTCACCACCTTAGGTAAAGTTGTTCATGCTAAAGAAAAAGTAGGGAGTCCTATTCCATACCCACTGTGTGGCATCACTGGAAATGGGTTCTGTCTCCAGGTGCAGCTTCAGGATGACAAGGATTTATATGGGGCCATTTGGGTAAGTTTTCTCATTACTAATCTCAATACATGATTCTAACAAATCACAGTGTTGTGTTTGCAGTCTGGTTGGTAATGCTGGTGATCAGGAACTTCAGATGAGGGATATGAATCAGTGGTATACTAGTTGATAGAGCATTCAAATTACAATACCTTAGATCTTATGGATGTTAAACCTTAACTGTACAAAATGAATGAAGTGTGTTTATTGATAACAGGGAAGAAAGAATGAATTTGAATTTAAGTGATGTAAATAGCATGAAATCAATCCCCACAAAAGCTATTATTCTCACCTGCAATGGTATGAAATTCATCTCTACAAAAGCTATTATTCTCACCTGTAATGGTATGAAATTCATCCCTACAAAGGCTATTAATCCCATATTGGTAGGAATTACCTCCCACAATGGTTGTTTTTTCCACCTATGGTGGAATGAAATTCATCCCATAGTCTCAACAATCAGGGGTATGAATACAGACAAATTTCGTATGAAATTCATCCACTAAATCATACCTTAAGGGGGGGTTTTTCCTCCTTTTTTTCCCTCCACAGAGGGTGTTTTTTCATACATCTTTGGGATGAAATTCATTATATTGTGTAATTATTGGGTGGATGAAATTCATATATTGAAGTGTTAAATTCATTACTTAAGGGGATGAAATATGGGTTGAATTTCATCCATTTCTAGTTTCACAGTGGTAGCTGATTGGGGGCCAGACCCCTTCCTCCTTTTGTATTTGGGTGTAGTGGTTAAGCAAGTATGAATGAATTCATCAAAAATGTTGGCAGTGACGCTCCCTAAGGATCTGCACTAAGCAGAGTACAAGAGTTGTGGTGTCCTCATGTGGCCTGGTAGTTGATAAGTGGATGTGAACAGATTAGAGAAGCCCCCAGTACAGGCAGAATGGAGAGGGCCCTGCAGATAGTCAGGATCAGCTCTGATAAGTTAAAAATTTGGATATTGTATAAAAGGATAGTGGCCCAGGCCAATAAAGTGGTCTGATGAAAGGCAATCTCAATTAGGGATGAGGTGTTAGGTAGTTTACAGATGACCTAGTGCAGGAGGAATGAATTCCCATGGTCAGATGGTGGTGGTAAAAGATCAAGAAGCGTCATGTATTCCTCTACTTAAAAATCTGTTACAAAATCAGAGAAACCAGCTCTCTATTGCAACAGACTAGTTTGAGAAATATAAGGAAAAAAGACAATTAGAAATAAACATATGGACTCATATCTGCCCATAATTGCCCTCTACCTCAAGCCAGAAAGGTTACAAGCTGAAACTAGTATATCCTGTTTTGTAAAAGGCTCCAGGATTAAAATTTTGGAACAAAGGTTTACTCTTTTCCAACTTTCTCCAGGCACTAGTTTTTATACTCCTATATACCCAAATATGCATCGATACCTATCTTGTACCTTCTGTTTTGATTTGGAAATTTTTTGGCAAGGGTTATAAAAAATGAAGCTAGAGTCAGACTCAAGTACATAACTGAGATATAGTAGTCCTATACAATAAAACACTCATTCCCAGTTCATCAATTTATACCCATAAAAGTCCTAAATCCAGATGTTACAGATCAGCCTTATCTGTGAGAAAAAGGAAAGTTGAAAGCATCAGTGCTTTGAAATGTGTAAAAATGTAATGTAAGTTCACCCAATCTGTTTTCAAAGATGGTTGGTAAAAGCCTTTCAACTACTGCATCCAGTTCTCTGTTATAGAAGTTTTAATAGATTACAGTAGTATCAAGGGTAAAGGTTTACATTTTTTTTTTTTTTTTTTTTTTTTGGTTCAACATTTTATATAGCAATTGTACCTAATACATGTGTTGCTCACTTTGCAAAGTAGTTATGGGAAAGAGGGTGGAGGGGACGAGAGACAAAGCACCATCATGCTGGGGTGTCCCAGGGTGGCCGAAGTCACACCAGAATTGTCGCAGGTCAAAGACCCATTTTACGCAGACCGGTAAGGGTCAAGCTACGCCAGGGGGTTGGCCCCCCGCCATGGTGCACCGCAGCAGGTAGTAGATTGAGTCCATTGATTATCCCAGTCTGGAAGAAACGCGAGGTGCACCTCATAACACGAATCCACCTAACACGGTGTACTGCCCCCAGCCTGAGTTGAACTAAGGAACATCAAATGCAAACGCAGTCTCATTCACTTCAAGGAAATCCACCAGCCACTTGTACAGCAGCTGTTGTTTTGGGGGTGTTTCCTGTGTGTGAGATGGGCAATGGCGAAGAATGTGTGGCACAGATTCCATAGGGAATCCGCATCTACAGGCTGTGGGCTCTTCGGGGAAGAACCGAGATTGGAATGTCCCTATGGGGGTGTGTCCGGTTACGCAGCATGTTAAGCGTGCGGTGAGACCATGACTATGTCCGGTCTTACGCATCCAGGGCCCATTTTTGACATGGGTTGGCGAAGTTTAGGGCCCCTCTTGCGAGGAGCCCTATTGGCGACTTCGGGAATTTTCACCAGGGAGTACAACCCCAGCTACTCACTCCTTGGCATGTCACGCCCTGTTTGGCCCGAAGGCCTGCCTATTTGGTGTTGCATGTCATCATTGATGGGCTGGCTCAGTATTTTTCAACATATTGCCTCCATCTAGACATCAGTCTTACTCAGCAGTCACCTGCCTTCCAAGTAGGTCGAGTATGGGATCACACCCATGACAAGCTTCAGATTTTAACCAGCAGCGCCAGCACCACGGCTTCAACTTAAGCACCAACCTGGATCTATTATACCCAGGGGCACCGACAGAGGATTTAGATCTCTCGAGCCTGGGGAGGGGGACTACCCCATCCAGCTACGGCCCATGTGTTGAACATTTCCTGTCCCCTGGCAGATGGTTCGGTGATGCCTTCCGGCCTGGATCCCCAATCTGTCCAGAGTCTCTGTCTCACCATCAGCCAACCGGATGTGCTATGAGCCTTAATTTGGTCTCTCCGGAGTTACTTATGGAGCTAACGCCCCGCTGATGACTAACGTCCTACAAGCAGCCATTGGGGAGGGCTATTACTGGTATTACCACGCTCATAGGAGTCAGGTGTCCTGTCCCCTCTGCGCCGGGGTCGGAGTGTTATAATCCCCATTCCTGATCTTACTGTCCCCTATCCTTTTGGCCCCAGGGTCGCCACTTAAGGTATCGCCTCAGGGGTGTTGCCACTTGGGGTAGTCCAGTGACTGTCACATCACTGGTGGCCATAGAGCTCCAGATCAGGTGCCGGTATTTCCAGCTTTGAATATCCTTTACCAAGGGATTACCTAATCCAGATTTGATTCCCATGCCAGGGAACTCATTAGCCGGTGCAGATCTTAGGTAATCTGCCTGAGCAGGAATCGAACCCTCAACCCTTAGGATGTTGCACAGCCACCCTGATGGGAGCACAACTTTTTGCAGTAGTAACCGCTACTCCATTGTGCCCCCTAAAGGTTTACATTTGCAAGGCAGAAGCAGATCCATGGTATTCAGAGACCAAGCTTTCCATGGCCAACTTCAACTTGCCAGTTGGCAAAATTGATTTCATCCTCAGTAACACCATTTAAGCACATTTTTTTGTTCAGTTTGAGTATCTGAAGCTCATCCCACAATAGAGAGCGCATGAGACAGGCACCCACAGTTTGTGCATGTGAACCCTTAGGAACAACAGGTAGGATTTGTTGATAGTCACCACCAAATACTACAGTTAATCCCCCAAAGGTTCTATTATCTCCTCTAATATCCTGGCATAGCCAGTTAACTGCATCAAAGACATGATAATGCTGCATAAGAGCCTCATCCCATAGTATGAGGTCAGTTTGTTGCAAAAGCTCAGCTTCTGGAGTCCCTTTACTAATTCCACATGTAGCTGATTCATGGACCTCCAGAGGAATTTTAAAGCAAAAGTGAGCAGTTCTTCCTCCTGCCAGTAATAGTGCTGCAATTCCAGATGAAGCCACACATAAGACAATTTTTCTCTGGCCTCTGAAATAGCAACACAGGGTGTTATAGACAAATGTTTTGCCACAACCTCCAGAGCCATTGAGAAAGAATGATTGTCCAGACTTGGTTTCCACAGCTTCCTTGACTGCATTGAAAGCAGCTTTCTGTTCATCATTCAGCTGTTCTGACTGTTCTAAATACTCTGCAAACTGTTCTGCATCATCATAATTCTGTTGCTCACAAATAAGAGTATTTCCCAACTGGATAGTCCAATCCATCTGAGATGTTGGCATTCCAATAATTGAAGTCAATGATTTGTTACTTTGTGCCAGTATCTGCTCAATCAGGTATAAACCATAGTCATAGACTTGCTCTTCTGTTGGATTTGCCACACCTCCCTTTGTTCTTAGCCAGTGAGCAAGGTCATCACAAATATTCTCATGGAACTGGTTCCATAAGGCTATTGGATCAGATGGTTGACATTCAGCCAGAATCATCGCAAATAGTGAACAGAGTTGTCTGCCTGTTTGCATAAGTGATGCTTCAGTCAAGGCTTGAATCCATTCCTGATCATCATCTAATAGTCCCCTTGCACGGCATGCCTGATGGAAAGAGGGGTATAATTTATCTTCAAAAGTAGCCAAATCATCAAAAGATTTTGGGCCTTTGACTGCAGTCAAAAGTAGGCGCAGATAGAAACATTCTCCAGAAGCAGGATGAGCATAGTACATTCTGCCAATAGCAAAGTTTTGCTCTCTGAGTTTCCATTTTTTTGTTTTATCTACCCAAACAAATTTTTTGGGAAAGTCCTGATATAAAAGATCCTTGGCTTCATTAGGAAACCTTATATTAGCCTTGAAGAATCCTGTCAAGGTAGTATCTTGTGTAGCTGCTCTTTCTACAACCTGTTGTATAGGAACAGTACTATCAGCATTCCAAGTCACATTATGTTGATCCTTTAGATGAACCTGAAGCCTAATAACAGGAGGATGCTCCTGGTGCATATGATATTGGAATATCCGCCAAATACCCTCACAGGGGGAGATGTAACGTGCATCCAAGTACAATTTAACTTCATCATTTTTGTTTCTGAACTCTGCAGTTGTGTGATCATGCCCTTTGTACACATACTTATATATATATTTGATAGACTTGATTGATATGACACATTCCAAATTTATGTGGCATTGGTACTTCCACAATAAATAAGGATTATAGGGAACTACCCATTGATTGTCCAAATTGTAGTTGCCTATTCTGTATGGCTGAGCCAGTGGGCGCCTTCAATAGCTGGCATATGCATTTTCAGACAGTGTAGTCATATGTTTAAGGGGTTTTGGATAATATCTAATGCATTTATTATCTTCCATGCAGGGAGAGTCTTTGTTGAGATTACCACATGGACCATGGACCATAACTCTCTTGATCAATTCAAATAACTCAGGTTGTTCATTTGGATTAGGAAACTCAGCAGAGATCAGACTATCAACATCCTCAGGAGTTCTGAGTTTTGATTCTGGAGCCAAGAAGATAATCATATGCATATAAGGCAAACCACGTTTCTGAAATACAATAGTGTAAACTCTTGCAACAGAGACACCCAAAACCCCTTGCTGGACAATATCTTTTAGAAGCTCTTTCATTTTAAGCTTGAACACTCTGGAGATCAGATCAGGTCTATCAGATGCCTTTTGCCCAGGTAAAAGTTCTCTTTTGATCTCAGGCCAGTTAGGATCAGCAGTAGCTGTTAAGAACAAATCAGCACCTTTGAAATGCCAGTTTAGAGCAAGAGCATCCTGGCAGCATTGAGTCATAAAGCGTGTTCCTGCTGTAAAGGATGAAGGCAAAATGGTACACTTTCCCAAGTCATCACCATCAACTTCAGGATTATGATGTATAGCATCTGCTAAGCCTTTGTATAAATCAGAGTGCAGCTTTGACTGGTTTCCTGCAATATACTGAAGATGTTGCTGCTCAGTTGCAGCCCAGGAATCTACAATATATTCCTGGAAAAGTTTTCCAGCACAAAAAATGTGATTTGTTTCTCCTTGCCTAGGGTGCAAACAATAGCCAAAGTACTCTGCCTGAGTTACACGATTAGATCTTCTTCTGACAGCCCTGACTTGACCACCTTCAGAATCATTGGAGTCATCAGATGATTCATTATTGTTCAGGTGATTATGCTCTATATTTGGATGCCACTGTAACTGTCCAGTTGGAAACAGCAATACAAAATGGAGAGATGGATATAAAGGATGCATCTCATTGATACATCTCAAACCACCACACCATGTATGAAGTATAATATCTCTTTTGTCAGTTTGGATATCTCCTCCAGGTAAAATAACAGCAATTTCATTGACAGAAGCAGATGGAAGATTATATCATCTACAATCAGTTTCTTTTTCATAACGTAGAGCAATACGACAATCCTGCTCTGGAGGTAAGTCCTTGATGAGTTCATATGCCTGCTTATAGGCTTGTACACCCTGATGTTTTCTGTATAGCACATCTTGTAAGATCTGCATGATATCCCTATTCAATTGACTGTTGTTATTTATCCTATGATTTAAGGCTTGAACAGGATCATAAATATAGATCTGAGCATATGTAGGCAGCTTTCCTGGTGGAGGCAGCAAGGATCCAGTAATATGATGCAATTCCCCTTGTATTTTATAGACCCAAGGAGCCCGCCCATTATTAATATTGTTTATAATATTCAACCTTTTTCCAGCATCTTGGCCAACAGAAGTCATTGCCAATGCAGTATTATATTTCCTTATATCATTCAAGAATTTCTTATGATGAATGGTACCATAAGTATATAGCTCCTTTAACTCAGATGGTAATTCATGTAACAGTGGCAGTTTAATCTTTCCACTGAAACAACATGTACCAAATTTTAAATTATTATAGGTTGACTTTGTTAATTTCTCAGACTCCCAGTGTTTAGCTTGACAAAAAGGACATATAACATTCATAGCCCCCAAATCATATATATGAATGTTGTCTTTATTAAATGGTTGCTGGGCTAGTGGAAGAGGTGCTGGATGAAGTGGTTGTACAGGAGGAAGCTGTAGTGGAGGAGGTATCTCAGGTGTTGGAGGTAGTTCTGGCTCCAGCTGAGGTTGTGGCTCCAGAGGTAGATGGCCTTGATTGGCCAGATTAAAAGGATCAACTAAAGGTTGTTGAATTTGTTCCCTTGGAGCAGGAGTTACAACAGGCTGTCTTCTGTGTCTATAAGGAGCAACTGGAGGCAGATTTGCAGCAGCAGCTCTCAATTCAGCAGCAGTCATAAGAACAGGTACAGCTGGAATAGGTTCTCTATTGTATATAACAGGAACATTTGGAATTGCAGCCAATTGATTATGTATTTGGCTAAGTGTCATTACAGGGGGAGCATGAGGAACAACATGTCCTGGTACTTGATAAACAGGCATAGGCAAAGGGGCAGGTACAGGAGCAGGCATAGGTGCAGGAGCAGGCATAGGCACAGGAGCAGGTATAGGGGCAGGAGCAGACATAGGCACAGAAGCAGGCATAGGCACAGGAGTAGGCATAGGGGCAGGAGCAGGCATAGATACAGGCATAGGAACAGCAGGCATAGCAGGCACAGGTACAGGAGCATTATTATTAGCAAGTTGTGCAGCAGCAGCTCTTATCTCAGCAAGAGTCATTGGTGCAGGTGCAGATATAGCAGCATGGCCTCTAAGAGGCACCAAGGGAGGCAAAGCAGCTAACTGTTGCCTTATTTGGCTTACAGACATCACAGGAGCTGGAGCAGGCCCATGTACAGGAACAACATTCAAAGGGTTGGCAGCTGGTAGAATCAGTGGAGCAGAATCAGGCTGGTGGTGGTAGTATGGTGTTCTACAATGTGGAGGGCTACCTATCTGTTGATTTGCATCACGGTTTGCCTGATGCCTGGCACTTCTTGGAGAAATGTTAGTATTAGACCTGGATGAAGAGTCTTACTATAATTGCATGTATATATTCTAATGTGACTTACATCAAATCACAGGTCTATACTATCCAATATGAAAGATTGAGTATGACATAAAACATATAAAAAAAAGTAGATACACACCAAAACAATATAAATCTTGTTCCAGTATCAAGAAAAGCTGTTTAAACAAAAGTATCCACCTGATAATAGATTAAGTCCCTTTTATTAGTAGAGTCAGTAGAAGACACACTTGATATGCTGTCAGATAAGTGGAAAGAGTATGTAGATGGTAGACAGATAGTGGATAGATGGCAAGAAGATAAGAGCCAGCCACCATCAGTCTGCTTTGGAGGTCATGTGATTATTAGTAATGAGGAATGATGTGTTGCAGAGCAAGTGACTTGAGCAGGTGACTTGAACAGGTGACCTTGAGCAGGTGACACAGCATGTGACTCAAACATCTTTTCCTGCTTTGTCAGTCTTAGTCAGCACTCTACTTAAAAGACAACTTTTTGTTGCTTTGTCAGACTTAGTCAGCGCTTAGTCAGGATTAGTCACAATCAAATTCACACACTAACTGTATTTTATAATACAAGCTTACTACCCGTGCCTTCAGCACGGGGGGGTGGTTCGTCCATTCTGAGGGCAAATAATATTTACACAAATATATAAAGGGAGTTCCAGATATATGGTCACTGGAGTGTGGATTGCAGTTGGCCACAAATGGCATTGATTTTTTTCCCCCATACCACAGGCCCCCAGAAGCTCATCTATATGTTTGGAAAACTTTGCTGGATTTGAGACTCCCAAAAGTTTGAGAAGAGCCAGAGCCCAGATTCACAATCCTCAAAAAGCACTAAAATATGTTTTATGATATAAGCCCTGGCCCATATAGTGGATTTAAGGCCCATTCTGGTGAAAAACTTTTCCAAACATATAGGGGAGCTTCCAGGGGGCCTCATACCACTTGAAGGAACAACTGTAAAATTGAAATTTATTTACAACAAATTACCTTGGTATTTCAGAAGAGATTCATCTGCTTCATTCTTATTTTTACTGTGGCAAGAATAGATGATGAATCATGATCATGGCTTTTGGTTTTGTAAATGAGATGGTAATTAGTCTCACAACAAATACAGGTGATATGTTCCTGCCTACAATCAAGGCACTCTCTAGATTGCACACAATCTTATATATTTACCTCAACTGAGCCTCAAAACTATTATGCATGCTTTGATAAGTATTTTGTAATCAACAGGCTATGGCCATGAAATTTTATTTAATTGATTTGACCTTTCCAGAATGTTCTATGAGAGGGGAGAAAGAAGAATGACACTACTTCCAGATTCCAGCAACACAATGAGCTAGTAGTTAGAAACCTGAGGGCACACATTTTACAAATTTGATGCTGGACACTTTTTGGTCACATGACTAAACAATGTGTCTGACAGCAAATGCCACCTGCTTCTGTTTCAGGCATCTGTTCAATATTTGTCATCTTTCTTTGATTAGTCATATTTTTAGTCAGCAAAGCGAATATTAGGTCAGCAAAGCTAGGGTCAAAACACCCAGCTGTTTTCATGTATAGGATAGGATACAGACAAGCTTAGGGCCCATGGCTACACACGGCACTGTGGCACTGGGCCATGGTTCATCACAAATCCTTGGCTTGCTGGGGGCTCTGCCCCCAGACCCCCATCTTAGTCTCAATACTTTATTCTATGTTCAATTTCAATATTTTGGATGTAGGCTTTTTTCCCTATTCAAATCATAATCCATATAATACTTCTACTCCAAAGGAACATCTTTACTGTTAAAGTGACCCTATTGTCTACAGTATTTGGTATCATAGCTTTCATTCCATGTACCAATATTACCTGTGAAATCACAATATAAAACTGCCCATGTATAACTACAGGAGATCTAAAGTCAAGTCCAACTTGGTGTAATCAGTGCCCTTGATATTGGTTAATTGTCATACAGAATCCCAGCTATAAAAGCAGTTGTGACCATGCCAATTTAAAAGCTATCAGGCTATTAGATGGCATCATTTGGAATCTTGAGATAATTTCTTTATGCCTATCATTTTGCCTCCCAATTAACCATACTTCTACAATATGGTTGCTTGTCCATGTTATTATTTCCCTTGACCCATTGTAAAGACTATCAACTGTGTTCAAAATTGTGCAATATCATTACATGGCACCCCACTTTTTAAGTTAGCTTACATAGATAGAGGTAGCCCTGATACATTGATAACATTCAGATATTCAACAGGGTATATTGCTTCAGCTCCATCAATTCCTTCATATGCAATACAATCTGCACTGTGGTACATCTTGCCATCTCCAGGAAACATATCCAGTACTTTTTTATTGAGAGAGTCAACATCACCATTTTTGGCAGAAAGAATAGCTCTCTCAGGGTAAAATGTATCAGGTTTTAGAACAGGGTTTCCAATGTCAGGATATAATGTGTCAGTTAGAGACTCCACAGTATTCTCAGCATCATAAAAGTGGCTAGGTAAGGTGACATTTCCATTGCCATCTGTAAGCTTCCCATGGCCAATTTCAATTTGCCATTTGGAAAGTCTCATTTTATCATTAGTAACACCATATAAGTACAGATTTTTCTTTACTTTGAGTATTTGAAGTTCATCCCCACAGTGGGGAGTGCATAAGACAGGCACCCACAGTCTGCACCTTCAAATACTATAATTAGCCTACCAAAGGCTCTATCATCTCCTCTAATATTTTGGAATAGCCAGTTGACTGCATCAAAGGCAACAATGCTGTCCAATATTGTGTAGTCAATTCCTATCACATTTGCAAATTATTATGTGAAAAGTTAGTTGTTATTGCTCTAATTTGATAGGGATCAGCTCTATTCAAAATCCTTGGAATCAATGTTTCTTCTACCTATAATATTTCTCTCAACCATGTTTTACTATTTCCCTTACTCATTTGCACTGGATTCCTATTGTTCTAAAGATAGGGTTAGACAGAGAGTAATTTTTTCAAAATAGAATGTATCAGATTTTAAAGCAGGCTTTGTAGTGTTAGAACATTTTATGTTAATTTATGGATTAACAACCAAATTGCTCAGATAAACTCATTTCCATTTTTATCTGCATGCTTTCCATGTTCTACTTTGATTTGTAATTTTATAGGTAGTGGCACCATTTAAATACTTTGTTTTTTCCAGTTTGAGCATCTGAAATTTATGAGGCAGCTTAAGGTTAATAGGTATTGTTTGTTATTTGTTGACTTAGTCCGCTTTGGAGGTCATGTGATGTGGTGTTGCAGATCAGGTGATTAGTATGTGTCTTAGCATGTTACCTGGATAGATTTTTTTTAAATATATAATGTATTAGTTTTTAAAGTAAGATATGTAATGTTAGAATTTATTGTGGTAATAAAAGGTGACTTAAGCAGGTGACTTGCACAGGTGACATGGCATGTGACTTCAACAATTTTCCTGCTTTGTCATCCTTAGTCAGCACTCTACTTAAAAGACAACTTTTTTGCTGCTTTGTCAGACTTAGTCAGTGCTTAGTCAGGATTAGTCACAATCAAATTCACACACTAACTTAGTGTTGCCGGAAGCTCGGCTCGAGCCGAACGAACTGGTGGGCTGGGCTGCCAATTTGGGCTGGCTGAGCTTGAAATTCAGGGTGGCTCACATGGCTGGGCGGCTAAAAGCTTGGCGGCTGATGGGCGGCTGATGGGCAGCTTGAGCCAATGCTGTGAATCCAAATCGGGTAAGAAATCAAAGACAGCCTTATCTCAACATCCATGACTTTCCCCGGCCTCCAACGGACACCAGGACCCTCCTTGGGGGTATGAGAGTGTACTGGATCTCTCATTGCACCCCATTTGCCTCAAATGCTGAGTGGAGGGGTTGGCAATTAGGTGAGTGGCCTATTAATTGATTATCTTGACATACAACTGATAAGGGGATCCTAGGTTGAAAAGGTGCACCACAAGGTGTTCCTAGGAGTGGAGGAGACAGGAAAGAGGAGGATAGAAAGGGACGAGAGCAGCTGGAACTCTCATCCATCTCTTTTCTCATTTGCAGTGCACCTCAGGCGTCACTGCCATCACAATCACCTTCCCACCACCTTCCTAACGTCTTCCTTCCATCCAGACAGTGTCCATGGTCCTCTAATGTCCCTTTGGATGGCCCAGTGAGTGGCTGTGAGCGGAATGGGAGCCCTGGCAGCTCTCATTCCTCTTTTTTTGCTGTTTGCAGTGCAATTCCCGCCCCCTCACCTTCACCCTCACTCCCCCCCATCCGTCACCTCTTGTTTCTATCCAAACACCATCCCCAGTGACCCACCACTGTCTTGGATGCCCCAGCAAGCGGAACAAGAGCCCCAGCAGCTCTCGTTCCTCTGTTTTTATCTTTTGCAGCACATTTCCCACCCCCTCACTCACCCTCACTCCACCCCATCCGTTGCCTCTCGTTTCCATCCAAACACCATCCACGGTGACCCACCACCATCTTGGATGCCTCAGCAAGCAGAACAAGAGCCCCAGTGGCTGTCGTTCACCCGTTTTTCTCATTTGGAGTGCATTTCGTGCCCCATCACCCTCACCCTCACTCACCCTCTTCCATCCCCTCTCGTTTCCATCCAAACACAATCCACATCGCCCCACTGCCATCCTGAATGCCCTGCGTGAGTGGAACAAGGGTTCTAGTCCTTGTTTCCTCTCTTTCACCTTTTGTCTCTAATGTGTTTGTTCTTATATGTTATCGTAACGTACCCTTTCTATAAGTATTGCTGGTCTCCTGTTCCATCTACCTCTCCCCTTGACCAGCGTATTTCTCAGTATAACAAGCTCAACAATACATTCAGTTTGCATGGGTTCCAAGCATGATAAACAACAATTGCATAGAGTATCGTAGACCCTTCAGTCATCATCATCATCATCACTATCCTCACTCGTCTCGCTATCCTCACTCTTGTCACTATCCTCACTTTCTGTATCGTCCTCATCTTCCCAATCATCATCATCCTCCTCCTCCTCCACGCTCATGTTTTTGATGTAAGAATACATATTGGTGGGAATTGCATCCTTCTGCATGGCTTCAATCTCACTAAGTTCTTGTGCCCAGCTCAGGCCCTCTGTAAAATTTAGTGAATTTCTTCTGAGGGCATACTTTAACATCTGGAGTTTCTCCATCAATGCAGGTTTGATCCGACGGTGTCAAGGTGCCATTGTTTCTTTTCCAGATGAGAAAACTCGTTCGCAAGGGACACTTGATGCCTGAATTGGTATAACATCCATGGCCACTGGAAACAATTTTGGGTAGCGTTCCCGTGAATTCTGTAAAAATCATTAATCCCTTGAGTTTATACCATTGGATAGTGAAATAATATACCTGCCAAAATTGCAAAGCTGAAACTTCTGACACTGGATCTGACAAATATTGATCAACTTCAGCCTCAACTGTGTGCTCCCGAGCAGGGATCTGATGCCAATTCAATCCCAGAATATCACACAAGGACTGTGGTTTGTGCTGAGCTTGTGCACCTGGAACAGGATTTGGAGGTGGAGTAGATGCAGAGGACTCATGAGATTTGACCTATAGTCAGTAAATTGTTACCAGGGATACAAAGATATTGTTATTCAAATACTTACAGCATCAACCAATTTCTTTTTCACATGCTCATACTTCCACACACTATCTCAGTATGGGTTGAGTTTAAATCAAGGATCCAAGGCTATAAAAGAACACATGCTTGAATGTGGCATATATATCAAGAAGAGATGACATACCCATTGCAATGGTATATGCTGGAACATTGTCAAGATCCATGGAGTATTCTTGCAATTTGTCGAGTCCAGGTTCAATAACCCTGGCAAACTGCATGTTGTCTTCTCCAAGTTCCTGCCATCTCTGCATGAAGGCTGAAAAGGCAAAGATGGTATAACAAAGAGTTGGAGTAGCTTCAGCACCAAGAATATCCTGGAACGCATGAGGAACCTAGTCAGCAATATGAGTGCTATAATTCTGAATAGTAGAATGAAGCAATACTTGAAGAATTTCTTTATAATCTTCTAACAGACCCCACTCCTCATCTGTGAGTTGATACTTCTCAAGATTCAGATCATTTGAAGTTGTTGTAATTTCTACAACAGCCTAAATACAGTCAGTTTTGAGAAATACAAGAAAAAATCTAATTTGTACCTCCTTCAACAACAATACACGCTCAATCATAAGCAATGTTGATGACCAGCATGTGACGACATCACGGAGGAGTTGAAGTTCTAATTCACATGTATTTTTTGCAATTTCAGCAAACTGATCCTTCTTGATACTGCTGTTGCGAATCTACTATGATGTCAGGAATATGATAATTTTGGGACTGATTTAGAACATACAGCAGTAACCATACTTCGAAC
Source organism: Collybia mongolica (assembly GCA_013420905.1). Lineage (NCBI taxonomy): Eukaryota > Fungi > Basidiomycota > Agaricomycetes > Agaricales > Clitocybaceae > Collybia > Collybia mongolica. Next base: position 142,782 of record JAAXNY010000019.1, read on the forward strand.
AAGGGCGATGCAATCTCTATTGAATGCATGATCAGGATTGTAGTCCTCATAACCAACCTGTGTTTCATCAATGTACTTGAGTTCTGTAAGAACGCCAAGCACCGCCTTGCAAGCAAGGTTGACGATATGAGGAAAACATCTGATAGAATCATTATAGTAGCTGGCAATAAGCTAAAATAAGATGCAAATACCATATTCGTCACTCAACACAATGAAATTGAATCTTTCACTGTTCAAGAAGACGCTCCAAATTTTCCAACATGGTGTCATTATTGCTTGCATTATCACATGTGATCCAACCAATCTAAAGATGGTTTATATCAGAATTAATGTCCAAAAGATAAATAAAATGTAAACTTTATGCGTGATCTTGAGACGATCAATAATAAACAAAAAACAATTGGCTAGATGACTTCCATTGTGTTGTCCAGGGATTTTGTGAAAGCTGACAAGATCAGATCTGAGCTTGAGTTGTTGGCTTCCATCAGCTGCAACGGTGCCTTGAATCCAATGAGCTGTAACAGCCATAAATGATGTCTGATTTGGATCAGTCCAATTATTGGTGGTGAAGGAAATTTTCCCAACAGATTGCTAATTGACAAATTAATAATAGCATAAAAAATCGTGTACTGTATCACACCTTAAGCTCTTCTTCCAGCTGTTGGAGATGTTCTTCCTGCATTTTGTCAATCTGTTCACAAATTTTAGTGCGCCCAGGGATATCAGACTCCTTCAAGTCTTTGCGAAGCATCAAAAAAATCCTCTTCAGATGTGGTGATCCGACAATATTAATTGGCTAAGAAAAAAAATAAATGTAATACTTGAAAGCTGATTGTTTACAAACCTGATCATCACCTATGATAAACTCCACAAGTGCATCAGCAAAGGCCTCCTTGGAATACTCTGGACACTTGGCCTCCAATTCAGTAGGAGCAGGCAACTTTTGAAATTTGCGAACAGCAAGCTTGGCATCAGCACCACAGATTGGAATCTTGAGATCGTCACAAGCTTTTGTCCAGTTGGCAATATGGTACTTGTACAGATGTCGATGAGCATTAGTTATACCAGTGCCCTTTCCAAAGCTGACAACTTGGTGTTTGTGATTTGCTTCATACTCCTTTCTAAATACAAATAAATATGGAAAATATGAATTCAACGTACTTGCAAAATAAACAGTGTTTTCTTCCATCTGCTTGAGGCTCCATGAACATCCAAACATCCAAAACCTTCTTTGATTTACGTTTGAGAGGAGAAGGAGCCTTCTGACCAGGTCTACCATGAAGCAGGCCTGTGGTTTGAGTGAGACAAGCATGAGCAGGTGATGGAGATGATGGATCATGAAGGCTGAGCCGTTGAAGCAACTGCTCAGGCTCATCCAATTCAGACTCTGGTGCAGTTGCAAATATGGAAGATCTCGCAGTCGCAAAATGTCTAGCAGGTGTAGGACTATCCAAAATTGGCTGTGTCACAGCAGGAGGATGCTGAAATTGGCGATTGGGAGTGAAAAGAATTGCATTTGCTTGGTGTTTGTTTTTTCAAGCATTACGAGAAGGAGTTTGATTCAGCCATGCACGTACAGCTGCTAGAGTTTCAATATGAAAGGTATATGTGATAGGAGGATGGGATGTAGAAGGAGGAGGCTGAGGCTGAGGCATAGGTACAGGAATCACTGGAACAATTGGTGTCTGAGTAGCTGGAGCTGAAGGTACAACAATGGAGGGCTGAGGAATAGGCTCAGGGGGAGGAAGCATGGAGCCTGTGGGTGCCTGGATAGCAGGTGCTTGTGAACGAATAGCCTGAGAAGGAGTTGGAGGGAGAAGTTGAGGAACAGAACTTTGAGCAGGAGTAGAATCGGAAGCAGGAACAGCAGGCTGTGAAGGTACTGCTGCTGCACGACGATGGGTTCTAGTGCCTGATCAAATGATGAAAATCATTTACAGAGTATTGGAAACATGAGATATGGTACCTGTGTTTGATGTCTCCAGGACTTGATCATCGTAAGTTGAATTTCTATTTCAAATTGATCGGTTGGACCTGCCTGGAAGGGCAGGGCCTGGTTGACCATTATCCACAGCCTTTCTGGACTTTGCTTGATTTTTCCTAGGTGCCATAACTGAGAGGATGACTGAAAATGACAAGGAGACTGTAAGAGATATGGGGGCAGGGGAAGAAAAGCAAAACGCTCAAGGTATCATTCTTATCTGACGTGCCCATGCAAATTCCATACTACATGGGGTTATAACATAACCACCTCGGTTCATGCACTTTGTACCTGTATAACATCGCAGACAGTATCTACACCTAACAGAAAATACAGTATATCTTTGATTGAAATGAGACACAGCTGAAGGGAGTGAGGGCTAGGGTAACATCATTGGGCTAGAGTATGTAAGAAAAAAAAGAGGATCTGCTTGTTGGGGCATCTAAAATGGTGGTGGGTCACCGTGAATGGTGTCTGGATGGAAACGAGAGGCGACGGAAGGGGTGGAGTGAGGGTGAAGGCAAGGGGGCGGGAAATGTGCTGCAAAAGAGAAAAACGGGGGGACGAGAGCTGCTGGGACTCTTGTTCCGCTTGCTGAGGCATCCGAGGCAGTGGTGGGTCGCCGTGGATGGTGTTTGGATGTAAACGAGAGGCGACAGATGGGGTGGAGTGAGGGTGAGTGAGGGGGCGGGAAATGCGCTGCAAAAGATAAAAATGGGGAAACGAGGGCTGCTGGGGCTCTTGTTCCGCTTGCTGAGGCATCCAAGAGGGTGGTGGGTTGCCGTGGATGGTGTTTGGATGGAACCGAGAGGCGACGGACGAGGTGGAGTGAGGGTGAAGGCCAGGGGGCAGGAAGTGCACTGTGAAAGAGAAAAACGGGGGAACGAGAGCCGCTGGGGCTCTCATTCCACTTGCTGAGGCATCCAAGAGGGTGGTGGGTTGCCGTGGATGGTGTTTGGATGGAACCAAGAGGCGACAGACAAGGTGGAGTGAGGGTGAAGGCCAGGGGGCGGGAAGTGCACTGCAAAAGAGAAAAACAGGGGAACAAGAGCCCCAGTGGCTCTTGTTCCACTTGCTGAGGCATCCAAGACGGTGGTGGGTCACCGTGGATGGTGTTTGGATGGAAATGAGAGGCAACGGATGAGGTGGAGTGAGGGTGAGTGAGGGGGCGGGAAGTGCACTGCAAAAGAGAGAAACGGGGGAACAAGAGCCCCAGCGGCTCTTGTTCCACTTGCTGAGGCGTCCAAGACAGTGGTGGGTTGCTGTGGATAGTGTTTGGATGGAACCGAGAGGCAACGGACGAGGTGGAGTGAGGGTGAAGGTGAGGGGGCAGGAAGTGCGCTGCAAAAGAGAGAAACGGGGGAAAGAGAGCCCCAGCGGCTCTCGTTCCACCTGCTGAGGTGTCCAAGATGGTGGTGGGTCGCCGTGGATGGTGTTTGGACAGAACTGAGAGGCAACGGATGGGGTGGAGTGAGGGTGAAGGCGAGGGTGCGGGAACTGCCTGCAAAAGAGAAAAACGGGTGAACGAGAGCCGCTGGGGCTCTTGTTCCACTTGCTGAGGCATCCAAGATGGCACTGGGTCACACTGGATGGTGTTTGGATGGAAACAAGAGGCAACGGATGGGGTGGGGTGAGGGTGAAGGCCACGGGGCAGGAAGTGCGCTGCAAAAGAGAAAAACAGTGGAATGAGAGCCCCAGTGGCTCTCATTCCTTTCACTCTGCTTGATTCTGCTGCATTCAAACACGGGGTTGCTTCCTTGGCCCCAAGTTCATCCTAACTTTTATCTATCAGCAAAAGATGCCATTGCAAAATGGAGGGGGGGCTCACCTAGATTACTCCCCTTGAGCTCAACATTGGGGACAGATGGAGGGTAACGAAGGCTGTCTATGCCTTCCCTACCCTCTGTATAGCATGCCAGGCGGTCGTGGTATGGCTTGGAGGTCAGCGGAGCAGGCAGTTAAGGGGTTACATCCGGTTTTGTTTATTGTTCCAAATAAGGTTCGAGAATCTCGGCTCAAGCCGCTTAGTGGGCAGCTCACCCCTTGGCTGAGCCCCTTTCCCATGGCTCAGCTTGTGGCTATGAGCCGTCAGTTTGGCTCTGGCACTGGGCAGCCCACCGGCTCGGGCCAAGCTGAGCTCCAGCAACACTACACTAACTGTATTTTATAATAGACAGATTCCTCAACCTATGCCAGCATTCGTTCCACAGATGTGACTTCCCCCATCATCATGGTTTCGGACCACATCTTTACCCTTCCCATGCCTTCGCAAACCATCTCTTGTGTAAATGGCTAATGTTCTACATCTGTCATCACTTACAAACTATTCCAGACCTGGGTGAACAAATTCCGATGCTTCTTGATCTTTTACCACCACCATCCGACTGTGGGAATTTGTCCCTCCTGCACTAGGTCGTCCCTAAACTACCTAACACCTCATCCCTAATTGACATCGCCTTTCATCAGACCACTCTTTCGGCCTGGGCCACCATCCTTTTATACCATATCCAAATTTTTAACTTATCAGAGCTGATCCTGACTATCTGCAGGGTCATCTCATCTTGCCTGTACTGGGGGCTTCACTAATCCGTTCACATCCACCTCATCAACTACCAGGCCACATGAGGACACCACAACTCTAGTACTCTGCTTCGCGCAGATCCTTAGGGAGTGTCACCGCCAACATTCTTGACAAGTTATTCATACTCGCTTAACCACTACACCCAAAATACAAAAGGAGGAAGGGGTCTGGCCCCCAATCAGCTACTGTCCCTGCACAGAGCACACCTCTTGGGGAGAATGCCAGTTTATCAACCAATGGTGGGATTTGGCGGCCTCATTTTGAGGGGAGTCATCACTTTGGGAGAGCGGTGTGGAACAGGGGGGAAAGTAATAGGGGGGATTCAGGAGAGGGGGAGCAGGTTTGAGGTATGGGTCGTTCATTTAGTTTGGACATTTATCTTCAACACTGGGGGGGAGTAATGGGTTTCCAGGGCGCCCTGAAAATACCAGGGGGGGAGTGGAACGGGGTACCAACATGAAGGGAGGGGACCATGCCCCAACAAGCGAAGGCAAACCTTTAAGGCATTGGGAGGTTCAGACATGGTACAGTACAATACCGTTGGACTGCAGGTATCCTCAGTCTAGACCAGTAATATGACCTGGAGAGCAACTTAGTGTACAGCTCCACCCTGATGGCTCATTACAGATTACTTAGTGGTAATAGGTGTCTATGCCCGCATGTAGCTGGGTCAAACCCACATGCGCTTAATATTATTTGACCAAAAAAAAAAAAAAAAAAAAGGGTGAACGAATTCAGAACGTTGTAGTTATTTCATCCGTGTACGTTGTTGGGACTTTGTGGGCATCCAGGCTCCGTGGCTCCGATACTAGGAGGTTAGGTGGTTTCTAGAGAGCCATACATTTGGATAGGTAGGTGAAGACAACTCCGGTTACAATTAATGGTGGCTCAGACTTTTCAATCCAATTCTTCTCCCCTGCTGATAGCTGTTCATGCAACTAATTCGTCTGGATCCACGCTCAAATACCAATTTACTATTTTCAAGAGATTGGCCCAACGGACGAAAATTCTTTCTTGTAGATAGACATCCCAGCACAAACGTGTTACATAATGCTGGCGGAAATTCAGGCTTGACTAAGCAGACACTTTGTGGCGTTCAATAGCTAAAGTTCCCTCTCGCCGCCACCATTTCTCAGTGTCGCCGGTGGACTGACCGCTGGATCGCAACGTATCAAGTCCGAAGGCGGTTCGTCGGCATTCGCTCAGACGTTTTTTTTCCATCGGCCGAATTCCAGAACTCGGCCACCCGTAGGCGTTCAGTACTCAGAACACCCGCCACTTCCCTCAAGACTTGGACTTCTAGGGCGCTTGGATCGTCAATTATGTGCAAATGATCGTACATATTTAACCCGAAATCTCTCGCCATCAACGGATAGTCTCTGTGAATTGATCGAGATTTGCTACTCCCCACAGTGCGATCTGTTAATTATACAGATACCCGCAGAAGGGTTTGTATTATTTCGGTATACCAGCGCGCAGGCATCGTCCGTGTTGATGATGTTGAGGTGCAAATCGGAGAAGACAGGTTGTCAAGGTTGAGAGTCGTTACTGAGGGAGCTTTGTCGAGCAGAGATTGGAGGTTTTGGATAACTTGGACTGTGCACATACTGATTCATTATCATCGTATACCTTAACATGGATTAACCACAAAGTATACATCTGCAGTGAAACCAGTGTGGCAGTATTTCTCGGGGAATAAAATAATCACGATCAGTATTTACGTGTATTGAAAAGTAAAACCTCGGGTAATAAAGTATGTCACGAGCCTACTGACACGTTGACCATTCTCTTATTCCGATATTTCAGCTGGCAGGGCCACCGAATCTTCTACCCACCGTGGACTGTTTCCCATATCTTGCTGGTCCTGAGCTCCAGCGTTGATTCTGGCCCAGCATGTCGACGCACACCGAGTCGTCCATCCTCGAGAAACTTGATTCTGTCCCACTTGCCAAGTTTGATGCATTTCCCAAGATTCCCTCCACCTACAAGGCCCGCTCGGAGTCTCGAGGGTTCATGACCGTTTTCGTGTCGCTCCTAGCTCTGTTGCTTATGCTGAATGATATTGGCGAGTACATCTGGGGCTGGCCGGATCAGGAATTCAGCGTTGATGCGGACAAGTCGAGCTGGATGAGCATCAATGTTGATATTGTGGTTGCGATGCCATGTAGTCGTGAGTCATACCCTTCATTGGCCAGGAACTGCTTCTAACTCTTTCAAACAGTCCTCAGCGTCGACTTGCGTGACGCAGTTGGGGACAGACTGTTTTTGAGCGGAGGATTTCGTCGGGATGGGGTGTGTTTCATTCCGCCTGTCTACACTGACTGTTGTTGACGCCTAGCGCTGTAGACACTGTTTGACACGAGCCAGGCCACTTCGTTCAAGGCGCACACAGAAGCTCTGTCCGTACAGGAGACTGTGTCCCAATCCCGGCGGTCCCGTGGACTGTTCTCGATGTTCCGCCGCAAACCACCTGCATTCAAGCCGACGTATACGCACGAAGCTGCGGGGAGCTCGTGCCGTGTCTGGGGGTCGCTCCTTGTGAAGCGTGTCACAGCCAATCTGCACATTACTACACTGGGACATGGATACGCCAGCTACGAGCACGTAGACCACCATAGTGCGTGTATCTATTTTTTTTTACTGTCCGCTGCAGGGCCCCTAATAAACGTAATGCAGTGATGAACCTCTCCCATACAATCAGCGAATTCTCATTCGGTCCTCATTTCCCAGACATCACTCAGCCATTAGATTACTCCTACGAAGTGACAGAAGAACGTAAGATGAATTTGAATATTGTGCAAACCAGGGGCTAATGATCTTTTATAGCCTTTATCGCATATCAGTATTTCCTCCATGTCGTACCAACGACCTACATCGCGCCTCGGTCCGCCCCTCTTCACACACATCAATACAGTGTTACGCACTACACCCGTGTCCTAGAACACAATCGTGGCACCCCAGGCATCTTCTTCAAATTTGACCTCGACCCTCTCAGCATCACAATCCACCAACGTACATCCTCCTTCATTCAACTCTTCATCCGGTGAGCGCTCCCCTGACCCCAATACTCAAAATCACTTGCTGACACTCTCTTCCCACAGCTGCGTTGGCGTCATGGGTGGCGTCTTCGTCTGCATGGGCTACGCAATCCGCATCACCACACGCGCCGTTGAGGTCGTCTCGGGTGCTGACCAAGCCAAAGGTATCGTTGCCGCCGAAGCGTCAGGCGTCAAAGTTGGACTTCGCCAGAAATGGGGTGGCACCGAGCTGCGCGCGCGGACGAAGAGCGGGCGGATGGTGCAGCAGGGCAACGGCTGGGTCATGGAGGGCGGTACAGGGTCACCATATGCGAGCTACGCAGGTACCCCGGTCTCCAACGGCTTCCCGACCCCGGGTCTACAATCGCCGTTCTTAAACTCCCCGGCCACTGGCTCTGGGTTGCCCCAGTCACCTCTGCCTCCCATGACCCCGAACCCCGGCTCTGGCGTTGGACTCGGCTTCCCCTCGAGCACGTTCGGTCCTCCGAGTGGTGGATTCCCCGGCTCGCCACAGGTCGGCCGTACACCTTCGTCGGGCCTAAATCCGAGCTGGACGCCTGGGCCTCCTAGGACACCGTTCACTGGCACGATCCCGCCACCTCAGCCGAGCTCTCCGGCTATACCGCCCTCCGTCCCTGCCACCCCAGCGTCGTACGCAACCTTCCCTCCCTCGGGTCCGGATGGGAACGGGATCACGGTGGGGCCCCCACCGAAAAGGGCCAACGGTCCAAAGAAGGATGATTAAAACGAATAGGGGGAGGAGGGAGGGAAGATCTAGTAGGACAGCAAGGGGGTAGACTAGGATTGAGACTGGGACTAGGGAATGTGAAGAGTCCATCTGTGTTTTTATCCCTGATTAGCATGGTTGTAACACGATTTTTATTACTGTTTGTTTGCCGTGGACAGGTCTGGGTTTCCCTGTCGTTTTGAGGTCGTTGACTGCATCGGACTAGCAGCGTGACCTGATAGAGATCGTTTGAAGACAATAATGATTTATCAAAAATTGGATATTCCTGATGTTCAAACGCGTTCGTAATTCGTATTGAGTATCATAGCTAACGTGAATTTATCATGCATTACGTAGATCACCATTACCATAACATACTTTTACACTAACGGGAGTCGTACCTCTCCACCACAACGGGGGCTGGCTCCCATCTTCTGTACAAGGGCTTGCGGATGAAGAGCTTCCAGACCTCACACCAAACAACGAAGACGACGGACATTCCCATGACGATGCCCCATTCCCAACCAATCCCAGTCTGGTAAAATACGCGGGTGTTGAAGCCAGGGACGTAGATGGCTGGAAATGAATATATGTTAGAACACTACCCATGAGAGAAGGTGTGGGGTACTTACGGATGACGACGCTCATCATACCCCCGAAAACAGAGAAGAGAAGGACCTTGTTGGCCCATAGATCTTTATAGAATGCTCGGCCGGGTGTCAAAGCAAACACCGAGCGATCCACTGAAAGATCTCAAGTAATTAGAGCCTGATTGTAACAGACGAATTATATGAGGACGCACGTGACTTTAACTCCAAGGCATATAACAGAATTTGGAAAATAAGCGTGGCGAACGTAGTCGAGCGCGCCCTGAACACAAGCTCACAGTTGCCGTGAATCGAGTGGTTGCAGCCTTGCCCAAGAGTCCCGTCGCCAGCTCCATAAACAACAATTACAAACTGTTACAAGAATATGCACATTAGAGTGAGGGGGCGTCAAAGGTATATTCAGACGTACGGCAGCAAAAGAGGTGGCGCCCATGACGAAGCCATACGAGAAACAGTCGAGGATGATCGGCCAAGAGAAAACACCATCTTTGACGGAATGTGGGCGTTTCTTCATAAGGTCCGCAGGGGCACTCTCCATTCCCAGCCCGAAGGCCGGTGGGGAGCTGGTAAGCTTTGCCGAAATTAGAGCTAGGGATAACAGAAGAGACAAAATAACCATACCATGTTAACCCACAAGACGGCGATTGGGCTCAACGGGAACACACTGACATTGTCCTCATCTATGAAACAAAGCCCAACGATAAGAAGCAGCACTTCGGCGACATTGGTGGTCAACAGATGCAAGATAAATCGCTGGATATTGATGAAGAGTCTACGGCCTTCACGGACAGCGACTCGAATCGAATCAAAGTTGCTAGGAAAAAATCCGGTCAGATAACATTCACCAGTAAACGAAAACTACAGCAAACTCACTCATCCGTCAACACCAAATCAGATGCATCCTTAGCGACATCAGAGCCCGCCATGCCCATCGCAATTCCAACGGGCGCAAGCTTAAGCGCAGGGGAGTCATTCACCCCATCGCCCGACATCGACATATGCTTTCCGCGGCGCTTTCCAGCGTGGATCATGCGAACTTAGTTAGGGGTACATAAGCATTTCCGTTCTGCTACTCGGGTGGTGAGTTGACATTACCTTTCGTCTCCGGGGCACACCGTGCGATAACGAGCGGAAGCTCCGGGAGGGCATCGATCTCCGCGTCCGTGAGGCGGTCGAACTCGGTGGCCGACATGACGGCACTCTTGGGTGCGTTTGGCGAGATGATCTCGACGGACTCGGCGATGGCGCGTGCAGTCGTTAGGTGATCGCCTGTCAACCTGGAATCAGCGTGAAGTGTAAGCAAAACGGCCCGGCATAAGTGACAACGAAGACGTACATATGAACCACAATGCCTGCTTCCTTGCAGGCCCGGACAGCACCAAGCGTCTCGGGGCGGGGAGGATCAAAAATCCCTGCGAGGGCGAGGAACGTAAAATCTTGTTCGACATCCTGGCGCGTGAGGCCTTCGGTCTGCGAAGAAGCAAGGAACCGCTGGCCCATGCCGATCACACGAAGACCCTGGGAAGCGAGCTCTTCTGCCTTGGCAAGGAACGCTTCGCGCACAGCTTCAGTGAGGGGAGCAGTGATCTCTGGATGCGCCTGCGGGTCGGGGATGTAGGCCACAGAGGAGTCCAAGATGCGTTCGACCTAAAAACCATACAGTCAGCAGGAGTGCACACCATCTACAACCGAGAACGCGCGACTCACAGCACCCTTAATGAAACACACAGCCTGGTTGTCGTTCTCCGTGTCCAGGTAGATCGTCGACATGCGCTTCAGCTCGCTGGAGAACGGGAACTCGGCCTTGAGCTCGTAACGCTTGTGCTTGACGGGTTTCTTCGCCTCGTCGGCAAAGGTGACACGGTCCTTTTCACTCTCGATGATCTTGCCCAGGGCGGGCCTGCGTGTCTCTGTTGGCTCGAGGGAGTCGGAGGTCAGGGAGGGACGGCCGAGGCCGAGCTTTGTGGCGAATGCCTGGAGGGCGACTTCGGTGGGGTCGCCGGTGGATTTCCATTCTCCCTTCAAGTTCTTGTGGATTCTAATCACCAAGGTCGGCGGATGTATAAGAACGAAGAATGTGAAATGTGGACTGACGTTGCAACATTACATAGCGCAACTGCTCGAGTCGCTTGCTCAAGACCGCTGTTAAGCGAGCCAGGCACGAGCTGTGCACTGTCACTATCTTGGCGCACAATGCCAGTAGGGTCGAGAGAATCTTGTGTAGTTTCAGCGGTAAATGCAGCCTCGTGCCCTGGATCCCCAGCAAGCCAGAAGCTGCGTACAGACATCTTTCCTGCAGAGTACGTCAGTACCAAAATCATACTACCAACATTCGAGGAAACATACCTAGCGTAAGCGTTCCAGTTTTATCACTGCAGATATCCGTGACACCCCCCAAGTTCTCAAGGGCATCAAGTTTCCGCACAATGACGTGCTCCGTGGCCATTCGCCGCGTGCCCACAGCCATAGTGAGCGTCAGCACGGCAATGAGGGACTCGGGGATGATGGCGATGGCGGTCGCAATCGCGTAGAGGACAACGAAGTTATTGATCTTGAAGCGCGCAACAGAGAAGACGATCAGGATGAGGATAATCGCACACCCGAAGAGAAAGTACGCGAGCTTCGCGAGTTTGATTTGGAGGGGTGTGCCCGAACTCAGGCCACTGTGGGGCACGGTCAAGAAAGGGGTAAGAGAAGAGGAAACGGAGGACGTACAGCCATTTCTTCATATTGGCGCGTGCGCGCACGGAGAACGGACGAGTGTCGACCTCGTCGTATTTGCTCTTGTTTTTTCCGCTGATAGCCTCTGCAATGATTCCAATCTAGAGGTAGGTGTGTCAGGGAAATGATGAGATGGATAAGAGGAGGTAACGTACTTGGGTATTCATGCCAGTTCCGACGACGATTCCCGTCCCGCGGCCTTTAGTCACGATAGTAGAAGAGTAGCATAGATTGAGGCGGTCCCCGATTGGAAGATCCAGATCCTCCTCTTTGAAAGTTTCAACAGTTTTTACAACTGCAAAATAAATAAGCCTCGTAGAAAATTCTGATAAGTACTGGTTGCGTACCAGGTACAGACTCTCCGGTTAAGAGTTGCTCAGAGATTTCAAGATTTGAGACGGCTAAAAGGCGCAACTTAAAGCATTATGAGCAGCTGGATACGGGGGACAAAGGAAAGATGTACTGACATCGGCAGAAACGACATCCCCAGTCTTGATCATTACAATATCACCTAAAAGGCATGCTAAAATATCTTGTAACAATGACGTAATCTGAACTGACCTGGGACTACATTCTTGGCGGGAATAGGGGTGCTCTCTCCGTTACGAATGACAACGGCAGTAGGCGAAGATAGTTGGCGCAGAGAGTCCATTGTCTTCTCTGCCTTGTACTCCTGAAAAAAACCAACCCTGTATGACGTCAAAGGTATACGAGTATCTATAAAAAATTAGGCGTACGTGGTATTGAGAACAATTACAGCTGCAATCACGGCTCCTTCGATGAAATCTTGCACGCCGAAACTCAGTGCCAAAGCGGCGAGAAGTACGATTGTCAGTGCATTTGCTGTCGATGTCCAACAGTAATGACACGAAGTCAACGACATAGCAAGAGACATACCAAATTGACCAAGAAGGACTTTGAGGGCAGAAACGCGATCTTCTCCTTTGAGTACGTTTTCGCCGCAGTTTTCTAATCGACGAGCAGCCTCATTCTTCGACAGGCCATCAGCCTGTGAGGTGCCGAGGTCCTCGATTAGTTGCGAAACGGTCAGAGTATGAGCCGAAGGGGCGACAGACGTGAAGTCGGGGTTTTTAGGGGGGACGGTGACGGAGAACGTCGTGCTCGTCCGGCTGTTGAGTTCTAGTCCATTATTGCGTTTAAAGAGTTTAGAAAGGCCCATTACGATCCTTTACAGAGAGGGACTTGCGGGACCGGATGCCTTGCTATATATGCTTCTCCGCCAAGAATTGCCTCCAAGGTGCCAAGACTCGATCCTTCCCGCCAAGAGTTACAAAACCAATATTTCAATCGAAATGTGCAGCGGCACCGTCCCTGGGCATGGAGAATCCAAGACATTTCAAGAAAATCAAGGAAAATATGTGGAGCTGTGTGATCATTACGGATTTCGGAGGTCTTGGCAGATCGAAAAAAGATCAAACGTCTGTAAAATGGGACAGGCCGCTGTTGCTGCTTCAGATCTCAGTAGCCGGTAGATGACTGCAGTTGATAATAACGTACAGGGACGGCTCATAGCATGCTATGGTTCTACCAAGAACAACACCGAACAAGAGATATACACCCAGTGACAACAGAATCGGGGGTTGCTCGAACGCTTCCGACACGCTTATATTCAACTGAGTGGACCCAAAGGAGTAGTTAACGTTTCACGATTACGATTGAGTATATGGACGAGAATTCACGCGTTATAAATAAGAAAACAAGCGGGGCGCGTTATGCGTCGACGTCGTATACACGCAGCTTTCAATGAACTTGGGCGAGTTTGTTGAACAATAAGTCCAAATGGTCGGGTAAATTTTGTTTGGCCAAGCGTTTCCAAAAGCCTTCGGCTCTTACAAATTTGATCGATCGAGACTAGTGCGGCGCTACTGGAGTAAAATGTTCGTCGACCGGCCCTGACTCAAGTCAAAGCAACGTTTATTTAATTATCAACGCCAATGTAAAATGCCACGGCTTGTCCCATCTCGTAGCTCCGGCAGAGGCGCGACCTTGCCGGACTGCAGTTCGGCACCATGCTGAAAGTGACGAGGTCCTGTCCTTTCTCGTCTGCCAAGGGAAGATCCATCAGAGAGAGGGCCTGGCCTCTGGGTTTTTTCTCGTCATCGTGGAAGAGTATGCAGCCTCGGCCGTTATCCTCAAGGCACATGATAACAGTTCACTAAAAAGCAGGGGCAGTATTACGTGAAAGTAAAGCTTGCACGGGCCCACACCCCGCTGTAAACCCGACATATGCATAGCCGTAGCCTACAGACGTCCATACTCGGAGGCAGCAAAAATACGACAAAAAGGAGTCAAGAATGCCCAGTGTAATCGGTCACTTGGATGCTCTTGAATGACGTCGGAGTTCATGCCGTCGGCTTCTCTTTTTAAAGGAGCTGCGAAGTAAGGAACTCTCTTTCTGATCCTGTGGAGCTGGTCGCGTGCCAGCTGTACCTGGGGTCGACTGCCCCTTTATCGATATCTTGTCACTGGAGTCTCACATCGTCTCCAAGGGGTTCAACTGGAAGAGCATATATATATGGTTACATATAGGAGAATAAACTTAAAACGAGCAGCGACATTATAACATTTTTTTCTTACTCTTTCTCACTTTTACCAGTACGAGTGCAATGTTACCTGGCCATACTCCGGGAGGACCGACATGTCGGGGCTTTCCTTGAAGGCGTAGCAATCTACAAACAGCAGTCAGCCTCAGTGCGTTCATATAATCGTGATAGATGTACGCAGCATATGTTCGCCGGCATCGAACAGGTACCCAAAGTGATTTTCAGCATGGTACGCATTCTTGGGCCAACACCTCCCCTGGTACTCGTCATCCATAACATCGTCGTCGTCATCGTCGATATCCTCATCCTCATCACTTCCATCACCTCCTTGCTTCGGGGCCGCATTGTTGTTGCCCTGCGCACCCTCCTCCTCATCCTCACTGTCCTCCCCCTCCTCGTTCTTCTCATCCATTACCGCCTCCTGGCCCCGGGGAATCATCGCGCGGCGATACCCACTCGTGCCCCCCATGCGATTCATATTCATATTCTCTGTAGCCGCAAACAGGACACTTCGCTCCACGTCCCACTCCATCGCCACAACCGCATTATTCCCCGTTGACAGCTCATACACAACACTCTTCGCCCGGATATCCCACATCTTGATCTGCTCCTTCTGCTCCGCGCCCGTGAAGATAGCTGCAACAAAAACAAAATAAACAAGTCAGTAAACTAGGCCACCCGCAGAAGGGCTGTTAAACAGGAACACGCGCTTGGAATACCATCAGGGTGCACTAGCACCGCCGCAGGATAGCCCTCGGTACGATTTCCCGAGTTCAGCGTCAGCACCGGTAGCGGGTGGCGCACATCATACAGCCGTGCATACCCATCAGTGCATGCCGTCACAAACACCCCCGGGTCCCCCGCGCTCGTGTAGTACTGCTCCACCTCCCCGCCGTGCCCCAAGTACCGCGCCACCGTCTTCCCGCCATGCTCCAGGTCGATCGCAAGGCACGAGTAGCTCCGCGAGTCGTACGGCCGCGCGCCGTGCTCAGCATCACCCCCGGCGCCGTCGGGTGCGCGTGCCACCGCGCGATACCAAACTCTGACGCCTCCAGGTTGATTGTCGTGCCCGCCACGCTGCCCCCAGACTGCTCGATCTCCTCGGGGTCGTCTCGCCACGTATTCTCAGTATCGAACTCTTCCCCAATTTGGTCCTCCCCTGTCGGCCCATGCGTCTCCAGCGTATCAATATCCCACACTCCCACTGAGCCCTTGCCCGCGCGCGCGAGGCGGCCGCCCGGGAGCAGTACCATCGGGCCCGACCACTTATGTGACGCGAGCGTGTGCACGGGCCGCATCTCCGCGTATGCCTCGCCCCCACGCGAACGACTTTACCCGATCCGCGTCCCCTGCAAACACAAGCCTCCCCCTAGCGTCGATCGTGGCGTTGTACGCGATACCCGTGAGTGGGGGCACCACCTCGCGCTGCGCGCTGAGGGGGTCGTCGGCGTCGGGAACGAAGCAGTGCATGATCGGCGTGCGGTTCTTGTACCCACCCGCGGAGGGGAGCGTCATCAGCGCCCCGTCCTGTGCGCAGTGCAGCCCGATGGGCGAGGCGATGGCATGGCTGGTGATCTCGCACCGGGCCTCGTAGATCGCGTTGGCGAGGGGGGTATCAGAGGTGGCGGTCACGGCAACGTCACCCCGGAAGCGCGAGAGGCGGCTGGTCAGGGAGTGTGGCCTCATTGACTTGCGCCAGCGTGGTGGGAGTTTCGGCCTTTGCCCTTCTGGTCCGACGATTGGAGCTTTATGATCGGTTTAGTCAGAGCCTCAGTTTTTGTACGAAGGAAAGGAATGGACACACTGTTTGCATCTCGACCCAGGTCATATTGAACAGTGGAAGAAATTGGACGAGGTTTGCGTGGGCTTGGAGCAGATCGTTAGCCAGTGTGACATCCTCGAAAATGAAGGCTGATGAAACCAACAATATACACCCTTTCCCTCGACGATCTGGCCGGATACCTTGGGATCGGCTTCTGAGTGTGCAAACGATGGGATGAAATCGAAGAGATCCTTGTCCCCATAAGCAAACTCCAAGGCCTCATTGAGCAGTCCTTCCGCCTTGCGTATAAAATCCTCAAAATCAGGTACAAAGCCATCCGATTCCCGCACCACATCACGCAAGATCCCCAAAAAGTGCTTGTGTTGGTTCTCATCGTCCTCTTCCTGCGCCTCCTCGTCCGCAATAAAGCTATCGAGCTTCTTCTGGAGAGCAGGAAGGCTGGTGGCGCTGAAGTTAAAGGCCATGGTCACTGTGGTTGGGTCGAAAAGAATGTTGGGTTGCTAGCTGTTGCCAGCGAAACACCCAATTTAATTTTCGGGGCCGGAAGAATATGCGCGTTTTGCTTCCCGGACAACCCAAGACCTAACATATCCAAAAGGTATTCGTAGTTTTGTCCCTCGCTGGTTCATCAAATCGTAAACTCGGTGGGCGTGTTGTTGGTGATGAAAGTTGTCGATCAAGAGACCTCGACGCACCGTTAGACGAATAAGCGAACCTCTGACGTGTTTGTTTTAGCAAGGTAAAGTTCCTCTAAATAGCTTTGAACTAATCAAACGCTAATGATTTTCAGCTTCATACATCGACGGTAAGGTCTGCATGACGGTATATTAGCTATTCCTCATAGATGGTTCCACGGTCAAATCCTTAGATCATCAATACATGTCGACGACCTGGGAGGACCCGAGTCCCACACTATTAGTGCATAAGGCATTTCCACGGGGGATAGTATTCGAAATGACGGGGTTATCATCCCCCGTCACAACAAGCGGGCTACGGAAGGCATTTTCTACACTGCCGGACCTGTGCTGTTATCGCTTCCACCAAGAAAAAAAAAAGAAAAGAATGTCACGAGTACAGAAAAATCTCCAATAATCTGATTGGATGTTATTGTTTTCGGCATTATGGCGAAGGAAGGATACACTCAATAACTGAGTCTTCCGGATCTGTGCCTTCCACGATCTATGTTTTATTGTACTCTCGGCTTCGCGGTCGCATAGGTTTGAGCCAAGTCTCTAAGATACGGCGAAACCGCGGGCTCAACATTGAATGTGAAGTCATCTTGGATGACGGATAACGATGTATAGTGTATAATGCAGACACACGTTACGATCGTTTGGATCAATTCAGCAATGGGTCATGATCAAGCCGTGTACGTCGGACCGCGACTGAAAAATCGCAATCTATCAAGGTCACCTCGTTCTTGGTGGTCTTGGTGTCGCATGACCATATTTGAATGTCGAAACGACAGATGGGTCAGCATTCTTCTTGAACAAATAGTGGTCTCAAAGGCGAAGTGTCAACGACACAATTTATGGGGAAAGACAATAAGTAGTACATACATGCATATTCGATTCCCATCCGTATCGAAACGCCTCCAGATATAAAATGTTACACCTCTCGGGCTAGCACTTCTTATCGTGTTTATCTTCGTCGTATTGTTATGAATCAGATGGGCCCAGGTCTCCATACTTGTCGTTGTAGCCATTCCCAGTGTCACAGGTTCGCTGTGTGAGCCCCAGCGCCGATAGTGTTACAGTTCTTTAATCTTCTCATCCAAACCGTGTACGAGCAGTTGGTGACAGCGCAAAGCTGTTAGATGTCGGATCTCAGATCTGGCCAACAACAGTATTGTCCCCTGGATAGCTTCATACTATGATTAACAATGTCTGACGGAAGAGAACCCTCAAAAAGACGGAACCTTCTCATGAGCAGGTATGGCGAAGATGATGGGAAAGGTAATGGAATGGGTTGCACCCACGGCATACCACACAGATGGTCATGGCGGGGATGTATTGTAGCGGGTGTCACAACGAGGAATGGGGGGGCTGGAGTATAGTCTTAGTAACATGGACTTTTCGACCGTGTCTATTGAGAAACTGTTGTAGAGAAGGATTGCATCATAGAATGGCAACATACCTACAAAACCGCGGCTCCTTCATTAAAAATAAGATTGGCCAGCTATAAAGCTCAATGAATGGACTCAGACAGACGGCGTTGAACAGTATGAGGCGCACAAATCATGTCGCCCCTCGTTCTTCCTTCAATGGAGATGAAATTAATGCGCCAGTGTCTGAACGCGCAAACAACGGTATTCTTTCGAAAAGCTTCCTTGCATTTTTGAGCAGTGATCTTGTAGCGACGATGCTATCCTAGTTGCGCTCCGCTTCATCATCCAAAAGCCCTGGCATTTTGAATCACTGTCTTTATCCGCCGCCTTGTCATCCTCTCTTCGAACCAGTTCTCGAGCTTAAAATCCCGTCTTGAATAAGCAGCCTTTAGAATCAACACGTTATCGGCATAGTGGGAAATGAAATTCATAAAGGTCTAGACATCCATCGTTTGAAATCCGAGGCGCCGAGTGTCAATGATAAGGCGAAAGCTCCTGGATATCTCACGTTTTAGCAAGTTAGGAGTATGTGATGTGGCAGTGCAGGTCGCAGAAGAGTGTAGTGGCGGTGTTGGCTCAAGGGCACGAAAGGGCAGTGTCCATTTTGTTTGGCCCAGCTTTTCCTCGGTGATCTCGCTGGCTTCTCTGACTGACTCGGACCACACTAACCACAGCATCCTCTGAATAGTAAACGCTCGCTGTGCTCGGGGGTTCCGGGGGAGGCAACATTGTCTTTGATTTGATAAGTTTGATTGTGGATTTGGAAGAAATGAAACATCAATCTTGGTATGTGTCATATTCATAGCCCACAATCCACGCTATGGCTTTGTTAACGCCCAACGTACGGCGACTAGGACTACGTGTGCAGAAATCGCATCCACTGTCTACAATTATGTAGCAGGCTCCAACGTGTTCTTGTCCCATACCTCTCAACGCCAACGTCGAAAGAATTGTAGATCGGCTAGGCTGTGTACCTGGAACATCTCCGGCAGCAACACTGACAATAAAAAAGATCCCAGATGGCAACATTGATCTCCCCGTCAGTTTTCCTTATGCGATCTGACCAAAGGCCAAAGCGCATGGACAGCCAGGACCGGGATACTCGGCATCCTTTTTGTGTTCGGCGGTAAAGTGGGAATCGGAAGCACCAACGTCGATGCCCACAATTGTCAAGGATGTGTCGACGTTCCATGGCCAGATCGCGTACCGGGTTCTACTAGCGCGTACTGCATTCATTGCCTCTCCAGTTATAGGGTAGGGCAGAATGGTCACTCGGGGTGACGTGCCCGCGACAAGGAGTAAGAGGCCGAGCCCCAACTTCGGTTACATTCGGGTCTTTAGGGACCCCAGCAACAATGTCGGCAATACCTAGTTTGCCTTCATGGCGGGAAGGGAACGCCCTATCCTTTTCAGGACGTGCTTATTGTCATCTAATTTTCATCTTCACTCTCACCCAGCCGGACAACCTGTGCGCATCCGCGCCCAAAGGGCCTCCTAACGCCCACTTATTGTCTTCCAGGCACGCCACGTCAAATCCAGACGTCGCGATCAAAAACTTTGCGGCTTGACAGGAAGCCTCCGCTAAGAGCGAGACGCGCTGCCATGGTTAGGACACACAATAAGGCTCATCACAATACGCCGAAGGAGTATATAAGACCTGTGTAGTTGACCAAGGAATACTCAACAGGTCTAGGTCACAGTCGACTCCTCAACTTCACTCGAGTCTTTCATTAACATCTCTCACTCACCACTCACACTCACACTCACATACCCAACCACCACACACCCATATATAATGGACGCCTTCACATCCTTCACCTCCGTCTTCACCGCATCCCAGGTCGAGGATGTCGAGATTTCCTCCATGCCTACCGATGAAGAGAGCAGGAACAGCTACAGCACAGTATACTGCATCATCGCGTGAGCCGTGCCCGAGATGATACGCTACATTACTACCTTCAGATAATCGTTTACCGTAAGTCCCACCCAATACTTCTACGCCTCCTTCCGCTCACTTTCTCACCTTTCGCTTCTAGGATTACGTCCACATATTGCATCGTTCACCATCATCGCATATTCGTCTTTCCATCTTCATCGGAGTCATCACGGGGCCGCACAGAATTAGGGGGGGCTATCCCCACAGTGTACTTATAGGGACTATTACACACATCCATGCATCATTATGATTATTGATTATCATCACTTACACTTACACTTACTACCATTTCGTTCACTTATTATCATGTACACTGGTATTTGTATCGGTAGCTGGGGGGTTTGGACATAGGGCGCCTGGGGCACCGGAGTCTGGGACAATCTTCTAGGAATCAGTCTGGATTGAAAATTGAAAAAAAATTATAAGCATTTGCGCAACGAGTGTAGAGTGAAACCATAACCGAATCAGCTGCTTGAAGAATCAGTTATAGGAACAGGTGACTCGGTTCATTACTAGGCTACACACCCCTTTGGCTCAATGTCAGTTCCCTCCCCCGATCCCATCAGCCGCAACCTCCGCGGACGGGAACCTTAGAGGAACGAACCAATAGTAGAACTTAGTGAAATTTATCTGATCAGGGTACGCATTCCACAGGAAAAGTGTGCAAAATATGTCCTCGTTGAGCACTAACCCCTGCCTAACAGATATCGACACGAGTCACAGTCCAAGGGCCTCCTCCCCGTACATCTCAACTACACACAGTACATACAGTCAACAAGTTCCTCAACGTGACGCTGACTCCCCTTGACCACCTTAACCATGGAAGCTACCTCCCCTCTCGTGTCCATCTTAGAGATAAAAAATGAAACGAGGCAAATCGACTTCATCTGAATAAAACTGTCGGTCAATCACAAAGGGATTGCACGCAGCAAATTCCCCGATGCTCTTCACCCTGTTCCACCATGAAACCTCCTCAATATCGGTGGCAGTTGAGGTTATGGTAAGGCGCAAAGATACAGGTGTTTCGGAAAAGCTTGTCCCACGTGCGTTTGAGTTTTAATATAAAATAAATAGAAAAATCCGTAAATCGAGGGGCGTCGTTCACGACGTACAACACCCTAGAACCATGGTATTTCGGCGTATAAGTGCTGATATGAAGCAGCGTATACTCCAGCTTGTTGACGAAGGGTGGCAGATCGATGACGTTGCGGCAATTTTTGGTGTCTCGGTTAAAAGCATTCGACGCTGGGAAGACATCACAAAAAAGGGAAAATCATCACAAGGGATTTGGTAGAGAAAATTTTTGTCAAAGGCTACTCAAGTATTTTAAGACCTTGTAATTGAGAATTAAATTATGGCTTTACATTCCAAGTATCCAAATGCTCATGTGAGATTAGAAGGGCAGCTGAGCCTTGGATACCCTTTAATTCCCTTGCAAGGGGAGGGGGGTCACCATTTATTCCAATTCGTGGGTAAGGGGGTGGGACTTAATGGCCTTTAATGGAGGGGGGTTGCCCTTGGAATCCATTTAAAGATTACAACAGGCTTGGGTGACTATCCAAGGCTTGAGTCTGCTTTTGAGGTCTGCCAATGCATTGTATTCTGCTGCAAAAATATCTTACAATGGAGTGTAATCCAACTCATTGTCAAGCCAATCCCCATCTCCTCCATCTCCCTGAGCATCGCACTCCTCCTCCTCCTCACTGTTCTCATCATCCTCATCACCACCTTCTTCCTCTTCAGGATCTCCCTCTATATCTCCCTCTGCCTGCTGTCCTTCCATGCCAAGAGTCACATCCTCACCTTCATTGCTGCAAGATAACCCACATGTTGACTTTATTTCATCCCTGAACACCTTGGTTACAGTACATGTGGCTTGATGCCCTGGTCCAGGGCCACAAAAGCGCATGAACATGTCACGATTGACGAACCTAAACATGTCAGTACAATACATAACTTCACAGAGTGGATGCTACACACATATTCATGTAGTACCGCTCATAATCTTCATCTCCTTCATCTTCGTGACAAGCTATTGATGGTGAAAGAAGGTGAGTTGTTTTTCCAAACTTGAATGCAGGAATGAGATGGGCAGCTTGGATTAAATCTTGAGGATTGATGAAACCAAACGCACCCAGATCATTGTTACTGTCCAGAAAGCCAATTTGATGGAGTTGTTGTGCCTTGAAACCTGATCGTGCACGCATATTGAAGCCATACCAGCACACCCAGAGGAAGTCCATATGTTCATATGTGGTGTCACCCCCCACTCGTTGGACCATGGCATGGAAGATGCTGATCATGCGAGCGTACCAGTAGGGATGTGTATTGTCGGGATCCTTGTCTTGATTTGCAAGGACCATTACATCAGAATGGGTGCTGACATTGATGGTGTCTTGGTCTCAGTGGCAATCATATGTGGTAAAGTTGATTTGCAGAGTCTTGTGACAGAAGATTTGATTGTTGTGGATCAAAAGTTGTCAGCAGTCACAATCAGTGAACTCATCCCTCGGAGTTTCAGTTAGTCATGTGAGTAAATGGTCTTTCAATGCTGGAAGGAAATTCTACAGCCAGGGGAATTGAGTGCATGTCTTAAACTCGTTATAAAATAAGAAATACCTCGACAGCCTGGTCATCCTTATTATCAGTAAGCCATTTTGTGACATTGAAATGGACTTTGTGTGAACGTGAGGTGTGATAGTGTTCTGAGGGATCTGACTGAGGCAAAGTTTCTACCTCTTCATCAGTGCGGATGATAGTTGTAGAGTTCTGATTGGCTGCAAGCTGTTTCTTGATCCGGCAAAGTCTGGCAACACATCACTCATGGAGGGCAATTTGACATTCGAAAGCCCTGTGATTTGTTCATGCATAAAACTGCTTCACTCAATGGTGCTCACGTTCACCCTACAATTAAATCATGGTCAATTCTGGGATTTTGAAGTAAAAATCTGCTGCACCCACTACCTGTGTTAAATAAGAGTTGGTGGTTCCAAATCGCTGTATCCATGAGGCATAGTGACCAAGGGCATGAATTTTGTAGGTTGTGAGGTTGAAAGCTTGGCTACTGCATTGAGATTTTGCATCAGCACTGGGGACGGAATCGGAGTCCTTGCTTTTTGCCGCTTTTGCAGCCTTTCAACAAGCTTTCTTAGCATATTCGGCTGGTGTTTCAAGAGTATTGTACTTCAAGCATACATGATCATTAAAACATTACAGGAGTTGACCAAGTGTTTTTGTAACACCATCAAAGAAGGCAAGAGATGATGAGATATGCATGCACAGCTTGGCCAATGCGTGCCAGGTTGCAAGCATAAAGATGAGGTCCAGGATGATCTTCTCACATGACTTCCCAAACAGCGCTGCAAAACATGGTAATGCACACTGATTTATGGTCAACAGAGGTAAAGATGATAATGAATCAGTTTACTCACCTGGAGTAGATCCTCAAAGTTCTGAGCAGCAAGTTTCTTCATAGCAGACACATTATTACTGAATTTGCGAATCGTCGAGCACCCAAAGGTGGAAATCAAATGATATCTCAAATCCACAATAGTTATTAGTTAAACACAACAACAGTGACTAGGAACCTCACCATTCATTCAGCACATGGACATTGCCCTTGCCACAAGCATAGAGAATTCGAATCAGGTGTGCAAAGACACCTTTCCAAACACCAAGTTCGAAGTCGTGGAGGAGATCGACGGCAAACATTTGATAGAAATTAAATCCCTTATCACACAGGGCTTCTGAGAAGGCATTCTGTTGATGAATATTAGCATAGTCCCAAGCCTTTTGGGGAGACCATTACCTGGATTGGAACCATTGAAAGCCTCAGATATATGTTGATTGCCTCTGATGTTACCGCGTGACCACTTTTGAAGATCCACTCCTGTGCTTTGTGAACCATCCTCTGTTGCTCTTTGGAGTCTACTTGAATGACACTACATTGCCATTCATCTACCCTTGTACCCAAGTCACGAAGCAATTGCCAAGGTATTTGATTGTTGCGAGAATAATTCTGTAATGGCACAATGAGCAAAATCCTAGATCATGACAAAGAACCTCACTTTTCAGGATAATCTGCAGAATAAGTAAAAAAGCGTGGAAATAGGCACCTTTGAATGCCGTCGGCACAAAGGACAATGATGCCAAACATGTACGCATGAAGAAACTCCTTGTTGAGGAGGAGCCCCCAGATAGCGTGGATCAGCTCATGTTTCAGAAATGTAAGCATGTTGCTAGTAGCCGCAACCCCATAAACTGAGTTGTATGTATCCTGGATCCAGTCTGGAAGCTTTCAAACAATTGAGTGATAATTTGAATCAGCATGATTGAACCTACCAGAGGAATATATGCCAAGTGGTGTGCAGAGAACAATGTAGGCTTTGCACAAATATATTTTGATGTGAGACCAATAAAAAAGTAGATTGGCCAAAGACTTGCAGTGCCAAATGTTGCAAGGTGTGTAGAATTGGAATATGCCATAATAGGAACAACTATGCTTTCTAATGCTTCACCTCATCAGTAATCGGGTGTTTTAGTTTCTGGAGGTTGCTCAACTTGAGCAACCAGCAGAAACCAGCAAAAACCCAGAAACTTGGGAACTTGGCAACCCAGGTCCATTTTCTTGGAAACCTATCTGGATGCACCAGAGCGGAAACCTGGGAAACTTACCAAAACCTTGGAAACTTTGGTTGTATGTCATAATCTATGGCATATGCTATCTACAAGGTTATAGGAAGATGGAAAATAGTATGGTGAGGGCACGTAATGAGTAAACAAACACGTATGAACAACTGTGAAGGAACTATGCTTTCTGAGGGCTTGAAGGAATGTACAAATCTTCACAGTATGCCGAAATTGCTGACTGATCTATGCAGTAGCACTAGGGTACCCAATGATTTTTCTCATCATGACACATTGGACAGCTTTAATTCCTTCTTTGTAAACCATTTCATTGATCATCACACTCATGAATTTATTGGTAGCTCATAGTGACATGGGTTGTTTGGTGCTTTGTGTAGGGTGGTGCAGGTTTCCTGGTTTCTGGGTTTCCAAGTTCTCGGAAACCTGAAAACCGACAGAAACCAGCAGAAACCCAGAAATTAATTTGCCAGTTTACTGATGCTAGAGGTTTCATCATCTCAACCTCATCTTCCATCTCTCGAAAAGCCTCCGAGGCATACACCTTGCTGTAGACCTCCTCCACAGGCTCCTCCAGGAATAACTTCCAAAATTGAGTGAATCCCTTCAGATGAAAGGCTTCAAATGATGGCTCCTGGAACACTGAGACTATCGATTGAAGCAAGTCATGGTGCAAGATGCCAGGAATCTCGACTTCAGGAGCATCATCTTTGCTTGCGTACCTTGCTCGTGTTTTGGGAAGCCAAATCTTGATGGAGCTCTCCTTCCAACCATCTGGAGCTGGACATATTGGATTATCATCAAGTCGCTTCGCCTCGGAGCTTGCACTAAAGTCATCAAGGTGATCAGAGCTGAAGTCAGGGGCCAAGATTACATCATGGACAAGACTGTCGAGGTCGTTAAGTGTTTTTGCACTGGTTTGGTAGAACCAGTTCATGACATGGTAGACAGTTGCATTAAGGTATGGTGTGAATGGATTTGATGATCCTGAATAATCAAAGGAATCATCTGGGTTGTGATACCCATGGTCTGATGTGTTGGTGAACGTAGGTGTGTCAATGAGATTGTCAATAGTGACATCAATTTCAGGGTCAACAGTTGGCCACTGAGTAAAGTGACGGAAGAAGCCAAATTGATTGGGTGCCATCTCGAATCTTACTGGGTCAGGAGGCAGAGGATCTGTTGCCATAGGGGAGACAGGTTGTGAAGCAGCAGGAGTCGGCACAGGAGATGGTGCAGGAGATGGCTCTGGTGTTACAACTTGGCTATATGTCCGGAGTGCAGCCATTTGGGCAGATGGAAGCAGGTCACTTGCTTTCCCGTACTTTCCTGGGATTTGGCGCTTTCGGGTGGCTTGACATATAGTGATAGGCTGATCCGCAGTGAGATTGCCCTCTTCATCCTCAGTCAGCGCTGCAAGTTGAACTGACTGTGGTGAGATGGCATTGGGTTCCTGAGCAGTCACCAGCATAGAGTCTGGGTTGTTGTAGATCTTATGGGCATCATTCTGGAGTTAGATGTGAGAAAATAAGTTAAATCGTGATTGAAAGCAATGCACCAATGCTGAGCTGCCCTTGACAAACTCTGGTCCCACCACTTCCAGTTCATGATTGTCAACTTCCATCATTTGTGACGTTTGATCTGGGAGGTCAGACTGCTACACAACATGTCAATTTCACAAGAGAAACAGATTGTGGTGTGCTTACCTTGTTGTTGATGTCCTCTTGCACTTCTTTTTCCTGTTGTTTGGGTACTTGGGTTGAGGGTGGCTTATACTTCATTGGTGCATTTTTTTTGCAGTGGAGGTGATGCACTTTGAGCGCACAAGAAGTTCCACTTGCAAGAATGGTTCCACAACAATTACACAAGGCCATCACATAGATGGATGGCAAACAATGTGAGATAGAATGACATCAAGTCGATTCTATGTGGCTGACACCGAGTCAACACCGCGGTCAAGGTTCAGGTATCAGTGGCAATGTTTGAAAGGTGCCTAAACCCAAAAATCAATGAAAGGAACGCCCAAAAACCTGACAAACCTTGTGGGAGGGCAGTGAAAACTTAGGATGATTGGAGGATCGGACTTGAGGCGATTGAGTGTTGATGTCAGGTCAGGTGACCATTCTATTTCTTCATTGCCCACTCACATTTGCATCTCTCTCTTTAACTCATACTTCCATGCTGCCTCTCACCTCTCAAACTCGTACCATCAACCATTGCCCACAACCTCCGCCAACTCACCCCAATCCTTCTTCCTCTGGCCATCAACAACAACCCCCCTCTCCACCCAAAACATCCCCACCTCCAGGCTCTGGCAACAGTGGCAGCGATGGCCATCTTGATGATGAAGATGAAGACAACCAAGGCAAGCAAGATGCGAACCACCACAGGCAAAAACATGGTCCCAAGCTGCTCTGAGATGCACTTGAACATGAAGCTTCTCGGAAGAAGCAAAAGTGTGGCTGTACTAGGTGAGCAACACTGATGCTCACTGTTCTCACATCATCCTGAAACATCTGTAGAACAGAAAAACAAGATGCTTTGAGAGCATACAAGAAGGCTGGCTGCTGGATTATCTGCATACATGGACCCTGGCTCAACCTCAACGAGGCTTTCTGTCTGGGCTTGGCGGAGGATGGTGTGTTCAAGATCGGAACTGCAGAAGACAATGGGTGAGTACTACCTTTTCATGCATATATTCACCACTTACTATGCTACCAGGAATATGAAAGAAGAAGAACGAAGTGCATATATCAAGTTTATTGCAGCGTTCTTGCCCAAGTGCCCAATTTCAAAAAAACTCTAGAGGAATTTGGGGACGACTACAAGTTGATCATGGAACTCATCACCTTGGTATGCCATCCTCCTCCTTTTCGCCTTTGCCATTGATCTGCCATGTCCCTAGATGGAGAAAGATTCACAAAATGCACGTCAACAAGATACCAACAAGATGAAGAATGGAATCTGCGATTTCTTCACCCAAAATCAAGCACATGTCATGTCTCCCATTCCCAGGAACAAGACCAGCCAAGGTTTCAACCATGTCAGTACTGCCCGCACCCTCTGCCCTTGCGCATATATATATTCATTCGACAATGACAAAATGTAAGTTCTCAAACGCTTCCTTCACCCACAGTGACCAATTTATATAGATTCCTTGAGTGGATCACAAGCGGTGAGGTTGAAGTCACCATTGACAACTTCCTGAACTTCTTGTACAACAAGAGCAAAGTGGAAGAGCTTCTAGAGGAGAATCCAAACGTTTGGAATGCTGAGAGGGGTTTGCTGAGATCATTGCTATGTTTATGGGTAGGTTTTTGCATGTTTTTCATGTTTCATTTTGTACGTTAATCCTGCAGTCATTTAAATATATCTTCATGGGCAATGGATTTTCTGAGGTGACAGACAAGAAAAAGAAGTCAGCAATTAGCAAGATCAACGGGCTAGCACAAGTCACGCCTTCGATGATCGCATATGCAATGGCTCAGGTACGTTTTAATTTCTATCTCTATTTGGTTCTTTGACACAATGTTAGGCATGGTTTGCTCTATCCTCGTGCAAGGAGTGGGGGGCAGAAGATGGCCAGTTCAATCTCCAGCAGTTCTATAATGTGATTGTGGAGCTTTTTGAGCAGGAGGGAGACAAATGGGCAGCAGAAACGCTCGCTTGGTGGAACCAGTGAGTTTTTGGTGTTGTGCGAGATAGTCTGATAATATTTAGTTGCACAGGAAAAATTTTCTGGACAACCTTGACACAAAGGACTGCAATGGCGACAAGGGCAATGCTCCTCCTGATCCCAACTCCAGCTGATCGAAGGCGAGACAAGCGCGATTGGAATGTGCTGCACGATGATGCCAAAGCGAGGATGAATGACGACACCCACCACTGCCTAATTCTATGATACATGCATCCTTTCGACGGCTCTCCATCCCTTTCCAAACTCACTACGCCCAGTCCTACAAATTTTTGTTCCCCCTTGGATGCCCTCCCTCACTATTTCAAAGTCTCATTTCCCTCCGGACTCCATCATCTGGCCTCGTCTCCACTCTGCTCGCCACTTTGCATCGCTCTCTTGAACTGTTCCTTTTCTCCGACACTCTTGCTTGCTTGCCACCTTGTAAGTTGTGCCCTCATGTAACCTATGCTTTCATGTATTTGTTGTTTGCATTCCTGTATGTGATTATTAGCAATAAATTGTATTTTTTTGGCTCACAATTCAAATGGTGCAAAGTGATTGTAATGAAAGTGAGGCCTAGTAATGTTAGTAATGGCCATGGTACAAAATACAAGGCCTTGGCTAAATTCAATGGACTTTGAGGGATTGCGAGGCTCACAAGCACTTGTGTCTGTACTTAGGGAACAAAAGGGAAAGCAAGGATTGACTTACCTTGAGTGGGCTTGGGAAGCTTTTGAGGCCAACAAGGACTTTCCAAGAATTAAAGGCCTTTTTAACCTCACAAGGCTGGTGCGAGAATCCAAGGCCTTTAAATGGCCACAATGCATTGTGAGCATCAGAATGGTACGACAGCCTTGCTTACCCTTCCAATGCATTTGATTTGAAATTAAATGGCCTTACAATTAAAAATAGGACCACTCAATGTCCAAGTAAGTGTATAAATTCATTTTGACACTTTGTATGACTTGTAAATAAAATAAGGACTACTTAGGGCTTAAAACTTTGTGGCATTTTTTGTGATGGAGAATTACATTACACATGGCAGTGTTTGTCTGCCCAACATCCTTCAAGGTCAACCACATATACTGAATGCAGCAGCTGTTGATGGTCTTTTCAACTTAATCCATGAAACACCTGCTCTGTATCTTGATGAGATTCGAGAGTGGCTAGTCCTTTTCCACAACAAAGCAATTTCAACAACTGCTCTACACAATAATCTGCAACATCTTGGGCTTCAACACAAATTCCTTAAAAAGGCAGCTTCCAAACGAGATGATGCAGAGAGGTCTGAGTGGATGTACCATGTAATGGACAATTATCAGGCAGATCAAATGATTATTCTTGATGAGTCAAGTAAGGATGGTAAGACACTACTGCACAAGTATGGACAAGCAACTAGTGGTATAGATCCTGTGCTACATATGTCCCTGAATTGAGGAGTACGATATAGCATCTTGCCAGCTCTTACACTAGATGGTTGCATTGCAGTCCATGTCATTGAAGGTTCCATTGATGGTGCAGAATTCTATGACTTTGTCCTCAATGATCTGGTGAGTCAGCTATCTATCAATGTGTTCATTGGTATCCTAACATGACTGGTCATTAGGTTCCCATAATGAATTTCTTTCCAGGACCTCAGAATGTCATTGTTCTTGATAACTGCTGCACTCATAAAAGTATTGCAGTACAAGAGCTTGTAGAGTCAATTGGTGAGTTCTTTTGTGTTCAAGTTGATGTCCTGAGCCATGAGCTAATGCTGTTTGGATATGATGCTTCTTGATCTTTTACCACCACCATCTGACCGTGGGAATTCATCCCTCCTGCACTAGGTCGTCCCTAAACTACCTAACACCTCATCCCTAATCGACATTGCCTTTCATCAGACCATTCTTTTGGCCTGGGCCACTATCCTTTTACACCATATCCAAATTTCTAACTTATCAGAGCTGATCCTGACTATCTGCAGGGTCATCTCATCTTGCCTGTACTGGGGGCTTCACTAATCTGTTCACATCCACCTCATCAACTACCAGGCCACACGAGGACACCACAACTCTTGTACTCTGCTTTGCGCAGATCCTTAGGGAGCATCACTGCCAACATTTTCAATGATTTATTTGTACTCGCTTAACCACTACACCTAAATACAAAAGGAGGAAGGGGTCTGGCCCCCAATCAGCTACTGTCCCTGCACAGAGCACACCTCTTGGGGAGAATGCCAGTTTATCATCCAACAGTGGGATTTGGCAGCCTCATTTTGGAGGGGAGTCATTGCTTTGGAAGAGCAGTGTGGAACAGGGGGGCAAGTAATATGGGGATTCAGGAGAGGGGGAGCAGGTTTGAGGTATGGGTCGTTCATTTAGATTGGACATTTATCTTTGACACTGGGGGGGAGTAATGGGCTTCCAGGGTGACCTGAAAATACCAGGAGGGGAGTGGAACGGGGTACCAACATGAAGGGAGGGGACCATGCCCCAACAAGTGAAGGCAAACCTTTAAGGCATTGGGAGGTTCAGACATGGTACAGTACAATACTGTTGGACTGCAGGTATCCTCAGTCTAGACCTGTAATATGACCTGGAGAGCAACTTAGTGTATGGCTCCACCCTGATGGCCCATTACATATTACTTAGTGGTAATAGGTGTTTATGCCCACATGTAGCTGGGTCAAACCCACATGCGCTTAATATTATTATATGACCAAAATAAAAAATAAAAAATAAAAAATAAAATGCTGTTTGGATATTCCAGGATGTATACTTTGCTTTGGTCCACCATGCTCACCAGATTATAGTCCAATTGAAGAGAGTTTCAGCTGCTGTAAGTCACTGATGCATCCTCATACCTATATGAACCCTTATCCTGGTATATAGTAAAGGCATATTTACAGTGCCATTATCAACACTTCCAGAACTAGCAGGATCTCATTGAAGCATGTTTTGCAGCAATCACACCAGAGAAAGTCAGGGGGTAGTTTCAAGACTGTGGCTACCTTTCTTAATATGAGACAGTGATTGTATTAAGGTAGAAACATCTACAAGGATGGGTATCTAGGCCAGTACATGGAGATTAACCTGTTGTAAAGAGTGAAATCCAAAGCTGGGGGTATTACATCTATAATAAAAGATGTTAAATTAAAACTGTAATGTGAGGACATTGATACATTGGTCAAGATAATAGGATACTACATCAAGTTTATGATGTGGTTTGTGTTGCTTTACAAGCAGACTTGGGATGGTCCTGGTATTGCTGGTGGGTACATCAAATATCCATAATGAGGAGGTGGTGGGAATGGACAGTATTGTGAATATGGTGATGGTGGTAATCCAAACCCTAGAGGTATACCTTAATAGGATTGTATGTGATGCCCTGCATTTGTGCTTGACAATGCATGTGGGCTGGTTATTGATCCACTATGAAGGTTGAGGTGATCTTTCATAGTGAAAAGAGGAGCACCAATTGGATGCCTCTTAAATCACTTGTTTTGCACTTCTAATGTCCATATAAGTAAAGTGTGTAAGATGAGTTTGCACAATAAAACTGGGCTCACAATCCTATTTCCCCAGGCCTTCAAATGAGGATGAGTGAGCTCAAAATGCCAATCAGCATTAGGACTCTTATGATGGAAGCAGAGCAGGTGTGGGAGTTTCACAGCTTCCTACTGGATAGCAATTTTTGATAATGGGTTCAAGCTGTTGGTCAAGAGATAGCTAGAAATAATTTAGAATGGGAGGAATAGTTTTGTGGCATAGGATACCTTTTGACCCCACTGGGAATCATCCTCAATTGAGCCTGATTTGCCCTTGATGCAATGTTGGTTGGCCAGACACCTTGGCATTGGTAGCATGATTTAAATCAGTGGAACCTTCTTGATACCTTGTAATTGTTTTTGCATTTCCCAAAATCCAGCATTATTAGTAAGTGGTAGGTCATCTTTCCTTTTTGACAATAGGGCCCATTTCATCTCCCAGAATTTTCTCTTTCTTGGGTTGGCCACAAGGTCATTTGACTGGTGGAGCATGAACCTCATCATTGCTGGTGCAAGAACCTGCATAGATGCATGGCTTCTTGTTTTGATGTTCCTGTGATTTCTCAGAGTATAGCTTTCAATCATGAGGTGGCTTGGATGATTGAGAGGAGTGGTTTTGGTGGGTGGAATCCAGCAACAGTCCACAACAAGCAGGTGGTGGAAGAGGTGTCAATGAAAGTCCAGGTGGTGGACTGAGGGTCCTGTCCACATAGGGAATTCCAGATGAACCCCTGCTCAACAAGGGTGTGTACAAGATGACCTGTTGCCTCTACTAGGTTGTCCAAGTCAGTAGTATTCCACATCCTATCATTCTGCCCAGCAAATTTAATAAACTTGTGGATCCTTTGAACAGAGATGACAGTGGCAGAGGTGTCCATTTCCCAAGTGCTGGAATCTTTATGGAAGCCAAAGTAGTACCCTCCTTTGAGGTCCTCTTGGATAGCATCAGGGTTGATGCCCAAGACATCCACCATCTCAGCATCACCCTCCTTGGACTTACCCTTCTTCTTCACAGGGCCTGGGGTAATAGTGGCATCCTCTTTATCAAGTGATGCGAGGGCATCTTCCATCTTGTTGTCACTCTGGATGGGGGATGGGTGGACAGAAGAGACAGTCTTCTTGCTAGGCTTGGTTTTCTTGATATCGAGAGCCCTCAAAATGGACTGATGGGAAGGGGTGTGGGCTGGCAATGGCAACTTTGATGGCATCGGACAAAAAAACATTGTATTGGAGAGATCAACTGTCCCCCACAGGTGGGGGGTTAGTTATGAGTCCTTATGTTTACATAAGTAACTCACTTGTTCATCATCCTGGGTTTGTGGGGAAAATTCAGCGTTTTTCCCATGATTAGTAAATTTGAAGTGTTCCAACTTTTCATTAGAACATGATCAGTAAACATTTTGAAGTACATCAGTAAGACTTTGTAGTCGTGGAAATATTTTTCTAACTGTGGGAATCAAAATTAGCCGACGCGTGGATTTTGAGCAAAAAAGGCAACTGCTAACATAAGCTGCATTCAATACTATAATTTCGAGTTAATTGGTCTTTTTCTTGGGATATCTCAAGAATTAATTAATAACTATCCACTACATAATCAAGCCTATGTTTGTCAACTACGCTGTTAGAGCTAACAGTGTAGTTGACAAACGTAAGCACGATTACAAGAGGCTTGTTCCACTTTGGGTCAAACTTTTCCCACAATACAAAACATTGCATATCTCAAGAATGACAAGACCTATGGATGCAATTTAAATTGCTACTACTAGATATGGTGAAGGGCTACCCAACTGATATATTTATATGTATTGTATTTGCTTGTTCACCTTCAAACATCATGGTCAAAAGCAGCTCTCTCACTACAAGCACATTACAAAGGAATATCAAGTTTGTGTATGACTTGGCCACACAGCTAGCCAAACAAACAATACCATCAAAGTTCCCACACTATAAATCATTGCATATCTCAACAACAACAAGGCCTATGGGTGTAATTTAAATTGCTCGTGTTAGATATGGTGAAGTAGTACCTCATGTATATATTTGTATATATTTGTATTTGTTTGTATTCTTCTAAACATTATCAACATCATTTTTCTTGCCCCATATTACAAATGAATACTGTCTGTATATCACTTCACCACACATCTGGCCAAACAAATAATAATACTAAAGAAATTTCCCACAATATAGATGATGCATATCTCAGCAAATACAAAGCTGATGGACATGCTACTACTAGACATTGTAAAAGAATACATTATATGTATGTTTATATGTATTTGTACTTGTTTGTACCCTTCCATATCTCATTATCAACAACAACTTTTTTACTACATATTACAAATGAATATGATCTGTATATTACTTTGCCAACATCTGGCCAAACAAACAATATTAATGAAGTTCCCACAATATAGATGATGCATATCTCAGCAAATACAAGGCTAATGGACACAATTGAAATTGCTATTACTCCTAGGCATCTGGCAGGTGTACATCAAGAAATGTATATTTATATTTGTTTGTATCTTTCCAAATTTGATTATAATCTCTTGTTATATCTATTTTGATATCACATTCATATATTACTTGGCCAAAAGCATAGTCAAATAAGTCAATGTGGGAGCTCCTGGAATCTATAATACATAATATCTTGCCAATAGCTAGTTATATGTATAAGTATGGTCAAATATAGTTGTGATAATACAAGAAAAAAACACTTAACAGGCATATGTACATTTGTTTGAACTTTGTCTTTGATGATGATATTTCTATTTTTAGCATATCTGATAAGTTCTTGATTAACCCAGGATGCAAGGCTAGAAATACATTGTTAAATGTTGAATGGCTGAATTACATTTCAATACTGTGGGAACTTATTTCTATTATAGGCATTTGGATTAATATTACTTCCTTACATCATATGATATATAAGCCTATACAAGAACTTCTCCCCCACACAAGCCTGCCACTCCCCTGCTGTCCTCAGCTACCACTGCCCCCTTATTTGATTTTGCATTAGTGCTTGCTGGTGTGGGATGTGCAAGGGATGGATTGCATTTGCATGCTTTACAGTAGGTGGCCTCCTATATGCAGTGGTATTCTAGAGGGTGGGGGTTGTCTATGGTGCATTAGTAAAATACTGCCCACACCCTACCACACTGTAAAGGGCTGCATAGAAGGGGCCATTGATATGAGCAGCAGGATTCAGCCACACAGGGAGGGGGCAACAGAGGACTAAGTGGGCTTTTGTAAGGGGGATGCCCAATTCCCCACACATGGCTCCAAATTCACACACCAGACATTGGCATTGGCATTGGCATCATGATTGGACATTGGCACCATGCATCAGCATCAGCACTTGCACTTACACTTGCATGTTGGTACTCATGCTCAGTACTTGTGTTTGCACATCAGCACTTGTGCTTGCACATTGCATTCCAGTTGGAGTACATTGGCTTCCCATTGGAGCACATTGGTTTGCTTGTAGATAGTGTACACTACAACCCTGAGCTACATAGCAACAACAGGGCTCCATGAGGTCTTTACACTCCCCCACATCTTCCAGCAGATTCCTGTCAAAATTTTGGCTGCAGAGGTTATAGAAAATGGCTGTAAAAATTGACAAAAATTCCACAGGAATTCCGGCTTCGGAACACTGAAATTCTGACAGCCCACAGGTGAATTCTGTCCAGGAATTCTACAGAATTCCGGAGCATTGTAGGAACATGTAATAGATGCATTGTGGTCACATGTTTAGTCACGTGACTTATCAGCCACCTCAGCAACCAACAAGGACAACAAAGCCCGCAAGCGCATGAAAGCTGCCACCACCATCAAGGCAAGTGCTGCCAAGCCAAAGGCAGGGTGGATACCTGGCCACTCCTATCCTCCTTCCCACTCACACCACCTGCAGCATCAGAAAGGTCACTACCACCAGTAAGAAGGCCACCACCCCCAGTAGGAAGGCCACCACCCCCGAGGTCTTTACACTAAGCCACATAACCCATGCGGACTCCATGCGGAGTCCACATGGACTCATTTGGCAGGACATTCAGCCAAATGACAATCCGCATCCATGCTGAGTCCACATCAATCCGTGTGATTTCATATGGACACACAGACAAGCATGGATGGACAGCTTGCAGGGTCTGCATGGCCAGTTGATTACTAATCAGATGACTAATATAAATTTTATTTACACAAATTATATATACTATTTGCTATTAATAACATAACATAACGGCAGTGAAAAACTTGCATCCAACTAGGTTCGAACACATACAGGCACAAACATTACGTAATATGTTTGGCATTCATAACCATTGGGCAAGGCGGGCATTTCTAGCTACAGGCTCACTGACCTCAAGTCAATGGACTTAGGTCACATGATTACGAGGCATGTACAATGGTCACATTACTGTTGCCACATCTTCATTGGTTCTTTTCAACCACATCAATGATGTCTGCCAAACCACCAATGCTGACACCAATGCCAACACACCCACACTGCCAACGCCAACACATTGAACACCAACTGACGTCAACATGATGACACACAAGACAGTGTGGGGCAAAGGATAGAAACGGACGTGGAATGAGAGGACAATGAGGAAAGGGCGCCCTGAGGGGCAGAACCAGGTGAGTTGTACACTGCTGCTCACCCACATGCTCACCACGCAGCGCGTCCACCCCCCCACTTCAGGAACTCAAAACAAAGGATATGGCCGCCAACAGCAACAGTGAGGAAGGCAGCAACAACAACAACAACAACAACGATGAAGACAATGATGAAGACAGCAACAGCAACAGCAGCAACAGTGCCAACAAGGCCTGCAGCAACAATGGCAACAGCAGCAGCACTAACAATGGCGCAACAACAACAACAACAACTACAACAAAGACAACAACAACCACCATGAGGATGACAACAACGACAATGACTAAGGACAACAAGGACAATGATGACAACAGGGACAACGACAAGAAAAACAGCCAGTGCTGCCGCTGCTGAAACCCAGGCTGCTGATGATGCTGCAGGGGCTGACAAGGGCGATGGGGGGGTGGGGGTGGGGGCCCCCACCCATATTAAATTATGTTTTATAATCCATGTATAATATTTAGTAGCAAAATATAATTATCCTATCAATGTATGTAGAATGTTAGTAAATAAACCATTATATGTAAGTAAGTAATTTATAATTGAAGAAAGTAACTAAGTCCACGTGGAGTCCATGCAGAGTCCGTGTGGAATCCATGCTGTCCATGTAAGCTCTGCACGGACATGTGGGGGACTGTAAAGTACAGCCACCCCTGGTAAAACAGGCGTCAAGGGCAAGGCCAGCCCCACCTCACCTCACCTCACAAAGTGAGTTTTTTGTTCATTTTTCATTTCTCGTTCTCACACAAAAATGGCCTCCCCCCAGGACTGAGCACATGCTTGAAGAAAGTGGCATGCTGATTGCACTGCCCCCGCATGCAGCCGCTGCCATCTCTCAGGGGCCTCAAACCTCAAAGCTGGGGGGCACTGGTCATGCCCACCAGGTGGTACCCCCAACTGCCAGCAACAGCGAACCGGAGGAGCACAAGGGGAAAAGGGAGGGAGGAGTGGAGGACGGAGACAAGGATGGGAGCAGGGACAAGGTGAGCAGGGACAAGGAGGATGGGGACAAGGAAGACAGGGACAAGGAGGATGCCAAGGAAGACAGGGACAAGGAGGACGCCAAGGAAGACCAGGATGACAACAAGAACACCCAGGGTGGCAACAATGGCACAAGCAATGAGGGCAATACCGTCATCCCCTTCCATGCCCCCCCTGGCCTCTCTGCCATGGCCTCTTGTGCCTAGTTTCTATTTCTTTAGGTCAATCTTTTGTGGCTTTGCCCCCATCTTCTGGTCTTGGGGAGGCTGTGCCCCCAGTTTCTGGTCTTGGGGAGGCTGTGCCCCCAGTTTCTGTGTCTGGGGATGTTCTACCCCCATCATCTAAGAATGTAGTACCACATACCCTGCCTAAGCATAGTGTAGACATAGAAATGCAATCTCCCAGTGGTATTGAGCCCCAGGATATTGATATGTCTCCTCGCAGTGCAGATTTGAGTTTGTCTTACACTGTAGGTGGAGACTTGAATTCTCTGCAGGGTGCATCTCGCACTGTGGGTGGTTTCATTCATGGTCAGGCATTGGGGAATGCTATGAACCATGCTGATTTTGAATATAACCAACCTGTTGCACCACCCAATGTCAAGGGTGTTGTTCATGTGTACAAGTCTATGGAATCTGAGCATAGTAATCCAAGGGCTATGAAGTCTTCTATGACCATCCAAATTCCAGTTAACAGTTCCCTTGGTCCTGTTCTTTACAAATTGGGCAATCTATACTCGCCTATTAAGAATGACAATCATTGAATTTATGTATACAAATCAAGAAACTTGGGACATTAAGGGTCACTACAGTGCTGCACTTTCAGATGATGATATGGTGGATTGGAAGTATGATGATCATGGATATGTTTTGCATTTATTTGTAAGTTTTACTACTTTTATTTATTGAAGTATATCTCTGATAAAAATACTTTTAGACTGAATCATCTGAATCCTCAACTTTCACACAAGTTCCAACTTCTTCTGTTCCAACTGTTTCTGTGCCTTCTAAAACTGAACCATCTACATCAAACAACACATCTGAGTCTGACATAGTTGCTCACTTCACATCTGTTCAGCAATCTATGATTATGCAGTTGGAGATTGAACACTTCTAACTGGATTGTGGCAACCATACTTTGCATTATGCATATGCAAAATACAAAGAATTCTGTCGTGCTAATACAGTGATGAAGAAAATGAAGGATGCTCTCACCTGGAAAGGTGCTGCCAAACTGGCTGATTTGACAGGAATCTTTGCTTCAACCTCTTATTTCTATTTGAATTATGAACCATTCAAGTTTGTTGAGAAATATCCAGCTCTGATAGACTGGTTGGAAAATACTGAAGACTGTCTTTCTGATGAAGAAACTTGGGGATTTTCTGCAGATGATTATAACCTTGGATCACTGCACAGATTTTTACATGGGCAGGGGGAGGATTTGAAAAAGTCCAAGGATGATGAAAAGGTTGAAGAAGTGCAGAAACAGTTTAGCAAAAAGAAGGGCAAGTCCAAGGCTGTGGAACCAAGTTCTGGAGGGCATGATGCAGAGAAAAAGCCTAGAGTGGGGAAGAAGGGTCAAAGTTCAAAAGCTGTGAAACCAAAGAAGTAGTAAGTTGATACAATTTGATAAACTTTTGTTTGTATTTTTGTTTAACTTTTAGTAGTATATTACAGGCCTTGTATGCGTTCTGTTCTTCATGGCTAGCTGTGGCATTCTTTTGGCTCTGGACTGAGATTTCTGCTTGCATTTTGATTTTGGATCAATTCAAATCTCTTTGGATCATTCTGGCATTGACATGGCTGCCAGTCACTTGTGCTTATAATCCTGAACAAAGGTTTCCTGATATTTCATTTCAGGAATTCAGTATCTTTGTATCAGAGAATTTCAATTCTGAAAATCCACTGAGTACTGTACTCATGGCTTTGCTCACAATGACCAACAACACAGATTTGCTTAGTCTTCATGCTAAAGATATGACATCTGGTCATTTATCTTTCACTGGTTGGATGACTTCTCTTGCCTTTATCATGATACAATTGCTAGGCAATGATGCATCATTGTTTTTTCCTGAAACAAGCATGTTTAAAGAAAAAAACAAACAAAGCAGAATTAATGCCTTGAGCAAACAACTTGATGGATTTGCTCAATTGTTACACTTGTATCCTGTGTGGAAAAATAATGAATTCAAAGGCAAACTCAAATCTGTTTCTCATACTGCTATTGAACCAATATATATATTGGCTCCAAATACACCTGTGTGCTTGACAATATCTTGCAATTTTCATGTACTCAAACATGAAACTTGGAACATTGATATTCCTTGTGTTAAACTTATCAAAGGCACTACTATTCATAATCAAGCCTATATTGTTTCTGGGAAATGTTTCAAATGCAACACTATATACTATGCTGATCATGAACGATCACTTGACAACAACTCAGCTAAACAATTATATTTGGAGTCAGCTCCATATCTTAAAGCTGGTCAAGCACTTTGGGTTGATTGCTTTTTTGGCAAAACAGTTCTAAATGCCATATATAGCTTTCATGAATCTACTGCAGCTTGTATGGAGTTTTGGAACAATAGCTTTGCCAATTCTGAACTAAATCTGAGCCATCGGCAGATCTGGAAAGTGTTTGTTGAAGAGTCCACTTGCATGATTGCTGTTGAATCTGACCAAACCTTGGTTCTGGATGATAATATTTCTATTGAAGAAGTAACTCAAAAAGCATATCAAGAACTATGCTCAGATGGAAAAATTGCTTTGGCTACTAATCATGTTTGTACTGAATGTACTCAACTATATAAACAACATGCTGAATTTCTAACTGGAGATGATCCTGCTGCTGTTGTTAATGTTGATGAAAATGCTCCTGTTCCTGTTCTAACTGGTGAATTTGCTCTTGATGCTGCTCTTGATCAACAACGCACAGTGGAAAATGCTACCAATCAAAATCTACCACTTGTTAACTTTGTTAATCCTCTTGGAAATCCTGGCATATGTAATATGATTGTCATGGATGGCATTGTTATGGGTGTACAACATTGTGCTTTTGAAAACTGTTCACAATTACTGTTCAACATGCATGGAGGTGTCTTTTGCCATGAGCATGACATTGAATATGGTGATAAATGTTGTGTTAAAAACTGTAATACTGGAAAAATTCATGGCACTCAGGCTTGTGCTGAACATCAGCCAGACTGGCAGCAACATGTTCAAAGACAAACTCGGGATAACTTTTCTGGTGCTTGCAGAGTATTGCAAAGAGCTGCAAATGAGAATCAACCTTGGCAACCACAACAAAGATCTTATATTCAGCCACATGATTAAGATAATAATGATACCACTATACAATCAAATTACTTCACTGCCGCTCAGTTCTACTGTGTTGAAACTATATGCAAACCTTGTGGTGTTGTGGTAGCTTGGACAAAATTTGCTTGTTCTGAATCTCCAACCAATATTCTCAACTTTTTAAATAAAGTTTATCCTGAGAAAGAAACTCAACCATCCTATATCTGCATTGACAAAGCTTGCTTGGTACTTTGAACTGCTCTTGCCAATCCCATTTACAATGATTGGCTGGATACATTGAGATTAATTGTTGATGTTTATCATTATAAAAATCATTGTACTTCGGATTACTTGTGTCAAAAATGGTGTAATCCAGCACCCTTGAATGGTTCTGCACCAAATCTTGTTGTTGTGGCTCAGGACAATCAAAGCAATCCTTACTACAAGCGTGCATTCAATACACAAGTAAGTATTGTTTATACACACTTTAATATTTATTAATTTTAAAACAGGCTTGTGAACAACTCAATGCATGGTTGGGTGGATTTGAATCTATCATGAAAAGAATGAC
The DNA here is from genome assembly GCA_013420905.1 of Collybia mongolica. Taxonomy (NCBI): domain Eukaryota; kingdom Fungi; phylum Basidiomycota; class Agaricomycetes; order Agaricales; family Clitocybaceae; genus Collybia; species Collybia mongolica. The sequence goes on from JAAXNY010000019.1 coordinate 184,188, forward strand.
TGGAGAAAACTTTGATTGGTTTATCCATGTTATGCTTTTTTATCATACTCAACAGATTTTAAAAAGACAGGCTGAAAGAGAGTAATTTAGTACTTCAAAATGCTAGATATACTATTGACTTTATTGACTGTTTTGACTTAAGACTTATGAATTCCAATCAGAATCCGAGCGGAATGTTGCAGAATTTCTTTGAGAATTTTCTTCTTCCACACTTTATAAGAAATTCCTCAAAATTCTGTGGAATTCCAATGATTCCAATTGGAATTCTGTGTTCCAAGCAGAATCTGAGCAGAATATTGTGGAATTCCTCAAAGGAATTTTCTGTTTTAAAACTTTCTCAAAATCTTCCTGCATTCCTCTGGATTCCGATCGGAATCCTCTGCAGGATGTGGGGGAGTGTGAAGTACCCAGCTCCATGGCTATTGTTTAGAATAGGTACATAGGATTGAGACCCCTGGCAGAGGATCCTCAGAGTATTCTCTTTGGATTCCTCTGCTAGGTAAGTAGATAGCCTGTTACTTGACTTCATAAATATAACTTTGGATTCCTCTGCTAGATCACAGATTGGCCAACTTGGAGTTAGCACAGTGTGACATAGGGTTGCCCTTACAGCTTTATAGCAAGAAATCTGGGCCTAGTTCATTGCAAAGGTACTATCTGTAATTGAGCAGCCCAATCTATATATAGGTACATTAGATAAATACTGTAGGGGTACCAGAAGTCTATATAAGCCTACTAGAGCTGTGCAAATAGTACAGGGGTAAAGTGTCAGTAAGAAGTAAACCAATATTTGTGAAAGGGATAAGAACATATTACAAGGTAGATAGAATTACACCAAGGTAGTCTCAAGGAATACAGCAGCATATAGGTGTATATACAATAGAGCAAGGTATATCTGAGCAACTAGATGTGGGGCACATATGCACTCACCTTACATACATCTGGTTTGGGCACAGGGGTGGTTGGCACTATACAGCACATCCAGGGGTGCACACCGACTCACCAGGTGATGGTTCTACCATATGGAATACACCACTACACCACCAATGTCCATCATGCTAGCTGCTCACTAGCAGATGTAGGCAGGCAGTCACTGGTAATGTGGCAGGTGCCTCTGTAGTTCTTGTTGCAGCTCTTATTGTTGTGATTTTGCAGTTGTTATTATCACTGAGAGGTGTGGGTATGAGAGAGGTTGGTGGTATCCATGACAGTGGGATCTGGCATTGTATTTGGTAGTGTTGTGCACAACCATAAAGCAGGGAGGTGATGGGAGGGGCAGCTGGGGATGTAGTGGTGGTGGTTGACAACAAGGCTGGTAGGGAAATAAGCAGCTTGGGCTGATAAGCTCATATTGCCAAATGGTTAATATCCATGCTTTATGCACATGACATGTAGCCTTGAGGCCTTGTACAGTATTTGGCTCTCCAAAATATTGCATTTTTGTGCATTAAATAAGCAATCTGGACAGTCTGCATGGACTCCATGAGGAGTTGTTCTAAGCTGGGTCTGAGTATCCAAGTAACAGTGTGGATCTATAGACTTAGCTTTGACTTGGCTTAGATGCAGACTGCCAATTAAGCAGGGCTCCCTGCCAAACAGGGTCTGAGCTAGTTGCAGACATCTGCATTTCTCTGTGTGGTCTGTGTGGCTCATGTGACTCAGTTTAAAGTCCCCAGAGAAGCTACTGAGTTGGTTGTGTATTTGGAATATACAAATATGGATCTATATTTTCAAGTTTGTTGATTTTTTTACACAGTCCATCTCTGAGAGTCTGAGTCCCTACTTTACCAGCTGACTTGTTTTTAAGGGAAATGCCTAGATATATGTGGTTGCCTTTTGTTGTTAGATATTTGTATAGGCATTAGAATAAGAAAAAACCAAGAGCAGAGAAGTTCCAGAAGTGTCTAGATGAAGTACCAGAATGACCACAACAGTTGTATTAGCAACAGTATAGCTAAGTCTAGTACAGGTGGCTTGGTGATGTGGCATTGAGCATATGAGACAAGAATTCACATGATTCTAAATCTAATAATAGGATCTATAAACACCAACTACTATTGGCAATTCATTTGCAGTTGCTGATATCATACACCATGGATATGGGTGAAGTTGTAAGGGGATCACTTGTTTGTCCACATCTAGCCATCAGAATCACTATTGTGCAGCTTGCATAGCCTTGCTGTTACATTTATCATCCTGACATGCATTGCCTTAACCCCTTGATAAATAGTAGTCTACTCTGGACTGACATATCACAGATGGATTGTTGCATCAGTAGAGTTACTAATATCAGATTCTGTTGTTATTTGAGATATAGCTATAATGTACTGTATATAAGGTGCCCCTTCCTCTCTATGAAAGGGCATCTTTATAATAGACTTGGATTGGGTTCTCTACTTGTGATCAAGCCTCTAGTGCTCTATGCTCATCCCTTCCCTGCATGGTTGTTCATACTGTGTATGCTGCTCCCTGCCTGAGCCCCTTGGCAACATGTCCCCTTACAGAAGTGCAACAAGTATTTGGCAAGCTCAAATGTATGTTTATATTACATCTTCATGTTGTGCATCCATCAGGCCTTCCATGTTGTCAAGTTACTCCCTGTACCCTGCAATCTAATTCTAGGACATGGCCTGACAAGTGTTCCAGAACCAAATTTATCAACAACAAAAAGTAATATAAAGTTGAAGGGATTCTGGATAGCTAGTTCTATTGCAACAACCTGGTTCCAGAAATATACAGAAAAGTTAAAAAAAAAACATAAGGACTCATATCTGCCAGTAATGGCCCTCTACCTCAAGTATGTCTGTATGTGCTTGTATTTGTTTTTATTTTTCTAAACCTCATCAACAACAAATTTCTTGCTACATATTGTAAATGAATACTGTCTGTATATCACTTCACCACACATCTGGCCAAACAAATAATAATACTAAAGAAATTCCCACAATATAGATGATACTTATCTCAGCAAATACAAAGCTGATGGACATGCTACTACTACATATTGTAAAGGAATACATTATATGTATGTTTATATGTATTTGTACTTGTTTGTACCCTTCCAAATCACATTATCAACAACAATTTTCTTACTACATATTACAAATGAATATGATCTGTATATTACTTTGCCAACATCTGGCCAAACAAACAATATTAATGAAGTTCCCACAATATAGATGATGCATATCTCAGCAAATACAAGGCTAACAGAGACAATTGAAATTGCTACTACTCCTAGACCTATGGAGGGGGTACACCAGGAAATGTATATTTATATTTGTTTGTACCTTTCCAAATTTGATTATAACCTCTTGTTATATCTATTTTAACATCACATTTATATATTACTTGGCCATAAGCATAGCCAAACAAGTCAATGTGGACACTCCTGGAATCTATAATGCTCAATATCTTGACAATAGCCAGCTATATGAGTATGGTTAAATATAGTATGTGATAACACAACAAAAAACACTTAACAGGCATATGTACATTTGTTTGAACTTTGTCTTTGATGATGATATTTCTATTTTTAGCATATCTAATAAGTTCTTGATTAACCCAGAATGCAAGGTTAGAAATAAATTGTTAAATGTTGAATAGTTGATACAGTGGCTCAAAAAACTGCCCCAATGTTTGTACATTTTTGAAAGATCAATATGGTATGAAGTGCTGACATAAGCAGGGGACCTGGGGTAATTATGTAAGATACTATGACATCGTGGCTTTCCAATGGACCCTGGATCATGTGATTTGGATCAAAACCCATTAAGCTATAGGCCAAACAAAATGATTACTCATTGGGGCAGTTTTTTGACCCTCTATTAATTTTCTATCTAATACTTTGTATGACCACCTTTTGCCTTTATAACTGCTTGTATCCGCCTGGGCATACTTTCTATCAGGTTTTGGCATACCTCTGGTGGAATTTCACCCCACTCTTCAGCCAATCTATCCCACAACTCATGTACTCCTTTGGGTGGTGTCGGATATTCTTTAAGACGGCGCTTGAGATGTTCCCAAAGGTGTTCTATTGGATTCATGTCAGGGGATTGGGCAGGCCAGCCAAGGACTTGAATGTTGTTGTCTTCAAACCACTGTGTGGCCAGTCCAGATGTGTGTTTGGGGTCGTTATCTTGCTGAAAGTAGCGCTCGCCATCCACCATTTCCAACTTCTCAAAACTTTCCTGAACTCCACTCTCCAAAATTTCACAGTATTGAACCTTGTCCATGTTCCCCTGCACCTCTATGAGCTTTCCCACTCCATTCCACCCCATACAACCCCATACCATGAGGTTTCCTCCTCCTCCATGTTTGACAGTAGGTGATGTTGTTCTATCAGATGGTGGTTCTCCCCTTTGTTTCCAGACATAAACCTTTCCATCTGACCCAATCCTATTGATTTTGGTCTCATCTGTCCATAGAACCCTTTTCCAGTCCTCCACAGTCCAGCTTTCATGATATTTTGCAAACTGGAGACGCCGGATGCGATGGGCTCGTTTGAGAAGAGGAGCTTTCCTCTTTGTAGCAGCATAAAATTGATTTTCCTTGAGTGCATTTCTGACTGTCTGGGGTGTGACAGGATTGGGGATGATGCCATTGATGAATTGGGTAGCCTGAACTGCATTATCAAGCTTCCCTGACTTGATTTGACGAATAATTGACTGTTTGTCACGAACAGACAGCTTGGAGGGGCGGCCACCAAGGTTGTTTTCTTTGTTTCCATCCACATCTTTGCTGATCCTACTGATGGTACCCTTCCCTAGACCAGTTTTCTCCTTGATTTGACGCTGAGAATAGCCCTCATTGAGGAGAGAAACAACAGTATTGTGCTGAGCAGTAGAAATGGCTTTCATGATGGTGGTAAGAGGTCAAGAAGATGATTGAACCAATTCCAACATGTCAAATTGATACAAATAAAGTCACATGACATTGTTTATTCTTCCCACAGTCCATAATGTTCTTGCATTGGATCATAAATGCCAGAATAATGGAAAATAAGATAAGGGTCAAAAAACTGCCCCAATAAGTAACCATTTTGTTTGGCTTATAGCTTAATGGATATTGATCCAAATCACATGATCCAGGGTCCATTGGAAAGCCACGATGTCATAGTATCTTACATAATTACCCCAGGTCCCCTGCTTATGTCAGCACTTCATACCATATTGATCTTTCAAAAATGTACAAACATTGGGGCAGTTTTTTGAGCCACTGTATACATTTCAATACTGTGGGAACTTGGTTCTATTATGGCATTTGCATTGATATTACTTCCTTATATCACACAATTGGGTAGTCCAATCCATCAATAGGTACATTGGATAAATACTGTGGGTGTACCAGAAGTCTATACCCCGCCACCCCCATTGTCCTTGTTGGCCCCCACAGCATTGTTAGTGGCCTGGGTTTCAATGGCAGCAGCACTGGCTGCTTTTCTTGTTGTTGCCCCCATTGTTGTCATTGTCCTTGTGGTGCTCATTGTCTTTTTCCTGGTTGTAGTAGTTGTTGTTGTTGCACCATTGTTGGTGCTGCTGCTGCTGCTGCTGTTGCTGTCTTTGTTGTTGTTGTTGTTGTTGTTGTCTTCCTGGTGTGCCGGGGCACCCTGGGTGTTGGCAGCTGTGTCCTTCTTGCCTTGGGTTCCTGAAGCAGGAGGGGACATGTTGTGTGGTGAGCATGTAGATGAGTGGCATGTGGGACTCACCTCTCTTTGTCCCTCAGGGCGCCCTTTCCTTGTTGTCCCCTTGTTCTGTGTCCATTTCTATCCTTCCCCACACCATCTCGTGTGTCATCACATTGACATTGGTTGGCATTCGGTGCGTTGGCATTGGTGGCTTGGGTGGGTTGGTGTTGGTGTTGGTGTTGGTGTTGGCAGTTTGGCAGGTGTCATTGATGTGGTTGAAGAGAACCAATGAAGACATGGCAATGGTGATATGACCACTGCACATGCTTTGTAGTCATGTGACCTAAGCATGTTGACTTGAGGCCAGTGTAGCCTGTAGCTAGGAATGCCCATCTTGCCCAATGGTTATGAACACCAAAACATATTACGTAATGTTTGTGCCTGTACACATTCAAACCTAGTTGGATGCAAGTTTTTCAGCACCGTTGTGGTATGTTATTACTAACAAATAGTATATCTGTCTATATTAAAGTACTACGGCCATGTGAATTGATTGTGACTAATCCTGACTAAGCGCTGACTAAGTCTGACAAAGTGATGAAAAGTTGTCTTTTAAGTAGAGTGCTGACTAAGACTGACAAAGCAGGAAAAGGTGTTTGAGTCACATGCTATGTCACTTCAGATCACCTGCTCATGTCACCTGTTGAAACTGGTTCAAGTCACCTGCTCAAGCCAGCTCAGGTCACCTGCCTCAAAACATAACATGACCACCACATCACATGACCTCCAAAGCAGACTAAGTCAACAAATAACAAATAATACCTATTAACCTTAAGCTGCCTCATAAATTTCAGATGCTCAAACTGGAAAAAACAAAGTATTTAAATGGTGCCACTACCCATAAAATTACAAATCAAAGTAGAACATGGAAAGCATGCAGATAAAAATGGAAATGAGTTTATCTGAGCAATTTGGTTGTTAATCCATAAATTAACATAAAATGTTCTAACACTACAAAGCCTGCTTTAAAATCTGATACATTCTATTTTGAAAAAATTACCCTCTGTCTAACCCTATTTTTAGAACAATAGGAATCCAGTGCAAATGAGTAAGGGAAATAGTAATACATGGTTGAGAGAAATATTATAGGTAGAAGAAACATTGATTCCAAGGATTTTGAATAGAGCTGATCCCTATCAAATTAGAGCAATAACAACTAACCTTTCACATAATAATTTGCAAATGTGATAGGAATTGACTACACAATATTGGACAGCATTGTTGCCTTTGATGCAGTCAACTGGCTATTCCAAAATATTAGAGGAGATGATAGAGCCTTTGGTAGGCTAATTATAGTATTTGATGGTGCAGACTGTGGGTGCCTGTCTTATGCACTCCCCACTGTGGGGATGAACTTCAAATACTCAAACTAAAGAAAAATCTGTACTTATATGGTGTTACTAATGATAAAATGAGACTTTCCAAATGGCAAATTGAAGTTGGCCATGGGAAGCTTACAGATGGCAATGGAAATGTCACCTTACCTGGCCACTTTTATGATGCTGAGAATACTGTGGAGTCTCTAACTGACACATTATATCCTGACATTGGAAACCCTGTTCTAAAACCTGATACATTTTACCCTGAGAGAGCTATTCTTTCTGCCAGAAATGGTGATGTTGACTCTCCCAATAAAAAAGTACTGGATATGTTTCCTGGAGATGGCAAGATGTACCACAGTGCAGATTGTATTGCATATGAAGGAATTGATGGAGCTGAAGCAATATACCCTGTTGAATATCTGAATGTTATCAATGTATCAGGGCTACCTCTATCTAAGCTAACTTTAAAAGTGGGGTGCCATGTAATGATATTGCACAATTTGAACCCAGTTGATAGTGTTTGCAATGGGTCAAGGGAAATAATAACATGGACAAGCAACCATATTGTAGAAGTATGGTTAATTGGGAGGCAAAATGATAGGCATAAAGAAATTATCTCAAGATTCCAAATGATGCCATCTGATAGCCTGATAGCTTTTAAATTGGCATGGTCACAACTGCTTTTATAGCTGGGATTTTGTATGACAATCAAGAAATGTCAAGGGCACTGATTACACCAAGTTGGACTTGACTTTAGATCTCCTGTAGTTATACATGGGCAGTTTTATATTGTGATTTCACAGGTAATATTGGTACATGGAATGAAAGCTATGATACCAAATACTGTAGACAATAGGGTCACTTTAACAGTAAAGATGTTCCTTTGGAGTAGAAGTATTATATGGATTATGATTTGAATAGGGAAAAAAGCCTACACCCAAAATATTGAAATTGAACATAGAATAAAGTATTGAGACTAAGATGGGGGTCTGGGGGCAGAGCCCCCAGCAAGCTGAAGGTTATGTGGTGGAGCCATGGGTAAGCGTAGCAGTGCCGTGGCATAGCCACAGGCCATAAGCTTGTCTGTATATATTAAAGTACCAGGAATGCGGGAATTGATTGTGACTAATCCTGACTAAGCGCTGACTAAGTCTGACAAAGCAGCAGAAAAGTTGTCTTTTAAGTAGAGTGCTGACTAAGACTGACAAAGCAGGAAAGGTTGTTGGAGTCACATGCTCTGATCACCTGCTCAAGTCACCTGCTCAAACCTGCTCAAGTCACCTGCCTCAAAACACAACATGACCACCACATCACATGACCTCTAAAGCACACAAAGTCAATAAATATTAACCCATTTGCATGCACACTCAGATGCTCAAAACTAAATTTTAAAAAATACCTTCAAATGGTACTACTGCTCATAAAATTACAGGCAGACAAAAATCAAAATGTCTTCACCTGACCAATTCTGATATAAAGCCTTTAATGCACATGATATATTCCAACATTACATGTACAAACCCTATTTTAATTACATCATATTGCATTATATTTATTTAAAAAAAAGTTCTATCCAGGTTATAATCACATGCTAAGTCACCTGCTTTACAGCACAGGACAACCACCACTAAAGTGGATTAAATCAACAAATATTATCTGTTATCCTTAACTTATTTGTGTGTATAGTGCCTAATAAGTTTCAGATACTCAAACTAAAACAATAAAATAGGCATTGAAATGGTGCTACTGCTTATAAAATTACAAATCAAAAGCATACAGATAAACATGGAAATAACTTTACCTAACTAATTCTGCTATCAAGCCTTTAATCAATGTAATGCATTCTAACATTACAACCCTGTTTTCAATCTCACTGGCTCTAAAACAACATGCAGTCATGTGTCATTTTCACCCCCCCACCTAAGGGCAGTGATCACCACGAGGAATTCATGAAAGACCGCACCACATCGCTGAAGAGCGCTGTCAATGAGGCCTCTCATTCCCCATGGAGCATCTGCATTATCACTGATGCATCCACCCCCCCTCCTCCCATGCAGTCAGTTGCGGTGTACCGAGTCTGGCACGATGGAGATTTATATGAGGACTGGTTTGCTACCAGCCTATCTACGTCTGATGACACCAAGCTGCGAGCAATTGCGGAAGGTGCCCAACAGGCAGCTGACATTGGACTAGAGGACATCCATGATGTCCATATCTTCTCCGACTCCATCAACGCCCTCAGGCGTTCCCTTGATGCGTCGCACCACTCAGGTCAAGCATCAGCCCTCAAAGTGTGCAATGTGCTGCTGCCTTGGCTGCAGCTCTGCACCATCCACAAGATTCACCTCCACCATATTACAAGTGGTGTGGAGATTGAAGACCACCAACTGGCACACATCAGCGCCGTCTCAACTCGTGTTGAGGCAGGTGGAGCGCTGGTTATATCTGCTGACTTTGCACGACGCGAAGCAGTTACATGCATGCTTGACAGCTGGAAGTCTCTCTTCCAGTCCAAGAAGTACATTGGCTCCAATTTCCTGACGCTCTATGCGAAAAAGGACACCCCGCTCACTCCGACCCATGTAAACAATGGGCTGTGGATGCACAAGACTGGTCATAGCCATGCTCTGACTGCCTGCTTGGTGCGATGCATCACCAGACACGCTCCAATTGGGGCGTTCTGATCGCAATTCTTCAAGGAAGAATCTGTCTCCTGTAGGTGCGGTGCTCCCTTGGAAACCATACAACATGTCCTATTTGACTGTCCATGGCACGGATGGGAAGACAAGCCCAGCTGCCAGCTGCACTATGCGTGGCTGGTTGAATTCCTCTCGGAGAACAAAAACGCTTTCGCGTTCGATGTTCCCTAGTCCTAAACAGGCTAGGGGCGGTACTCAGTGTTCTAAGTGACAGCTATAGGGTGCTCCCTGCCCAAACATGCGAACCTGGATAATCAGTGGACTTGAAGCCACCACCTGCTGCGGAGTGCCGCAGCAGGGGGCCCACCCCCTGGCGTAGATTGGCCCTTCCAGCCCATGTACAACGAGCTCTGGCTCCATTCGCTAGTCTGACCCCGGTTGGGCAAGCACCCTAGCCCTGCAGCACTTTGTCTCCTGCCCCCTCTCCCCCCTCGCCCAATTACTACTTGTAGTGACCAGCACATGTATTATGTACAGTTGGTATATAAAATGTTGAACCAAAAAAAAAAAAAAAAAAAAAAGTCACGTGTCATTTACATGCTAAATTTTTGTTTACGACATACTGTCACTGACGTTGCAAGAACCCCACATTCATCATGGTCGAAGACAAGATTCAGGTAACATGTTGTCCACCTCACATGTCTTGAATCTACTGACTTCTTAGTCAGATTCCATTTTCTTTGTCAATTAGTCTGGCAATGGAGACTGAGTTCAAATTTCAACAAGACTTCAGTTCTGGAACACAGTTGTACGAGCTTGGCTTCAAGACCATTCTGAAACCTGAAACATTATAGTCTGAAAAAAACTCTCTTTTTACCAAATACAATGATGTAAACTCTTTCAAAATACTGGAAATAATTTCTGGAAATGCTAAGGTATGCATACCACATTATAAATTCTGTTGCATATGACAGAATTGATGGAGCCACAGCATGTACCCCAATGAATACTTGAGCCCTATTCATGGATCATCACTACCTCTTTCTAAGCTTATATTTAAAGCAACTGGAATCCAATGCAAATCATTAAGTGAAATAGTATAATTGATTTCAAGAACTTTGAATAGAACTGATATTTGTTAAATTAAGCCAATGTCAATCACCCTTCTATGCTGGATTATGTATGGCAACTAACATGTATGGTAGGATAGTAACTACACAATGTTGGATCTGACTTTAGACTATTTGTATCCACAGTTTTGGGTTACAGTTCAACCAAGGTATGTATATATGATTGTTTATCTGCAGAGGGGAAATATGGACATAAATATAGCAATAACACAAATATGGATATGCAAGAGTAGGTTTGTAAGATCTGGAAGACAGGATAAAATAGGATATGACAATAATACATAGGGTGGTTGACTAACTGCTGGATTGGAATAGTAAAGGGCCATATCTGGAAGCAGGACTGAGGTAATGTTATGAAGATTGTAAGTATAACACATAATAAAGCCCCAACCATTTACATAGTTTTGTTTATAAAATGGTGTAAACCAAACACTTACCAAATGATAAGAAGGCCATTGAGGACAAGAAGCACTCAGATAAACTTTAATGCATCAAGTAGATGGTAATGGACCATTTGCAAACAAATGATGAAGTTTGAACCAAATCTAAGAGGCCTTGGCTGGGCTGTCTTTTATATAAGTACATACCTCCTTAACAGTTGTATTTTGACAGCCATAGTATGGTTATTCATAATATATGCCATTTGCCAAGTACAGGAAGCTATATAATATAAGTATGGATACAGCATGCTATAGTATCACCACCCCACCACTCATGGTGACCATTTACTACTATTTGTTTACCAGTTGTTTACCATTTAGATAGGTGGTCAGTAAACTAAACAGAAATGGTAAACAGTAAACAAATGAAACAATTGGAGCCTTAAGAGATAAAGAGTGACTGTAAGTATGATATGGGCTATACAAATAGGATAGAAATAAAAATGGTAAGCTAAGAGTATATGATTTGTTTCCAGGTATGGGCAATAGGATGCAGTAGGATACCCGGCTCCAAAAAATTTGCAAGATAAGGGCAAGAATGGGGGTGCAACTGAAATGATATGATGTGGGGTTTTATAGGACATTGGGTTATAGGATATGCTGGATATAGTATATAAGATTTCTCCATAAAAGTAAAGTAATGACTAAAAAATTGAGATATGAGATATGATAAATATTCCAGGTTGAATGGGGGGTCTGGGGGCAGAGCCCCCAGCAACCTGGAGGATCTGTGATGAACCATGGCCCAGTGCCACAGTGCCGTGGCATAGCCATGGGCCATAAGCTTGTCCTATACATTAAAACAGAATGGTGTTTTGACCCTGGCTAAGCTGACTAATAGAAAGATGACTAATATTACTAATCAACTTCAATGACTAATCAACTTGCCTCTGCTTTGAGTTTAGGTAAGCTCTGAGCACCTGATTGGTCACATGACTCTAAAACAGCACACAAATATCAATATCAATATTATTATGTATTTACCACTCTTGATATTACTTACAAGGAATAACATTGAAATAATAATGGTGGCTATTATGTTGGAAAACTGTAGAGTTGGCAACACTGCAATAAAATATTATTTACTGCCACCCTTCGTGCCAAAGGCATGGGTACTATGCTTGTATAATTTGTGTAAATAAAATTTATATTAGTAATCTGATTAGTAATAGACTGGCCATGCAGATTCCCTGTACTTTACACTCCCCCACATGTCCTTGCAGACTCCGCAAGGACAGCACAAAGTCCACATCGACTCTGCATGGACTCCGTGTGGACTCACTTACTTTCTTCTATTATAAAGTACTTACTTACTCTTTTACTTACTAACAATCTATATAATTAATAGGATAAAACATATATTATTACTAAATATAATACATATATGATAAGATAATTTAATATAGGTGGGGGCCCCCACCCCCCCATTGTCCTTGTCGGCCCCTGCGACGTCATCAGTGGCCTGGGTTTCAGCAGCAATGGCACTGGCCACTTTTCTTGTCATAGTCCCCATTCTCATTGTCCTTGTTGTCCTCGTGGTGGTGGTGGTTGTCTTTGTTGTAGTTGTCATTGCTGTTGTTGGTGCCGCTGCTGCTGTTGTTGCCGCAGGCCTTGTCGGCACTGTTGCTGCTGTTGCTGTTGCTGTCTTCATCATTGTTGTTGTTGTTGTTGTTGTTGTTGCCACCTTCCCCACTATTGCTGTTGGTGGCCGTATCCTTTGTCTCGAGTTCCTGAAGTGGGGGGGGGGATGTGCTGCATGGTGAACATGTGGGTGAACAACAATGTACAACTCACCTAGTTCTACCCCTTGGGGCACCCTTTCCTCATCATCCCCTCGTTCCGCATCTGTTTCTATCCTTCACCCCACACTGCCTTGTGTGTTGTCATGTTTGTTGATGTTGGTTGGTGTTCAATGCATTGGCATTGGTGGCATGGGTGCATTGGCATTGGTGTCAGCATTGGCAGTTTGTTGGCAGACATTGTTGATGTGGTTGAAAAGAACCAACGAAGACATGGCAATGGTAATGTGACCATTGCACGTGCCTCGTAATCATGTGACCTAAGTCCGTTGACTTGAGGCCAGTGAGCTTGTAGCTAGAAACTGTAGCTAGAAATGCCTGCCTTGCCCAGTGGTTATGACTGCCAAACATATTATGTAATGTTCGTGCCTGTACACATTTGAACCTAGTCGGATGCAAGTTTTTCACCACCGTTATGTTATGTTATTAATAACAAATAGTATATATAATTTGTGTAAATAAAATTTATATTACTAATCTGATTAGTAATTGACTGGCCGCACGGACTCTGCAAGTTGTCCATCTGTGCTAGTCCACATGTCCGCATGATTTCACGTGAATTGATGTGGACTCGGCATGGATGCAGATTGTCATTTGACTGAGTGTCCTGCCAAATGAGTCTGCACAGGTTATGTGGCTTAGTGTAAAGACCTCCAGATTCCGCAAGCTGTCTGTCCATGCTTGTCCATATGTCCATGTAAAATTATGCAGATTGATGTGGACTTGACACAGACAATTGTCACTTGGCTGAGTGTCCTGCCAAATGAGTCCATGTGGACTCTGCACAGAGTCTGCGTGTCTGCATGAAGTCCACATGGGTTATGTGGCTTAGTGTAAAGACCTTGACTGACAAGCTCATATTACCAAATGGTTAATCTGCATGCTTTATGCACATGACATGTAACCTTGAGGCCTTGTATTTGACTCTCCAAAGTATTGCATTTTTGTGCATTAAATAAGCAATGGTAACTATAATTAAGTAAGCAATCTGGACAGTCTGCATGGACTTCATGGGGAGTTGTTCCAAGCTGGGTCTGAGCATCCAAGTAACAGCATGGATTTATGGACTTAGCTTTGACTTGGCTCGGATGCAGACTGTCAATTAAACAGGGCTCCCTGCCAAACAGGGTCTGAGTCAGTCTGCAGACACCTGCATTTGTCTGTGTGGTCTGTGGCTCATGTGGCTCAGTGTAAAGTCCCCAGATAAGCTACTGAGTTGGTTGTATATTTGGAATATACAAATATGGATCTACATTTTCAAGCTTGTTGATTTTTTCACACAGTCCATCTCTGAGAGTCTGAGTCCCCACTTTACCAGTTGACTTGTTTTTAAGGAACATGCCTAGATATATATTGTTACCTTTTGTTGGTGGATATTTGTATAGGATCTACATATAAACATCAACTTCTATTGGCATACACCATGGATATGGGTGAAGTTGTAAGGGGATCACTTGTTTGTCCACATCTAGCCATCAGAATCACTATTGCACAGCTTGCATAGCCTCACTGTTATATCTATTATTCTGACACACACTGCTTTATCCCCTTGACAGATAGTAGTTTACTCTGGACTGACATATCTTTTTTTTTTTTTTTGTCAACATTTTATATACCAACTGTACCTAATACATGCGCTGGTCACTACAAGTAGTAATTGGAGGAGTGGGGAGGGGGGGCAGAAGACAAAGCGCTGTGGAGCTGGGATGCTTGCCCGACTGAGGTCAAACTAGCGAATGGAGCCGGAGCTCATTGTACACAGGCCGGAAGGGCCAATCTACGCCAGGGGGTAGGCCCCCCACTGCAGTGCCCGCAGCGGGTGGTGGCTTCAAGTCCACCGATTATCCAGGTTTGCATGTTTGGGCAGGGAGCACCCTATAGCCATCACTTAGAACACTGAGTACTGCCCCTAGCCTGTTTAGGGCTAGGGAACATCAAACGTGAAAGCACTCTCATTCTCTGAGAGGAAGTCAACCAGCCATGCATAGCACAGCTGACGGCTGGGCTTGTCTTCCCGTCCATGTTGTGGACAGTCATATAGGACATGTTGTACAGTTTCCAGGGGAGCACCACACCTACAGGAGACAGATTCCTCTTTGAAGAATCGGGACCGGAACACCCCAATTGGAGTGTGTCCAGTGATGCATCGCACCACACGGGCGGTCAAAGCATGGCTGTGACCAGTCTTGCACATCCACGGCCCATTGTTTACATGGGTCGGGGTGAGCAGGGTGTCCTTTTTTGCATAGAGTGTCAAGAAATTGGAGCCAATATACTTCTTGGACTGGAAGAGAGACTTCCAGCCATCAAGCATGCGTGTGACTGCTTCACATTGTGCGAAGTCAGCAGAGATAACCAGTGCTCCACCTGTCTCAACATGAGTCAAGATGGCGCTGATATGTGCCAGTTGGTGATCTTCAATCTCCACTCCATTTGTAATGTGGTGGAGGTGTATCTTGTGGATGGCGCAGAGCTGCAGCCAAGGCAGCAGCACATCGCACACTTTGAGGGTGGACGCTTGACCTGAGTGGTGAGATGCATCAAGGGAACGCCTAAGGGTGTTGGTGGAGTCGGAGAAGATATGGACATCATGGATGTCCTCTAGTCCGATGTCAGCTGCCTGTCAGATGCCTTCCGCAATTGCTCGCAGCTCGGCATCATCAGACGTAGAGAGGCCAGTAGCGTACCAGTCCTCATATAGGTCCCCGGCATGCCAGATGTGGTAGACTGCAACTGACTGCATGGGAGGGGGGGGAGTGGATGCATCAGTGACAATGCAGATGCTCCATGGGGAGTGAGAGGCCTCATCAACAGCACTCTTCAGCGATGTGATGCAGTTTTTCATGAAATCCTTGCGGTGATCACTGCCCTTGGGTGGGGGGGTGACGATATCAGAGAACTATTGGGCAAAACGACTTGGAAGTGTCATACAATGGCTTACCTGGCTTGGGTATGACCACTGTAATGGATGCTTTAAGCTCGGCAGGCCAATGGCCTGACAAGAGACAAGCGTTTGCAAGCCACAAAAGTAGTTTGCCACACCAATCATCTTGGGTGATCCGTTTAAGGTGACACCATGAGATGTGATCTGGCCCAGGGGCGGATTGATTCAAAGTGCCTGATAAGGCATCCGACATCTCAGCAGCAGAGTAGGGGACCCACACCTGAGTTGTAGGTGAGGTCCAAGCATTACCCAGCTTGTCAAGGTCAATGGGCCTATCAATAGCTGAGTTGAAGGTGGAGTGCAATGCATTCCATGGTGACTCTGTGGTGCTGCATGGCACACCTTGGTATGAGATGGCCTCGACCGGGGGTGTCTTGCATGGGCTCACCCAGTCCATGAGATCCCATGGTCTGAGGTTAGTATTAGCAATTTTGTCGATGTGTTTGTTGAAGTGCTTTTGTTTTGCTTTACGTGTGGCAGCCTTGAAGGCCTTCCAGTCCTCTGGGAGATCAGAACTCATAGCCTCAGACCTTGTCCGGGCGCAGTCCGAGTCCCACCAAGACTTCGACTGGGTGCAAGCCTGGTTAGTCTTAGCGTGATGGGACCATGCCATTTCAAAGCCCTTAGCTATTGCCTGAGCAACTAGTTGAGTTTGTTCCACTGATATGACATCAGGGATTTGGATGAGCCCGAGAAGTAAACACACTTCTGCAAGGAAAGCAGCTTCTTCTTCGGAGTCGATTTTGATTGACATCTTCCCTTCAGGGAACTTGACCCTAAGGGGGATGTCTAGGAGTAGAGGGAAGTGATCAGGCTCGCCCTTATCACCTATCATCAGGTCAGCTGTGTATCCCCGGAATGCCAGGACAAACACAAGGTCAAGGACTGAGCCGCGTAGAGCCACGTTATACGGCTGATGCATGACCCAATGATAGGGCCCAAAATTGTTTGCACTTATAAAGTCAACAAGTAAGGCTATTAGTATCATTTCTAATAACCAAGTAAACAGTAATAAAGGGTTAGAGTTGAGCTCCAAGACGGCTAATCAGAGTGAACTAGTCTAATGGATAATACACTATCAGTACAGAGGACTATGAGTACGGTCTATTATTAGTCCTATTCACCATGCCTGGTTACAACCTCGGTATCTTAATTCATAAGTAACCATTGTAGTATGATATCATTAGTCTGGGGATCATCATTAATAGGAGGAGTAATTGTAAATTCAGGACTTGCACAACCCAATCCTAGTCAGGGGCACTTGGTGTTAACTACTGGAAGAGACAGGACACCGTGAAGACAATCAGGAGAAGTAAATGACAGCGCCGCGCTGTTTTAAATAACAAAGCGCGTGGTTGGGACTTGATAAGAGTTTAGCCAGCTCTTTCAATATTTGATAAGTAACCAGTAATGGCATAATTGGCATGTATGGCGGATGCGCCAAGTTGTAGAGGACGCATCAGCATTAAATATGGATCCTTGGTGCAGGGGAGCACGGTTCTGTATAAAATTTACAATTCTGTATGATATTTAGTTTGTACACTATAAATAGACTGTAGATGAGTAGCGCAAAGGCAAGGAATCTTGCCCTCACTTTGCGCTACTATAGAGTATACAAATCACATTTGTAAAAACACTATTGCATGCCTGAATTAAGGCTCAGATTGCTTCAAAGTCGTCTTGATTGGAATTGTTTGAAGTAATAACAGAATTGAAGAGTCCTAGTTCACTTGGAACTTAGTACTGCATTGTCCGTTGGAATTACTAGGCACTTGGCCTTAGTGCACTTGGCACTGTTTGTTTAATAAGTTGCTTGGGCTTATAGATCTGCTTGGGATCATTAATAATTGAACATACACTTGGTACTCAGTCTATTGGATTGAGAGATATTATAAATATACCTAGCAAGCTTTAAACTTATGTTGAAGCTTTGTCTGAATCAAACCTGTCAAGAGATCATTAAAAAGGGCCTTGACTAGTATTATTCAAAGCTTAGTGCTTCTAAGCACTTGAACCTGAACTTAAAACAGGCAATTCCTACTGTTTGTGTGTTGATTGTTAGGTTTGGTGTGTGTGTGTGTAAGAGAATACATTTCATAGCATCAGCACACTTATAGCCCAGGAGCCCCCTTTCACCCAACCCAAGGGGGGGGCAATCCTCTCAAGGCTGAGGGCAGCCGCACACTCCATGAGCCTGTTGGCCATGGGGTGCTCATGATTGAGGGTAGCATCCCAATGCACTGAGGGGCAATTAAAATCACCCCCCATGTAGCTAACATCAGGGAAGTCGTCTGGGTGGTCCTCGAGGAATTGGATTGTGGATCCATTCTCATCCGAGTAGACGTTCATCAAATGCACTAGGCTGAGGTGACCTCATACAGTGATGAGCATGACATTGTGGTGGTTAATGATGTCTGGTCGGAGCTTAGGTTTCACTGAGCGGATAGCTTGGTTGACATAGGCCATGATGTGCAGCTGATCTTCAGCTGCATCGAACCCTTTGGGGAACACGGGAATCCAGTCCGGGTGGATGGGGGGTCCCCTGATGGGGACCCCATCTTTTTTGGTCAAGGAGGCTGTATACTGTACAGTGGCCCATGGTGGCTCCTGCAGGAAGAGAATGTCAGTGACGTCCTTACAGCATTCTAACAGGTTGACTGTCCAGTGTCATTTGTGCCTGACATTTTGGCAGTAGGTTCTGAGCATATTTACATTACAAGTTGTACTAGACATTAATCAAGTAACTTTTTGTCAAATCGCTCAAGTACCCTCCCTGCGTCCTCAGAGCCTGTCTCCTGTAATGGTAGGGAAGGGGGTATTAGCAGAGGGTGCAAAGCATAAGAGCTCATTGCCTACCTTCTGGGCAGTGTACTTGGCCACTAGCCATTTGGCATCATAGTGGTGTTTCCAAAAGGAACACTTCCTGTCATCAGACTCATGGGCAAGGCCACAGTTGATGCATCGGGAGGCGTGTGGGCACTTATGACCCGCTGGTGTGGCAAGTCTTGGTGGGGTAGCCTTGGGGGTGGCCTTGCAGCACGCCGCCAGGTTGCAGTGGTTGTGGGCATCATGGGGCCCACTGCAATAGGAGCACAATTGAGCTCTGAAGGGACAGACCTCCTTGCGGTGGCCAAACCTCCAGCACTTTGTGCAGATAGGGACTCCTATCTGCTTATCAGCAGGTAGGATGGTCAAGGACTGGGACCTGAGCATGAAGCCCTTGTTCTGAAGGCTGTGGAGGTGGGTGCCTCCATGAGAATCAGAGATGTCAAAGAACACAGTGCATGAGTCCGACATTTTGGAGTTTCTGACCATGTGGGGGAGCACCCCTTGGTACAGGTGGATTGCACCTTTCCATTTGCAGGATTCAAGGATAACCTTGACCTCCAGAGGAGTGATGGGAATGGGCTTCCCAGTCTTGTCATATGTGATGGTGGTACTGAAGAAGGGGAAGTTGGGGATGCGGAGGAAGGTCTTGGAGGACCCGACCTCAACCCATGTCTCTATTTTGGCCCCCCAAGCCTCCTTCGCCTTGGCATTGAAGAACTGGTAGAGGACCTGGAGGTTGTCTTTGGAAGGCACAGAATCCATGACAAGGGACAAACCCCCGAGATGGTTCCGTGTTTCCATCACAGCACAGATGGTTCGATGATTAGAACCAAGAATACTGTTAATTGTCAGTATAACGGGAGCATTGTCCCAGTATACCGGCGGGGAGCAGAAGACCACAACTTCTTTCTGAGAGGAACCGTGGGTGGTGGAATGCTTCACATTGGCGCGAGCCCGTTCAGTGTTTGTGCAGGAGGTGGCAGCCCCGCATGCAACAATCTGTTGGGCTTGGATGATGGATGCATTGGGAGCCGAGGGGAAAGACTTGGTCATCTGGACTAGTCCCTCAGCTGTGGCAGCAGCACCCTTCCTCCTCTTAGAAGGGGGAGGTTGGGGGAGAGCAGCAGCAGCAGCTGCCATAGATGCAAACAAGGCTGGGGTCGGCCGAGGGGGGGGAGGCAGAGGCCGCCTGGACGACCGAGCCGGGATAAGCTTCCTCTGGGGCCTGCAGAGACCTGCAGGATCAGAGGTAGCATTGGACGAGCGGGGGGGCCGCTGCCCTGACCCAGGAGGTCCATACTTAGGGGGGGGGAGGAGCATAAGGGGGGAGCTGGCTCTGAAGGCTGTCGATGACCTGTTGTAGGGCGGCAACTTGAGAGGTCCCATTGGCAACATGCCAGATGAGGCCGATTTCAGAGGCCAAGTATACAACCTGGAGGAGCTCAGTGGCAAAAGTGTCAGTGAGGTGTGCAGGGACGCAGTATCCCTTTTCAGTCCAGAGGTTCATAAGCTCTGTTGTGTTGTGGAGTGATGAGGTAGCTGCCTGGACGTCAATCTCCACCAATTCTTTCAAACTGGTTGGGAGGAAGGCGTCAGTGGGGTTGTCAAAGCTCTCCTGGAAGGAGTTCATCTCCACCCCCTCCAAGGTTTCCTCTTGGTTCTGGGGAGGTGGGGCTGGGGCTTTGCCTTTGGCGGATGACAATGTGACAGTGTCGTCATCTCCCACAGTATCCATTGGAGTGGAGGAATCTGTCTCCGATGCAGGTGCAGGTGTGGGTGGTCAAAAGAAGACCCGTTGTGCGATAGTAGGGAGGCCTGGGGGTCTCTGAGGAGTGGTGCTCCTGGTTGGAGCAGGGGAGGAGGACCTGCGAAGGTAGTCGCAAATGTCCAGCAGTTTTGAGGCATGTTCCGCCGATCATTGTGATTGGCCAGGTGGGTTGTCTTTGCCCATGTCAGAGGCATAGGGCTTGGTTGGTAGAGTGTTATCGGGGGTGATCTAGGGCAGCAGAGTGCGTAGAAAAATGATGACAACTATGACGGTGGCTGTGCACGTCGTGGTAACAAGTCAAGGGGTAGATGCTGGACTGACATATCACAGATGGATTGTTGCATCAGTAGAGTTGCTGATATCAGATTCTGTCGTTATTTGAGACATAGGCACAATGTACTGTACATAAGGTGCCCCTTCCTCTCCATGGAAGGGCACCTTTGCAATAGACTTGGGCTGGGTTCTCTACTCATAGTCATGCCTCTAGTGCTCTATGCTCATCCCTTCCCTGCATGGTTGTTCATACTGTGTATACTGCTCCCTGTCTGAGCCCCTTGGCAACATGACCCCTTACAGAAGTGCAACAAGTATTTTGCAAGCTCAAATGTGTGGTCATATTACATCTTCATGTTGTGTATCCATCAGGCCTTCCATGATGTCAAGCTACTCCCTGTTACAAGTTCTTTAGTTTACTAAAGGTGAGTTCTTTATCAACCCAGGTTTCAGGCAA
This sequence comes from Collybia mongolica, assembly GCA_013420905.1. Taxonomy (NCBI): domain Eukaryota; kingdom Fungi; phylum Basidiomycota; class Agaricomycetes; order Agaricales; family Clitocybaceae; genus Collybia; species Collybia mongolica. Next base: position 205,475 of record JAAXNY010000019.1, read on the forward strand.
AAATTTGATTCATTCATTCATTGATTCATATTTCAACACTGTGGGAAAATTTTTCCATAATGGGATTTTTCTTCTCTTATGGCTTTTTACAGCATTTCTCCACAAATACAAAGTATTGTGACATAATTTGCATGTATTTGGGATGCTTACATAATGCTTTTGATGATGCCATCAAAATTATGCATATCTAATATTTCAAAGCGTCACATTTCAAAATTTATTTTGTGTTTTTCTCCATAACCAGTAAAGCTATTAACTTTGTTTTTATATGTTTGAAATGTACAAACATGGCTCTACAATTTCCTTGTTGAGCAAATTTTGCCCACAGTCTATTTTGAGCAAAATATTAGAAATGTCCAGATTCAGCTAGTTTTGAAGGTCTGTATATTATATCAGGGGTGAACAAACATCTTATAACAACAATGACCCTTACCAAACATGACCCTTGTGGGAAATTACACTAAACATTGGAATAATCAACAACTACTACTATATTTACCTGAAACACAAAGAGGATTGAATTCTCTATTTATTGACATATGTCACATGATCTATTCCATCACATAAGCATACCAAATACATGACAACAATCTGAATGCTTATTTACAGTAGGTCAAAAAACTGTCCCAATGTTTGGTCATTTTATAATGATTTACTTATAACAGAGTACTGGAGATTAATATCATTCTGAGAAAAATATATATGATACTACACCATATTAGCTTTGAAATGAGCCCTTACTTTCCTGATTTGAATAAAAACTCATTTCATAACAAATTGAACAAAATAATTACTCATTGGGACAGTTTTTTGACCTATACTTAATTTTGGCAAGATCTTTACTGCAGCAAGCTTTAACATCATGTGATGTATTGTGGGAACAATAAACAAAGTCATGTGACCATGTTGATATAAATTCAACATGTTTCCATCATTACAATCATTCTTTCCTTCCCCCATCATCCCATGAGACCTACATCTTCTACCCAATGCCTTTCTGTGATCTCCCTTCTTCAAGAAGGCTATACCTTGCATCAGATCCAGTCCAAAACCACTCTGGGAAAGTCTACCATTGGGAGAATCAAGAAGGAACTGGATATGGACAAGGAAAACCACGGGGGGGACGTCCTTCTAAGCTCTCTCCTGGTGACAAATGGTCAATTATTTGACAAATCACCACTGGAAGGCTTGATAATGCTGTAGAGGCCACCCATTTCATCAACCAAACTCTTCCCAACCCTGTCACACCCCAAACAGTCAGGAATGCACTCAAAAAGAATGACTTTTGTAGTGTTGTCAAGAGAAAACATCCTCTTCTCAAAAAGGCTCATTGACTGCAACGTCTTCAATGGGCAAGATACCATGAAAACTGGACAGTGGAGGATTGGAAAAGGATCTTATGGTCAGATGAGGTCAAAATCAACAGGATTGGGTCAGATGGAAGGACTTATACTTGGAAGAAGAAGGGAGAACCACTTTCTGACAGAACCACCACTCCTACTGTCAAACATGGAGGAGGAAATAATCTTATGGTGTGGGGTTGTATGGGGTGGAATGGAGTAGGAGTGCTTACAGAGGTCCAGGGGATTATGAATGCAGACCAATACTGCCAGATTTTGGATGGGGGAGTAGTGGAAAGCTTTGAAAAGCTGGAGATGCCAGAGGGAGAGAGGATGTTTCAGCAGGACAATGACCCCAAACATGCATCCAACAAGGCAACCAAGTGGTTTGAAGACAACAACATTGATGGTATGGTCTGGCCAGCACAATCCCCTGACATCAACCCCATTGAACATCTCTGGGTAGTGTTGAAGAAGGCACTTAAGAAATACCCAACAGCCCCCAAAGGAGTACATGAGTTGTGGGATAGGGTGGTAGTGGAATGGAATGGAATTCCACCAGAAACATGCCAGACACTTATAGAAAGCATGCCTAGAAGGGTTCAAGCAGTTATTAAGGCAAAAGGTGGTCATACCAAGTATTAATTGTGTAAATAGAGACTTTGGAGATGTAGGTCAAAAAACTGTCCCAATGATTAATTATTTTGTTCAATTTGTTATGAAATGAGCTTTTATTCAAATAAGGAAAGTAAGGGCTCATTTCAAAGCTAATATGGTGTAGTATCATATATATTTTTCTCAGAATGATATTAATCTCCAGCACTCTGTTATAAGTAAATCATCATAAAATGACCAAACATTGGGACAGTTTTTTGACCTACTGTAGTGTCCATGATCCTGGAAAGAGTTAGTTCTGATGGTTTTTGTGTTTTCTCCATAACCAGGCAAGCTATGGCATTGGGTTTTGTGCACAGGCATTGCTTGTTTACTTGGTAACATTTTCCCATGGTCACATGACCTCTATAAACTATCTCTTACATTGTTTTTAGTCAGTTACAACTTCATCAGTGTTTATACAAATTTCTTTTCATGCTTGTACATGCTTGTACAAGCTTGTACAAGTCCGAAAAGTGTGCAAATGAACAGCTGAAAAGCTATGTCTGAAATTTGACAAGTTCTCAATGCAAATTTGTTTGAAATTTATTGCTTCTCCAGTAGTGTGCTTAACAACATGTTGACTGGTCTCAGGATATCCCCACAGCCTTCACCTACATGTTTCCAAGCACAGAACATGCGCTGTGTTTACATACCATCACTGTTGCCATCACAGATGGTAACAACATAATTCAGAACTATGGGCCGACTTTTGATATGTAGGATCAACTTACAGGTGTACTTCATACTCAATACATTCCTGAAGACCAACTACAAACCTAGTTTGGGTATTGGAGCTGTATTGTGATGCCACACATAGGAAAAACTTTCAGAGGAAACTTGCAGACTTGTCGTCAAGCCGAAAAGTGCCAGAAAGTGCCAAAAAGCGAACAAGAAATTTGTCATCTTACTGATGTTCCTGAATGTGGAATGGACTTATTTCTCCTAAGAAAAGAAATAAAGAACAAGTACCTGCCACACAGTGTGTTGGCCCACTCCACCCAAGTGTAAGCATGGTTATGCAGTGGACAGTTACTATTTAATTCCTGAGATATCCCAAGAAAAAACCAATTAACTTGAAATTATAGTGGGTGACTTCCCATAAGGTCTATTGACAATTTATGGTGCTGTAGATTTCTAAATTTCCATCAGCCAAGATGCTGTGTCCAAATAAGGATGAATTTGATTACTGTTGATGAAAACAAACCTCTTCAGATTTTGTCATTGTCAAGGCAAGGTGGGTTGTCTGCAGAGGCCCCCCAACCCTTCTGTAGTGTGTGCCAGGCTGCCAAGCATAATTGTCATGGCCAGATTAAGTAGTCCAGTGCTTGGCATATCTGTAAGGGGCAGCATTACTGAAGGGAGAGAAATGTGCATGGCAAGATCAACTGTGTAGGGAAGGGGGCACTAGGAACACAGGCAGCTTGATTGCACAAGAATTACCCAGTCCTAAGTTATTGCAAAGGTGTCAACCCATAAGGGGCAACACCATATATATAGGTACATCATGGATAAACTATGGAAGTATCACAGAAGCCAATATGAGTCCACTGGGGCTTTGCAATGATCCAGGGGTAAGCCATCAGTGGGGAGGTAAGGTGCTATCTGCAAAAGGGGGTAGGGTGGATGGTTCACAAGGTACATAGGTTACACTGAGGTAGTCTTGAGGTGCTGGCAGCATATGGGATAGGTATATGATAAGCAAAGAATATACAAGTGACTAGATTTGGAAGGAACCAGCATTCCCCTTACAATATCCTAACTCAGGGAACACACCAAAATGCCAAGCCAGTTATAACTTCAAGTAAGTTCAAGTACATTTCCAGTTGTGTCTCCCCCCTCTATTTTTGTTTTAAGAAAGAATTCATTGTCATCATCATCTTCATTGTGGGGACCAGCAGATAGCATTATTAATGACATTGTATTATTCTTTGTTTTCAAATCTCAGTTTGCCATTTTTTGGCTGTGGCTTGGCAACTCTGTAGGATTATTATACACAAATCTACAGTTACAAGGCTTACAGTCTACAGAAATCTATGTCATGCACTTTCAGAAAGTTTAAGCTCCAGCTGATGGAATCTATGGCCTGTAGATTTCTGTAGATTCTTACAGGAAGTCACCCAGTATTAAATGCAGCCCATGTTAGCAGTTGCCTTTTTTGCTCAGAATCCACATGTCAGCTAATTTTGATTCCCACATTCAGAAAAATATCTCCACAACTACAAAGTCTTACTGATGTACTTCAAAATGTTTACTGATCATGTTCTAATGAATTCTCAGAACACTTCAAAATTACTAACCATGGGAAAAACAACACTGGATCTTGTTGGTATGCTGAATTTTCCCCACAAACCCAGGATGATAAACAAGTTACTTATGTAAACATAAGGACTTGTAATCCTAAAAATCTTGGTAATAATATGAAGAGTGTAACCCCTATGTTATCCACATGTAAAATGAAGCTACATTAAACATATTCACAGGAAAGTATATCCTGGACAGAAACTATCATAATTATCATAAGATACATTACGTAAACCAATCATATATTTGTATGGTAAACTGAATACCTCTACCATCTGGATTAAAGGAAAACCTGCTTTGATTCAGCATTGGGTTTTGCAGGGCACATCGACAGTTCATTCGGAAGGCGTAGCAGGTATTTAGATTATATCTTCACGAGTTCTAACAGTCGACTCCCCAAAAATAACAGCCACGGTGGTATGGCAAGAAAAGTAATCTTTGATATACATAATATCAGCCTAAGGCGTATACTAAACGACTAATTCGTTGGATTCGTAATTTGTAGGCGTTGGTTAGCACCAGAGCATGCCACTGTACACCTTCGTGGCATGTTTCTTATTTGTCGACGCCCGCTAACCCGCGTGAAACGAAAGAACGAAAAAAGAAACCAAGTAATGGTGGGCGTTCCCCATTACGTTGAGCTCTTTTCCGAGATATCTTCCTTTCTCATGTCGCTGACCCGGCCCGCAGTCTCATCAGGGTGATCAAGTGCGAATTCTGTATTGAGGTAATCAGAGGTGGCGCGCGATGAAAATGAAAATGTGCCTACGGTCAACTTTAGCCGAACGGAATCTCCAAGCAGGAACGCCTCTCTCGAACAGGATATCCAATTCGCCATAACTCCGTCTCCTGGGTCAGAGTAAGTTGTTTTGTTTTTGTACACAAATGAGAATTTATCGTACTTGGTTTCTGGTAGTCGCAGGAAACAATATAGCGTCGACAGGCCGGCAGAGCCAGCCCAGAATAGCCCAGACTTCGGACCCCAATTCCACGCCGTTGGGTTGAGCATACGAGGGACGATAATCCCGCAGATAATATTCATGATCTGATATGCTATTCTCGCAAGGACGATAGACTTTTGGCGCAAACGTGTGCTAGAAATCTCGCCGATGAGCGTGTAACATATAGGGCCTAGCGTAGCGTTGTATATGAAATTGAGAGCGACAAGTAGGGAGCCGATTGTCAGATTCATTTTGGTGCTGTGGTCAGCGAATCCAAGGCCACCAATGATGAGGAGAACTGTGGCCATCAACAACATCCCGCACGAGTAGAGCGTGCGGCGACCGAGAATGGTGATCACTGTGGTGAAATTTAGTGGATAGTTTGGTCACTAAACCCGGGTCACGTACATCCCCAGGAGAATATCGTGCCAATGATAAACATCTAAGGATGATCAGTTCGGCGACCAATATTTGGCTCAGAATATACTCACCGAGTTGAGCACCATGTTGATATCGAACGATAGCTTGTTGGAGATACCAGCTTGCTGGAGGAACTGTACTCCTTGCCCGATCAAGTTTTGGCCTGATAGTAACTGCATCGCGAAGACCATCATGACCTAGGGAGAAAACGGTTAATCAACGATCACAACAATACGCGAGAAACCATACAATTTCGGTTCTGCGTCCATCAGTGCCCCGGAAACAATCGATGTAGCTAGCACCAGCGGTGGCTTGCTTTTCGAGCTCGTCAGTGTGAATCATCATGGACACGGCGTTGTTCGCATCGTCTTCAGAGTAAAATTTGGCGCTCGTCAGTCGTTTGATATTTTTCTTAGCATCATCCAGACGACCTTGTCGAACAAGCCACCAAGGACTAGTTGGGCAGAAGTACACGATAAGGAGCAAAGGCGGTATCCAAACCCATTGGATGATGAAAGGCATTCTCCAACCTATCAAATTGGTGTCAAATTATATCAAACACAACAAAATCCAGGAACACTCACTCCAATCATTTGGGATCTCGATGCTTGCACGGACAACGCCAGACGAGAGCAAGATACCGACTCCCCAACATAGATTGACGTACGCCGTGAGATATCCGCGAAGCTGGATCGGACAGACCTCGGCAGCATAGCAAGTCGTCAAAGTCTGGAAGACTCCCCAAGGAATACCACAGAATACCTCGCCAATGACGAGCATCGTAAGTGATTTTGCGAAGACCATGATGAAGATAAACGCGGTGAGAGCAACGAGGGAGGTGACCATGACAGGCTTGGCGCCATATCGCTCCGCCGCCCACCCGTTGACCAGCAGCCCGAGGATCCCGCCTGCCGACGATCCGTTGCTCAAGGCAGATTGCCATTCCGCTGGAATAACATAACCGTTCTCTGATGCAGCCGTTGGGACTCCGAAACGTTTGAGGAAGGCGGCTGTGAGGAATCAATAGCTTGAAAAACGCATTTGGGCCAGAAACTCACGATGGCCGTAGTAAGATCCAATGACGACTACATCATAACCCTCCATGATCAGCGCACCAGAAAGGGCCATGCTCCAGAATATGGCCTTCTTGTGGACGCGAAACGCCTCCATAAGTGACATATCATGTTCAGCCTTATCAGCCTTCGCTCCATCCTTGATCACTTGGGTGTCCAAAACCTGAGCGAGTTTGTCGTTATTGGCATAAATGACACCCGCCTCTTCAATGATGGCCTGTTCAGACATGGTAGTTGGGCGAGAGAGCTTCGATTCCGCGCGTTTGCCGCCACCTATAACCCCAGACGTATCCCCACACGATAGGGAATAACCTCGCGGAAATAAACGGGATCAGCGAGGTTTCTCCAGGAAACCGCGGGGATTTCAAGCGGACCGGTTAAGAAGGGAGCATATGATGCTTCAGCCTTTAGACGAGACGGGGAGGCCTAGAGAGGCTCATAGTACTGGCGCGTCTCCGTTGTCCCGGGTCAGGGCATGTTTCGTAGTGAGTGATGTTGTACAAGGCGCCAAGAAACTGAAAAGCTTGAGACGCGATAAACTGGCACTAGCATGTCCATGGAACTCCAAGGCCGCTCTTTTTCTTCATTGCCCCGCTGATCAGCCCCCACTGGGACATGTTTAATGGCAAGGTCAGATGCTTGGGCCCCCGCCGGACTGCGCTGGTTGTGATGTAGTCGTCCAAACGGGCATACCGCTGCCGCTGAGCGCCCGGTGGTGGTGTGTCCTGCTGACGATATAGTACATCACCGGCCCGCCAGGAGTCACGACATCCTGTATTCCCCGCGATCCCTAAAACATTGGTAAAATAAGCGGGTGGCGTGGGAACGTTAGCATTCCAGGATACGGACTTACTATAGCTGGTCACTAGTCACTAATGATATACTTAGATGTAACATGTTTTCGGGCGTTCTAAGTATGGCAATCGGCGCACCCGCGCATGGCGGCCCACGGTAGGAGATCGATGAGGAAGAAGCTGAATCCCTCATGGTTGGTGGGGAGTCCGTTTCTAGTTTAGAATGCGGTCCTGGAAAGACGAAGATAGCCTTGGCGGTATCAAAATTCTCGGATTGTCGTCCAACCACATCCGACGGAGGAAGACCAAAAACAAGTAAGGCACCCATTCGCACATTCACATCCCATCAAGAACAACCATTCTCCTATGATGCATCGACCCTCTCTGCCGTAACATTTCCTTGTTCACCTCGGCCTCTGAGACCGATATCAATGGCGAAATCGCATCATCCAAGCTCCATCCACTGGCCTATAAGTATAAGACAGCTGCGACGCTCAGCTTTCTCCCAATGCAGTCAAGTCCGAACCTTTCCAGACACAGTCCCATATATAAAGAAGGAACCAATCCGTGGCCAATGAAGGCATGATCACAAGGATCTGAAGTATGCCCATCAAGTGGCCAATATTTGACGTGCATCAACCGCCTACGAAGTGATCGATGGACTAAAACGCGGCGGCTGAACGGGGATGTACCTGATCCTTAGGTTGATCGGTAAGAAGACGTGGACACAGCACCAGGCTCATAGAGTGCGAGAGGACGCAGAGCCATGTTTCAACTGATACCAGCAGGCCGCAGGCGTCACAAGCTATGACATCTCCTACGGGTCATCCGTACATATTCACGCCCAGATGCACCGTACAGGCCATGTGTGAGTTGTCCAGAAGTGGTCCACGATTGGGTATATACAGAAAAAAAAGGCTTTGGGCGAAGAAAGTTGTAGTATCAGGTAAATAGTATCGCGATCATGTTTTTCTCACGTGTCTATCTTGCATGGTCTGTGCGGCAACGCTACCGTCTAAATGTAAATGGCCTTTCCTGTTTCCTCATATTCTGTCGCTAAATCTTCAACACATCCCTTACAAATGAATCAACCCTCATTTCACCTTTATCTCAACGGCATTGTTGCAGCACAGAAACGTGAAAATAAAAGGTTCATGCTTTATCTGCCTGGCTGAACACTTTCATCCCTCATACGATTCCCCGAGTAGGTAGTGTCCTTAAGTTGCTAAATCTGAGGTGTGCTGATCAAGTTCTAATTTCAGGCCTAAAGCTGGAAGGAGGATTGAATTTGGGAAACATGAAGGGCAAGTATCCAAGCTTCAATCCATAATGTTAGATAGCGTCATTACCCTTACACTCTATTATGTCCGTCGCCCTTTGGTACTCCAGCCAATTCTTAACAACGGAAGAAGTATGAGATTTGTCAAAAAGGTTTCCAGCCAAGTTATCCGAATTTCACCGAGGTCGTTCTTATCAACCATTGGTCGCTAACCAGCGCTAACCTTGATATCATAATATAAACAACGTCGTGGCCTGGTCGTAAATACGATAAGTAAATCCGTTTAGCACGAGACTCTACCCACTAAGTATATTCGACAACGACTTAGATAAGTTCTACAGTGCATATAGATAAACTCATCTAGCCACTAACCGCCGCTCTTATCCTCGCCCATTTCCGTACGCCGACTCAAGCCTGGCGCAATCACAAATATACCCTCCATTATTATATCGATACGGGTCGACAAGACCCAAACCACACAATTGTTGTACTGGCCCAGCCTGAAGGATTGTGGGGGCGTGTCACTGAGCGATGAGCTTTACATTGAAAAGAGGGGAATGAACTGGTTGATCACACGCACGAGGACTTTGCATAAACAAGTATGGATCACTTCGTCTAATAAAGCCAAGGCAATTCCGAAATAACGTCAACCTCCAGGACACCCGTGTCTGCCAACTGAACGGCGCGCTCTCGCACCCATTTCAATAGCGTATCGGTATGCACAACAGGTTCGGGGTTTACTGTAGGGCCAGAGCATGACTCGAGCCAAAACAAGAGACGAACACTCCAGAGTCCCGAAAGACGCACAGGTAATGCATTTAGTGCGTACCATGTATCCTCGCTCCAATCTGGGGTCGGTTGTGGATAAAACTCAAAGACGAGGGTGAGATGCTTCAGACGCTCGGGTGAAGGTAGAGAGCTGGTGACTAGATTGAGCAAACGAGAATCATCGTTGCTGGAGAACGAGAATGTCAATGACGTGATACGTTGCAGATGTTGAAAGCCAAGGTCTAGTTTGTCATTCGGGGTTTCCTCTGATCATGCCGTCAATTACTCTCGCCATATGGAAGTGAGGGTGATGAACCTACTTCTATGATGCATGTGTACCTTCAATGTATGTAGGGATTGTCCACAGACTTCCAGTATTTGACGTATGGTAGACTCTTTCTTGACGAATGTAAGCGTAAGGCACTGGAGATGAGTGATGTCGAGGAGAGGCGGAGAGCGAAGGAAGAGTGCATCGATGCATACAAGTGGCATGCCTGGCAAAAGTGATAGTGATCGCAAATGGCCGCGCTCGAAACGATCATAAGAGGGATTTCTGACGTGGTCCATAATCACCAAGGCTTTTACTGTGTGATTGAGTGATGTACGCCTCTCTGAGAGGCGCAGAACTTGAAGATTGGTGAGACTCTTGAAAAATGCAGTTGGGACATTGTAAGTCACCCCAAGATCTAGGTGGCGCAGAGTCGGGAGCTTAACAACTTTGAATAACGCCGTCGTTAACGCAGGTGATAGATTGACCCAGGTTAATAAGCCTCCTTGATGTCTTATCACCAAGGTCGTTAGCTCGGGAAGAGCCAGCAAAATCTGCGCGACTACCGCTTGACGAACCACTGTCTCCTCTTCTGATGCTCTATGTTGGGTGATGTAGGGACCACGAGGCCTGATAAACCTCAATTCTTGCACAAGAGATGCGAGGTACAGCGAAGTGGATACGATATCGAGGAAGCGGCAGTGAGATGAGATTGGCCCGAGACCTCTTTTAAAATTAAAGACTTCGAGATTGGCGGTATGGAAAATACGGGCCTGACAACTTAGGCGAAGTAAGTAGCATACCGTCGAGCAAGCCTTGAGCGATGCAATGTCATGTCGTATAAAATCGAATATGCCTTCCAGCAACTCCGTTGGTAGCGACTCAAACGGAGCTGGTTTCGAGTGAGGGGTTGAATCTTGGTCAATGGAACGCATGATGAAAGGCAGGAATTAATCCAAAGAGTTCCCTGTTTTCTGAGCGATGTTGTGGCAACGCTGTCTATGTATGTGGCTGTGCGATTGAAATACTATGGTGATCCCCCGAGCCACCAATTCTCACGTTCAGCGAAGTAGTAACGAATCAAATGGTGTGGGTTTTGAATCAGAAAACGAGATTTGGACGACCGAGCATATCGTGAATAATAAGTGGTGGACTATAAATATTCAACGACGCTGTCTATAACACTTACAGACTTGAGGGGATCGCGGACTCACACAAGCGGCGTATCACTATCAGTCACGTGACAATTTACAATATACCCACCTCCTTGGATGCCCTCCTCTGTCCCAACCGGACATAACGTCTAATAACGATTCTGATAGTACTCGTGTTTCGGCAATATCTGAAGTGAGTGTTTCCTTTCTATTATCACTACCGTCGTAAGCTTATTCTGTTAACTAGTAGCTCCGGCCGTTGAGTCTAGGTAACGTACTTCAACCACTTTTCTTTCTCCTTCCTGATACTTATATTATCTTCCCTTCAGACCCGTCTTAAAATCATTATACATATATCCTGTCATTAGGAATACCCAAATTGTGCGTGTCCTCTCCAGTTCAAGGTATGGACTCTACTTACTCACCATGGCCAGCTTCTGTTCGTTGAATGAGGTGACACTGAACGTTCTTTCTTGTCCCCTCAATACTGACTATCTTGTCTATCTAGACCCATTTTGGGCCTATACCAATCATTGTGAACGCGATACGACATTATGAGTATCGATAAAGGTTCCCACCCAATCAAACCCAACCCACATCCATATGCTATCAAAACAACATCGACAGCGCTGCTATCCCGCTCAGCGACCATACCCTCATCGACCGCCTCCGCTCCTCACTACTACGTCCCCACTTCACCATCGCCTTCTCCAACTAAGGCCCATGCGCCACGACCATCACGACATCGATATAGCAGGAGTTTGACTTCGAATGACCCACGCCCGTTACCAGCCCCTCCGGGAGACGCGCTTCCACCCGTATTTAATTCTCCGCAAGGCCCAAAGCAATGGACTCCAGAGCAGCTTGCAGAGTTTCTAGAGGAGAAAATTCCGGGAGAAGAAGTGCGGGGTTTGGTGATGAGGCATGAGATAGGGGGGCGAGCGTTTTTGAGGTTCGACGATGGCGTCCTAGATGCGTAAGTTATTTTTTTCTCTCCGTGGCTCTTTATTTTTTAAATTTTACTTTTGTTCCTTTTATTTCGTTCTTCACTAACATTTCACCATAGGTACGCTGTTCCACAAACTTTACGACCTGCACTTCTGTCTGCTGTCCGTACCCTCAAACAGCAGGTCCTTCACGGACGCATCAATCCTTTCTCCACAGACAACACATCCTCACGCCACTCCCTCTCACGTTCCGCAAACTCATCTCCCACCCGACCTAGTACCATCCCCCGCTTCTCTTCTTCCTCCACCCACGACCCAGAAGACGACGATCCTGCATATCTTTCCTCGTCATCATCATTTTCATCCATCTCTTCAACATCATCCTTGCGTAACCTTGGTAATGAGGACCCAGACGGGTCCAGCCGCCGCCGCCGTCGTGCGCGCAGGGACGGACGCGTCCATGGGATCGTTGCCTCGCTGGAAAGAAGTGGCAGCGTCGACGAAGGCCACAGTCCCACACGGTCCAACCAAGGGAGCCCCACTCGTGCTCTGAAAACCAGTCCAACCCGATTCAGCGCCAGCCCCACCCGTGGTCTGTACACTCGAGAACGCAGCGACAGTGCCAGCACCAACAGCGCCGATGACGAGCTAGGGAACTACCATTCCGGCTATGGCATTAGCACCTCCCGGTACGACCCACGTGGGCGGCCCCTCCCGTTCCCACCCGCCGTGCACCAGCTTCAGTTCGCTCCTGCGCCGGGGTCACCGTCCAAAGACCCGCCTCTCTTGCTCCCCCGTGGAGGCATAGTGCTCGCGAGCCCACAGCATACGGGCGGTTCGTTCGGGAGCATGGAGAACACCCCGCAGCACACGGGGACGAGCGCCGGGGGCAGGCCGCTCCCGCTACCTCCGAATGGAGGGTTCATCCCGATCCCGGTAGAGGATGGGAGCGTGTTTGGGTCGGAGAGGTCGGTGTACGAGTCAGCACGCAGCTCGCCGACGGGATCGTCCGCGTCTGGTCATAGTGGTGTCAGGATGAGCAGGGGGCGCAAGAAGGACAGTATGGATAGGGGATCGGAGGAGGAGATGAGCGTGGATGATATTCTTGCATCGCTCGGTGCAGGTGGCGACAAATTGCCGCTTGAGCTGGACGCGGTGGGTGAGAACGAGACATACAAGGCCGATCGGAGAGGTGTTAATGAGGGTGTAAAAGGTGCTGGGCTGGTGCGACGAGGAAGAGTGCGGAAGCCGTCCTCACAAGTGCCAGTGCGGAGTGGTGATGAGGAGATGACCATGGAGGAATTGCTTGCAATCGAAGGTGATGGGAAGGGTGCCGAGGCATGGGAGATGGATTTAAAGATGGGGGAGACCGTCAAGCGAGTGCCTGGGGGTGGTGGAAAGGGGGAGACCAAGACTTCACCAAACGGACTGAGACCAGTAGGCTCTCCTTCTAGCGAGCTAGGAGAACTATTGGGGCCAGCACCAGTCTCAGCAGAAACAATCAAACCATCGCAATCACCTCCCTCTCCCGAGATGCCATCTACACCCCCGGTAACCGGCCTCCGACCCCGCACACTAGCAACAGGTAGCATGCGCCTCTCCGAGCCCATCCCCGTCTCCCAATTCAGCCCGACATCCATATCGAAGGGCACCCAGGACCGCCTATCGATGCCCGGATCGTCGGACCGGCTCTCCATGACGAGTCGTACGCGTGGGCGGAAGCTGAAAGTGAAGGAGGGGAGAGATAAGCGCGGGGTGGTGGATGTTTTTGGGCACGAGGTACATTTGCTGGGGAGTTCGCACGGGAAGGCTGGTGAGGATGGAGAGTCGCAGGCACCAGCTGAAGATAAGCCACAATTATCTCCTCATGAAGAGAAAAACTTGCCACCCCCACCACTGGCGGAAATCCCCAGCGTCGATCTTGCGCAGGTACTCAATGAGCGAACTTCAGAAGTGGAAGCTTTAAAGCAAGAAGTGGGGACCCTGAAGGAGGAACTAGCGGTGCTGAAAGAGGAGAATGGGGTATTGCGAGTGGAGGCTGGGACATTGAGGACAGAGTTGGAGACCACTAAAGAAGGACTGGGTGCGGCGCAGGCAAAAACGGTCGAGTCTCAGGCGGAAGTAATGACGTTGCGTGCAGATCTGGTGGCGTCTAAATCTGTCGTGTCAGCTCTAGAGGCCGAAGGGGCTGCAACTCGTGGCGTAGCAGAGGTACTTCGTGCACCCACTGCGGAGATGGAGGAGCGGGTACGAGCCAGCGAGGAAAGCCGAGCGAAGGCGAATGAGACGCCGGTAGCAGAAGCTACAGACGCGAGCCTCAAAGGGAAAGTTTTCAGGAATCTAAAGATGCTCGCGCTCGCCTGGTCCATCTCCGTCCCAGGGCTCAGCGGCCTACTCTCCGCGACGACCACCACGAACTTCGGCCTCAACGCCGCCCCTAGCGGTGCGAACGGCCGAACTCGCCGTCGCCGGGACCTCTATGACCCGCGCCAGTCACCGCTCCCGCGGTACGTACTGCTCGTCGGGATCGGCATGTGCGCGTTTATGCTGCGGGGGATCGTCAGGCGTGTCTGGGGTCTTGGGGGCGGAGGTGTTGGTGTATTAGGCGCAAGAGCTGTGAGGGGCGTCGGTGGGGTTGCGGTGAGGCGGTGAAGAAATGCGTCCCCGGATTTGTTAACCGATCGAATATTTCCTTCGATCTTGTTCATATTTATGATTCATTTACTCCCGTACCTTGGCACGATATACCCGCTATCCTACTTACCTATCCCTTTTGCTTACAATCTCCCCCTCCCGCCCCACGTACACGCACTTCTGTTGGGTTGATCTCTTTGCTCCCGTTCGGTTTTACTCCCCATGGACCATCTGGTCTACCTCCTCGTACGCCTTTTTTTACGACTTTTACGACCCGTTACGACTCACGACCTTCATGAATATGAGTAGCAAGAGAAATTGAATTGGCATTAGAACTGACATTGATTTGCCTCTAGGTCATGGCGACATACTTGGCTTAACTGTCATGAATGTTCCAAATGACCTTGACTTTGCAAGTTGAATTTCATAAGGCGAGTCTTGTTGATCGGACGATGACATAGGGTTTCATTCGCGTCACCGGAGTGGATATAGTCAACATAATGAAGAAGTGGGGAATCTATCGTTTAAGTTGTGCTTAAGGTCGAATGCTTGTGACCACCGAATCAACTCTGCACGTCATATCTGAGTTGGTAAGAAAGATATTCGAGATATGCTGCTCCTTTCTCAATTACCATATCCATTTTACCGAGACTCCAATTTAAAGAAAGTGTAATACCAAGGAAAACACATACGGTGACATAGGTACAGGGATTTCTAGTCGCATGAATCATAGCCATACTCATTTAGGTATATCATGCTAAGTATGTTATGGCTAACTAAAGTTTTACTGAAAGATTCTTTCAATGCGATTTAGTCAATGATCTAGAAATGAGACGCACATTTTTCATCTAGTTGTTTGAGCATCAGTGTTCTTCGAGCATGAAGTTCCAGCAGTTATTGAATTTAGCGAAATCAACTTCGGTTCCAGAACTTTCGCTGGTGGAGTATTTGATCATGTTAAAGAGAGGACTTTGGTAGAGCACCTTTGGTGTCAAGGGATCTTTGCGTTCGAAGACGTAGAAACAAGCAATAGTTCCCATAATTGTAAACACACATAGTATTCGGAAGGTAGGGTGGTCGTCGACTGGGTAAGCTGAAAATGTGTGTCGGGCTTGAGAACGAATCTGGTTAAAAGTCTTCTCTATGGTGTGTTCATCTTTATTGGAGTCAACATCAGACCTGATCATTTCTGCTGTTTGATACGACGACCAAGGAGACTTAATCTCTACATTGAAAAGTGGCCAAAACTCTTCCGAGTCCCTCATCTGACAAAAGCCAGTGAAGTCGGGGTACCGACGTGTCGGGTTTCTCCAGGATTTCTCCCCGTCGAAGTCCTCATCATAATTGATGTCAGTGTCCGTACTGCTATCGAAACTGTCCTCGGACATGTCTGTATCTGATAATGCTTCAAATATCATAGTTCCGGCAGTAGTTTTCGAACGTGTTTGAGGTGGCGACCTATCTGCTCAGTTCAGTGAATGTCTGTTGATATACCAAGGAATGCATGGGGTTACCTGTGAACATGTGAGGACTTGTTGGGGTGCTTTGCTTAGTTTCACGGAACTCCCATTGGGGTGACACAAAAAGAGACCGTTGGACAGAGTGTGAGAGCTGCGCTTTAGAATTCAATAGGTTCATGTAAGGAAGGTACCAAGGAGCTTCCAGGTTGTCCTCTTGACGGGCAATCTCAACATCTGCAGCATAATCCACAGCAAGGCCATCTGTAGATATTGAGATATCTCGTATAAGTTCCATAAGTGATGGGCAAGTAAGTGATGAAATGGTGTGCTAACATTCGGGTGAATGGCAAGGTACTTATAGCCCCTTGGTAGGTACACATTACTATAAAGATTTCGTTTGGCTTACCTGAAAGATTTTAGCCTGGAGACCTACAAAGCAGTCATATTGAGGGCTGAGTACACAACAGCAGGGTATTATCCAAGAAGGTTGAGACTCACTTATGGCCGGAATATCTAAACAAATGTTTTGAGTTTTGAGAGGTGGCGGACAACAGTACTATGGCCATTTTGGCAATGATAAGCCCCTCTGTGGTGGT
The DNA here is from genome assembly GCA_013420905.1 of Collybia mongolica. NCBI lineage: Eukaryota > Fungi > Basidiomycota > Agaricomycetes > Agaricales > Clitocybaceae > Collybia > Collybia mongolica. Next base: position 222,107 of record JAAXNY010000019.1, read on the forward strand.
AAAGGCAATAATCACGGCAACTAAGTGGCGCCTTGAGTCCGGAGAATCGAGTGGCACGAGTAACTCAGGGAGCGGTGGACCGAACCATTTTTTTTTGTGGCGGATGTAATCATGAACCACTGTCTCGTGTGCACACAAACAGCAATTGCGATGATGGGCCAATCATTATGATAGAAAATAACTGTGGGCCATCCACACCACATACACACATCCAGAAGAGACATCAAATCCGGCGCGTTACGGTGGTTTCTGGCTACTACTGGTGGAAGTCGTCAAGCGGATCAACTGGTTGACAAGTCGGTGACTTTGTGGCGTCGATCACATGCAAATAGTTTACACATGATTGTGAGAATTATCTAGAATATAAAGTGTCTAGTTCAAAGTTTGAAAACTAATTCCTGACGCTCCCAAACCTCTTCAAGATGTCTGCAAAATATACTTGTACAAACCAGGACTTCAAGGGACTTCCCCATTATCTCCACCCACGTGCACCGAGCTTCAAGGTATTTTATTTTTGACAAACTTATACTTGGGGTGGAGCTGAAAATGACCTAGACAAAAACAAGTAGAATCGAAGCAATGAGGCACGGATCACTCCAGGATCTCCATTCTACCCTTATTCCATGCAAGGGCAATTCTATTCAACCTCTCATATTGCATTATGGCTTCGTCTTTGATGACACCAAGACAATGGAAATTGCTTGCCAACATAACCTCTTGCGCACTACAAGAATCAACAACTGGCCCGATACATCACCCCCTGATGATGCCTTAAACTGGGACCCTGTTTCCAATACCTATGATGAGCCGAACTGGGGGCAGACTGCTGTAGCATTGACTAAGTGTTTCCATAAAAGGTTCCGGAACAAATCATTTCGACCAGTGGCGGTATATGTCTTGACTGCGGCTGAGCCCTTCCTTAGCATCACCACGAACTATAAATTCGCATTCGACGGGCTTCCAGATGCTGAATACATGGAGACTTTGAAGGAATTTTTTGGGTTTCAGGGTTTGCCTATGTGGTATCTTGATCAAGAGGAACATGATTGGATAATGGATTGAATATTGGGTATTCGAGGCTAGTGTGTTTGCGTGTGATATGTATTATTCTGACAAGAGATCTTCACTTTTTGCGTTGCCACCAACCCTAAGAAATAAATAATCTCAGAAACATTTTGTGAGCGGGAATGCCTCATTCGGTCTGATCACGCCACTCTTCGCTAAAAAAGCAGCTAGACCTTGATCTGACCTGCAACAGCCTGATTAAGACTGGATCACACATATCCGGAGCTCTTATCTGAAGAGGCAATTCAACATGTCTGTTGCTCGAACAAATTGAATAAAAGTCCAAGCATAGATACAAGCTGGCTGTTACCATACTATACAGACAAGTCGACTAGGATTAAAGTTATGTGATCACTTGTCTTGTGGCCATTCAATGTGTTGGCACATCATTTGACTCATTTTGCATTCCCTTGAATCTAATTTCCTTCATGGGAAGGGTCAAAGGGTTGTACTGCGTGGCAGGTGAATCAGCCATAGCTCATCATTCGAGTCCATGGATTGTGGGGTAAGATGACCCACCAGCGTGCCACATTCACAAACAGTGGCTTGATGTTAGCCAATCGATTAGTAAACACAACACAGTTTGAAACCTGGTATCGACCTTGGGCCAATGATCTGGTATGGAGATTAGTGGTCAGCATTAACTGCCTTGTTCTGTTAGAAAGAGAAAGACCAAAGAAAAGAGAAGTTCCAGAAGTGTCCAGACGAAGCACCAGAATGACCACGACAGTTGTATTTGCAACAGTACAGCTAAGTCTAGTCAAGGTGTCTCGGTGATGTGGCATTGAGCACGTGAGACAAGAAGTCATGTGATACTAAATCTAACACTCCCACCTGATGAACGTGCACCTAACTAAAGAAGCTAAAACCTAATCAAAGAACTCCCACCTAATCTGAAAGGCTCCCACCCAATCCTAAAGGCTCCCACCCAATCAAAATCTCCTAAAAACGTAGAGGTCCAACAGAGTCATATTGATCTGGTGAAGTACTGCGAGAGGAGTGAGGTGAATGAGATGAGGGATAACCATGTTCAAAATGGGCAGCATGATGAGCAGAGTGATGAGGTGGTGATTGAGAGTGTTGGTGAGGTGATGGAGAGCGATGATCCATAATCCAGTCCTTGACATGCTGAGGCATGTTATACATGCAACGGGCTGCTGTATGACCTGATTTTCCACAGCGATGGCAGCCATTACCAGTAGTATCACACCAATGGAAACCTTTTTCATCAACCAGCCCTTTCCCATGACCTTTTGCAGGTTTGTGTGATGGGTGAGGACGCCCCCGAGCTGCCAGAGCAACATCTTCTTCCTCAATCTTGACTGTGGCATGGCTAGCGATAGTAGTTGAGATGAGAGAAGCCTTGATAGCTTCAAGAGTTGGTTCTGTTGGTTGTATAATGAGGGTGGTGCGAACAGTGTCAAAGGAAGAATGGAGGTTCATAAGAAGAACATCCTTGAACTCCTGCTCATCAATTTTGCATCCAAGGGCCTCCATCTTGCTTCGAGCTTCTTCAAGGTCTTTGATGTAGAAGGAAATGTGGCGGGAAGGATCGTGAGTAATTCCATAAAACTCCTTTCTGGTGGCTAAGCGGTTTGCCATAGTAGAAGATTGGAAATGGGCCTTGAGGATTTTCCATGCCTCCCTTGCTGACCTCTGCCCCCTGATTAATTTCCTGCAGTCTCCATCAACCTTACTGTATATGTGACCCATCAGCATTTTATCCATGATTGTCCAATCACCCAGAAGCTTTGAATCAGTTGGCTTTTCACCACCTGAAATCCCCTCTATCCCAGCAGCTAAAAAGAACATCTCCATGTCCTCTGACCAAGTGAACCAGTTTGATCCAGTGAGATTGCTGATGCCAGAGAGGATGTGCAAAGAAGATTGTTGGATGTAAGAAGGAGCCATGGTGGAAAGAGAATCAGATAGTAGCAGTTGTTGATGTGTTGTTGGTGATTTTTAAAAAAAAAAATGAAGCTGGGGCCTATAACCAGTTAGAAAGAGAAAGACCAAAGAAAAGAGAAGTTCCAGAAGTGTCCAGACGAAGCACCAGAATGACCACGACAGTTGTATTTGCAACAGTACAGCTAAGTCTAGTCAAGGTGTCTCGGTGATGTGGCATTGAGCACGTGAGACAAGAAGTCATGTGATACTAAATCTAACATGTTCTTGGTTTAGGTCTGCATCACATCTGAGGTATCTAATTTCCAATTTCAGCAGGATGGAATCAGCTATACATGCGCCACTTTTGGCACACCGAGGTAGGCATGCACGAGGTTACTCATGATATAATAAGATGTGGTGCCTTTCCAGCACATTCCGCTCCCTCTTGGCTAGAAGAAATCTCATTATCTGTCCCTGCAATTCTTGTTCAGAGGCAAGCTTGTGTCCAAAACGTATATAAACCTTCTGAGTTGATCCAACCCACTAGCTCTTTAACACTAACAAATTCCATCCACAGCCTGAGCCATTATGACATTTTTGGAGAGAACAATCACTAAAAGTGAACTCCTTACCACCTTTCTAAGTCTGCTTGATGTTGCTGACAATGAAGATGTAATCGAATCACCATACTACTTACCCTACGGCTATCTGTTTTGGTATTTCACCAAATCAGTGTCAAGCCAATACCCCGAGATACAATTCAAGACTGCTCCACAATGGGAGTTCTGTAAACACAAAATACCTGTTATTTTCGCACCAGTAGCTGGCACTCTGATACATCAAACACTGTACTTACAGATAACAGCTGATTCATCAATGGCTGTCATTACAGAGGGGTTCTTGATATATCAAACCACTGTGCCCAACCACAGGCCAGAAAATTCCCACAATCCTCACTCCTCTGTCCACACCACTGTACACAGTGAGCTCGGGGCTGCCCAAGATGAAGAGCAAATCAATGTCCGCCTCTTCCGATCGGAATCTCCAAATCTCGATTACATCAGGTCTTGCGATGCGCCATCGCGTTCAATGTTTCCTTGTGTGATGGGCCATGTAAAACACTTCCCCATTTGGGGACCATGTTTATGTTGGATACCTCAGGGCCCTTTTGTTGTATGTTGTGCATATTTGATATGTTTTCCATTTTTTTTATCACCCATAATAAAATTGTCTAGAAATCAAATTTACTACATTATATCCTTTAATGACATTCAATACAATAATTTTGACCACCTGGCCCCTCTGGAAGACCAGGTCCCTTCGCCATCTCACCTGGAACATCCTTCCACAATGTCTTGCAGTGTGCGCGGAGTTGTGCATGGATAGCGCACTGACAAAGAGCATAGGCACGCTGGCCTTCAGCAAGAGCCCACTCCGTCTCTGGTATGACCGCCACTGCTCGCTCCATCCACTGCTGCTCCTCCCAGGAGAAAAATTCCTTCACCCTTTGCATTTCCTCCTGAAGCAAAAGACATTCCTCCTGCCAGCGATGCGCTCTCACCCGAGACCTGCACCACTCAATACGAAGTGCTGACCATTCAAGTCAGTCAAAAGATCAAACGGTATCCTGCGGCTCCCGTTTCCCCTGCTCCTCTTGTGGCTCCCACCCTTCCTGTTCCTCCTGTGGCTCCCGTCCTTCCCGCTCCTCCTGCAGCTCCTGTTCTTTCCACTCCTCCTGCGGCTCCCGTTCTTCTTGTTACTCCTGCGCCATATGTGACGACGACTAATATGGGTGGACCAGCTAAGAAAGCTCCAACAAAGCCTAGGAAAAGGCCGGGAGTTCAACCTACCTCGGCTTTACAGAAGGTGGTGGAGCAGGTGATTGCAGATAAGATGACAGTGGAGAAAGAGAATGTATGGAGTAAAGAGTTAGCAGGGGCAGTAAAGAGAGCGGAAGCCAAGGCAGCAAAGACAGTGCAAGCCAAAGTGGCAAAGGCGGCAAAGGTGATGAAGGTGCTGGAGAGTAAAGCAGCAAAGACAGCAGTTGCAACAGCGGATGTGGAAGTGGAAGCAGAAGTGGCGGTGGAGATGGCAACAATATGTGATGCACAAGCCATACTGCAGCCAGGGCGCATGCAGCGTGTTCGAAAGGCAGCTATTTCGAAAGAAGTCATTCTGCTGACTGAAAAACGCAAACGAACTGAAGCAGAAGAGAGCAAAGGGTAAGCTTCAATTATGGTCCATCAAAAAGCCCCACTAACTCCTTTGTGATCTGTAGTCACCCCAAGAAAGCACGACTTCGGTAAGACCCTCCGTATTCATCTTGAATCCCGCTTCGAGTACTCTGTGTTTTTTGTACACCTGTGTATTCATTCTTCTTGTACCTAAATCCCCGAAAATATTTGTATTCCTTGCCTGATATATTTCTTGGTCTATCAAATGTTTTATCATTTCGTAGACGAATAAAATTGATGTTGATATCAAAGGACAAGAGAGTCAAATAAGATAGGTTAGTATAATGAGATTGGAGAAACCTTTCCCTGCCGGTTTGTGCCCAGATATGTTTTCCACAATTGGCTATGTTTTTGGTCGGCAACTCTCATCAGTGACTTATCCTCTCGCATTAGGTATGATCATTGGTTTTGTTCGCATTTAGGGCGTGATTGGGTGAAATCCTGGTATCGAAGTACGGCAATAAAAACAACGGAAAACATAACATACATACATAGGTGGTGTGGAAACTGGAAGTAGTCTTGCGTTCAAATGATTATGTGGAAGATTTGGTACGGAATTATGGAAATAAAATAAAAACAGAAAACATATGATTCGACATACATAGACGCAGAGGTTTGGGAAGCTGGAATGAGAAAGACAAGTAAACGGAGGATCGATCACAAACATTGAACCCGGAAGAGCGGATGGGTTTGGTCAGTAACTGATGGATTGATGGGAGGCGAATGAAAGTGGAGAAGGAAATAAAATAAGCGAGAAGGGCGCACTTGAGAACCCGCAGGACCTGCGCCCAACAGCGAGCAGCCCCAGAACGCGCACGGGCGGGGACAAACATTACTGGGATGTCACATGACAATCCCCACGGCTGTTAGATTTCAGAGCCCGTCGGTTATCACAGGGAATGATGTATCGAGCATTATCTGTAAGGACAGTACTTTAATATATCAAAATGGCATCTACGCCTGATTTTCGATGCAAACGAAGGTAAGCGAACAGTTGTGATGTCTTCCATTCCTGACTCAAACGAGACAACCTACCAGTGATAACATCGTCCCCTCCGGCGACACGTCGCAGAGTATCAGAAGGAAGAGCATTGCTTGTTGAACCAATGGCCGAACTTGACCACGACATCGACATGAAGGAGGCTAATTCTAGCTTTGAGAGTCCCCCCAGACCTACTATGAAATCAAAGCATACCTGCCGTTACCCTGATTTTTCCTGCTTCAGTTGGACGAATACGAAGGAATTCCGACCCTTCCTGATTGTGGAAATTAAACCCCCCATCTTCAACCCCTCAACTGAATACCTGTTTCAAAGTGATGAAGACGCTCATAAAATCAGCAAACCTTTACTTGTGAAGACAGGATCTCAAGTCCATGACCAAGCCCAACATGTATTTGCGAGCTGCACTGACAAGCGTTTCAACACCTTATATGCAATCACAATTGCTGGAAGAGCGTATAGCTTTACAATTTTCAAACGTGAAACTTCTGAGGAAGGAGAGAAGATATCCTCGATCGTTACGTCCGAAAGCAGGAATGTAATAGATGGATCCCAGTTGAGTCCAGATTTCTTGCAGGACATGCAGACGGCATTCGAAGGTGCGAAGGGCTCCATAGTGAGTTTTTTGCAATGGCCCTTTCTGCCAGAAGTTGATCTTGTCGCCGATAGTAACATAACCGTAGTTGCCATATATCATTTGGATTGTGGCTCTGCCGATGCGTACAATAGCGTTCTTTACGAATCTGGTTGTTATTATGACTTGATGCAATCTCAGACATAGCAGAGTGAACTTGAAACGTAGCTTTGAGATTAAGATAAGGTCAGTCTCCGGCGAACGAGTACTTGAATGCTATGCTGGGACGTGTAACTGAATAAATTAGTCCAAACACTGTTCGATTTCACTAGAAGCGTCGCACCGCAATTTTGCCCAGTAACTAGTTAACTCCGGGCTGCTATCGTAAGTCAGCCAATCGCCCATCTCTGTCGCGAGAACACACCACTCAAAAATACATATGTCAATCATAAAGGCGCGTTGAGGGTATTGACGGAGAGATCGCATTCAGCGACGCTGTTGCAGTGGTGGCGGCACCCGGAGCTGGCAGAGAACGACGGCTTGTAATGAGCCCAAATTTATTCGGAAATTGAAAGGTACTTGATTTGGAAGGTGGTCGCGAGGTGTCTACCGCTGGGGGACGCCGAAGGCGTAGGGAAGTTGAGAGCTCTGCATGTTTTAAGGTCATGATGTGTGGTAATATGATACACGGTACTTCGCATTTTGGCCCGGGTATATTCCATGAATTCCCTCCTTTTTAGATACGTATGGCCTATGACTTCCGTCGAAGTCTTTAATCTCTTAACTGCGTTATGTTCATTCGCCGTCGGTGAAAGCTAGATCTGGACGGATCGCTGTCAAACCACATCAGCATCTCATCGAGAGGTACCAAGAAAACCACTTACTCGTGATGGATTCCAGGTTTGGAATCCCCCTACGGCATAGGTGAATCATCCTTGAAGCGATTACCGCCCTCAGGCGAGCGTCAAGATCCACGAATACATCACTATTATAGTCCCTCGTATGGAGACTGGTAGTGAATGCGCGAAGGCAAGGAAAAGTCGTTGCGGACACTGTTGTCCAAAGCCTCCCACGCAGCCTGGCTCGATTTAGCGGACATCAGCACGACGAAGACTTTCGACGGAAACTTAATTGTACCTGTGTTTGAATCAACCCAATTGGAAAACATGAACTTTCCGAAGTGCTGATTCAGCCATGTGAACATATAGCTGATTTCACTGTCTATTGTGCACGCAAAGAAGTGAGTTGCACGAGATCCATGGGACGAATTGAGGTGATTGCCGGAGCTGCAGAGGCAAATGAACATTAGCTATTATGGCATCACTCAGAACATACCGCTTCTCGGCTTTGATAAGAACACGAAGCTTGCAATTCCTGTGGTCACTACTTGTTGAAACACTTTGCGTCGGGGTTTTGATGAAGTACGTTGGTGGGTTTTACGAAGTTATCTGATGATTAGGGACCTAGTCTAGCGTTTTGAGCGAAGAGAACTGATGTCACTTCGACCATACCATGTATGGATATGTTCCGTTTTTACCTCGAATTCACGCCATGTATCTTCATCACCCTTTGATCACCTGAGTTTCGAGAAAAACCCGTGAACATCTTATGGAGTAGCTGCAGAAAAGATCACTTGCCGGTAAATTTCAGTTAAGGATTACCCCCGCGATATAAGTAAGGTACCTTCAAAGTGATTATCGCCTTCAGCTCAGCGTCGTCCATTGGGGTAAACTAGTCAAAACAACGGCACCTCATGTGAAGGTTGGTAGTGAATGCGTGGCCGCGTTGTAGACGATGTCGTCCAAAGCCGCCTACTCAACCTGGCCCAGCTTGCAACTCCCGAAAATGAAGTGTGGGGCTCAGAGCTTGCGATCTGAAATACAGTCAAAGGCTCTAACTGAGGACAGAGTGAGGACGGGACGCACACGTCACTGGTCAGGTTGGCTTGTGAAGCCTTGGACATTCGCATTGATGAATTACACACGTTTCAAGCTGGTAGACGACCTTAGCAACCTCAAGGTACATCGGACAAGTTTTATAAATGCCACTGAGATGGGGGAAGAGCGAAAGGGAAAGCAGACAAAATTAGACTGTATAAGAGCACACGAAACATAGAACATTTTGTAATCATATGGGGCTGATTTAGGTGATATCTGATCATCGTGGGTATGGACGATAATGATATCTACGAGCTTCGGGATTGGAGCGCCTAACAAAGTTACATCTGGACTAGCCTGTGGGTCTGAACCGTGGGTTTGGGGCCGGTGAGCAAAATCAGAAGGAATAGGTGGGCCATGCACTGAACCGTCCTCGTGTAAGCTGGAGAAGTACGGGGAAAGCCCATGAATCGGTTCGGGATCCGATTGGATAAACCCGTGTGGTTCGTGCCGCACAGCCATAAAGATATTTTCCCCACTTCGACAATTGTCTCCAGCTTTGCAAGGTGCACATTATTACGTCTACATCATTTTGAATAAGATATTTCTATGGTCTTTGCGCAATCTTCGTTGAAGTTCACTGTAACGGTTCCATGGGATTGAGTCAATATTACTACCCGTCCCACTAAAATGCCCAGTAGCTTTGCGAATCCCACGAAATCCCGACTTCTCAGCCGAGCATGAAGAACAAGCCTCAATTAGTCTAGAAATAGGACCATCGAGCCGACTGTAAAATCGACGACCTCTAGCGAAGGGGCGAGGTCATCACAATTCATGACTTCCACCATGGAGTCAGGAATATAGGACGAAGGAATGCACAGCTCGATGATAGTTGGACACATCTTGAGCAATGACCCCACCTCGTCCATGTAAACCTTCACGGTCGAGTGCAGGAGCTTTATCTGGCAACCCGAGCGCTGAATCAACTGGAGGATTGTGCCCTTGGACCAGCGTAACCATTGTTTAGAAGAATCAAATTTCAGCGTTTGAAGGGACGAAAGGGTAAGCAAGGCCAAGAATTGGTTTATGTGAAAGATAGATATAAGGCGTAATGATTGGAGATATTGTGGAACCAACGTGGTGGTTAACGTGGATGGAGGGATATGGTCGAAGCTCAAAGTGCATTCTACGATGTTCGTGCATCGTTCGAGGAGAGTGAGTGCTGTTTCGAAAGTTATGAAGATTTTGTCGAATGTGACGTGTCGTAGCTGGTCCCATGGCAAAGAGATCAGCCCGGGGTCAATGTGGACAGAACCACCGGTCCCCACAAAATTTATGCTCTGAAGACGGCCAGAACTGTGAAACGCTTTAATGGCGGAGGGTTTGTCGTGTCCTTGATGATACTTGGACCACGAAAACGAAGAGTTAAGGCCTCCAAATTCTGTAATAAACCCGATGGAAGTTCAAATATGGAATGGATCCATGGATGTGTAGACTCAATTGATAGTTTGCGAAACTGGTTAGCATGGGGGGCTATGAGACCTGGGAGCGGGTTGGCCCAGTCTGCGCCGCCGAGGGAGTTTTTGGGATAAGGCATGGTGGAAAACGATATCAGCTCCCGTTCACTCAGAGAGAAAAGTGATCGTGTCATATTCCAATAATAATCTGCTGTGACTCCCTCCAGAGTTAATGGGGCATGAGGAACCTGCACATGATTCCAGAGTCGAGACTCGCTCAAGGCAAATCTCCTCCATCTCGAACATACACGTCCCAACGCCCAAGGCATCTCGATTCTGCCGTTCCCGCGTTTCGCTCGACTCAGAGGTTTGACATAAGCTCCTTTGAGGCAATACAGAAATTTTTGCTGACCAGAGTTCATCCGGGAGTTTTTCGAGAGGCGACTCGGGAATGAGCGCGGTACCTGGTGCAGGATCCTCCTGGGGCACACTCATAATATGATGGTCGAAGTAGGCCAAAACAGCATATGTATGGTGGATCGGTGAAAAAGTTGGTATTGACTCCAACGTCAATACTTAGAAATCGGATGTTCGGCAATTGCCGCATTCGTGGTTGCAACGTTGAGGATCATTCCTTTAATCATGATCAGCTCCGACTCCCAAAACAACCCACAAGTTCCCTGAATATGGCGTACGCCTAGTCATTAAATCCGAAGTTCAGCCGACAAGGACACATCGCGATCTTCGAATTTTTTCTTGCCACTCTGGTTATCGATCAACTGCCGGCCAGACTATATGGGAAGTTTTGAACAATGTTGTTCAAAATATCACCTTTCCTCGCCTCTACGCGTTCGGCATTAACACCCTTACTGGGAACTTCCCTGACACCAGGACTTTGGGTCGCAGTGATGAGCTGAAAACCCAAAATGAAATCAACCTGAAAACGTCTCACCCATGGCGCAGACTCGCAGGGGTATTTTGAATACGAAAATCATCGTGGGTGAGTAAGTTTTCTGGTGTTTCTGAATGAAAAATCTTTCGGATTTTTGACGTTCACTGATGGTGAATAATAGGTAAAAGTCTTGCACTCGTGAGGTAAATTACCTGTATGACTTATTTCACCGCGAATGAAAGTCATACCATCGTCCAACCCAGGTTCCTAATTATCAGGAAAGAAGGTAATCGTGTGATAGTCTTTTCAAGAATACCAGTACCTCCTGAATGCTGCCACATCCTTCGTTATACGCTCAAGCACTCACTATGTGGTCCAGCTTTTCCTACGAAGCCGTTTGATCAGTTACTAACTCTCATGGCAGTACCAAGCCGCTCACAAGTCAATAGCAAATCCTTGTTGTCCCTTTGTGAACCCGCAAAATGGAATGGTGCGGGCTTGCTTGCGATGGAGGCGGAGGGCGGCCAAGCCACCCTGTAGGCAACCACTCTTACAGTAACAGCTGCAGGCGTGAGCGTGAGTGAGGAATGGGATGAGATCAATGGCGCAGGCGGCGAATTTTATGGTGTTGTTCTTTCTTAGAGTCTCCGACATGTACACTCACTGCCTTCACACACCGTCATCATTGACCGAATGTATGGAGTGTATTATGCTTGAGGAAAATTCTTCTGTTCGACGTCCTTCATTTCAGATGTTGCTGGTGACATGGTGGAAGGGGAACAATCTCGTTTTCTTCGCGGTTTGAGAAAGGGTAAGAACATAAGTGAATCAAGCGGTTCCGAGATCTGAGGATCATCGCAACTCACTATCCTTGAAATTAGAGCCTAGCTCTCGTCCTCATTTTCCAATTTCTTACCGTCGTTCTCCCAATTCAGAAATTTGACTGGTTTCTTTTTATGAATATCCGGCGAAACGAACTGGCGCCTTGAGTCTGGAGAATCGAGAGGCACGAGTAACTCAAGAAGCGGTGGACCAAACAATTTTTTTTTGTGGCGGATGTAATCATGGACCACTATTTCGTGTGCACACAAATACGATTGCGATGATGGGCCAATCATTATGATGGAAAGTAATTGTGGTTCATCCACACCACATCCACACATTTAGAAGAGACCTCGAATCCGGCGCGTTACGGCGTTTTCTGGCTACTCCTGGTGGAAGTCGTCAAGCGGATCAATTGGTTGACAAGTGGCACGCTGAAGTCCGAGTCGGTGACTCTGTGGCGTCGATCACATGCAAATAGTTTACACATGATTGTGAGAATTATCTAGAATATAAAGTGTCTAGTTCAAAGTTTGAAAACTAATTCCTGACGCTCCCAAACCTCTTCAAGATGTCTGCAAAATATACTTGTACAAACCAGGACTTCAAGGGACTTCCCCATTATCTCCACCCACGTGCACCGAGCTTCAAGGTATTTTATTTTTGACAAACTTATACTTGGGGTGGAGCTGAAAATGACCTAGACAAAAACAAGTAGAATCGAAGCAATGAGGCACGGATCACTCCAGGATCTCCATTCTACCCTTATTCCATGCAAGGGCAATTCTATTCAACCTCCCATATTGCATTATGGCTTCGTCTTTGATGACACCAAGACAATGGAAATTGCTTGCCAACATAACCTCTTGCGCACTACAAGAATCAACAACTGGCCTGATACATCACCCCCTGACAATGCCTTAAACTGGGACCCTGTTTCCAATACCTATGATGAGCCGAACTGGGGGCAGACTGCTGTAGCATTGACTAAGCGTTTCCATAAAAGGTTCCGGAACAAATCATTTCGACCAGTGGCGGTATATGTCTTGACTGCGGCTGAGCCCTTCCTTAGCATCACCACAAACTATAAATTCGCATTTGACGGGCTTCCAGATGCTGAATACATGGAGACTTTGAAGGAATTTTTTGGGTTTCAGGGTTTGCCTATGTGGTATCTTGATCAAGAGGAACATGATTGGATAATGGATTGAATATTGGGTATTCAAGGCTAGTGTGTTTGTGTGTGATTTGTGTTATTCTGACGAGGTCTTGACTTTTTCGCGTTACCAGCAACCCTAAGAAATAAATAATTGTCGGAAAAATTCTGTGAGCTTGGGAATGCCTCATTCTGTCTGACTCATCACGCCACTCTGTGCTAAGAAGGCAGCTGCCAACGCGATAGCGTTCTTTACCAATCTAGCTGCTATTGTGTGTAAGTGGGCTTGATGCAATCTCAGACATAGCAGAGTGAACATGAAACGTAGCTCTGAGATTAAGATAAGGTCAGTCCCCGGTGAACGATTACCGCCTTCAGTCTAGCGTCGAGATCCACGAATCCATCACTACGGCAGTCCCTCATATGGAGTTTGATAGTGAATGCGCGAAGGCAAGGAAAAGTCGTTGTGGACACTGTTGTCCAAAGCTTCCCACGCAGCCTGGCTCGATTTAGCGGACATCAGTATGACGAAGACTTTCGACGGAAACTTAATTGTACCTGTGTTTGAATCAACCCAATTGGAAAACATGAACTTTCCGAAGTGCTGATTCAGCCATGTGAACGTATAGCTGATTTCACTGTCTATTGTGCACGCAAAGAAGTGAGTCGCACGAGATCCGTGGGATGAATTGAGGTGATTGCTGGAGCTGCGGAGGCAAATGAACATTCGCTATCGTGACATCACTCAGAACATCTGATCTAGGAGAGAAAAAAAAACATCCTACATTTTCTGTAGCGAAGCCCTGGGCGTTCAATGTGTCCTCTAAGAAGGTGAAGGAAGCCCCAGAGCGCAATTTGTTCAGCCTCGCCGCTCAAGATCATAAACGCATTGAATGACCTCAGGTGCGACAGGTCAAAAGTCGACTATGGTTCCACAAAATGATATATGGGCGGGTCGATAAGAGGGATATGAAAATAGCAACGAATCGAGTTGTGGACGGCGTGAAGGTAGGATACCAGGGCGTACATCAAATCTTCTGCTCCTGGAGTTGTCCACAGAATATGCGTGCTTTTCAAATCGGTAGCAGAGCATAGCAGGCTCAATTTTGAAGATGACTTTGTTGAGATAAGGCGACAGGAATGATACATTTAAAGAGGATTTTAAGGCAGCAGGAAGCCCCCAGTCACTGAGCCTGTTGATGCTCGGATCTTGAGAAAAACCGAGGTGATGGAGTTCAATAGTTGAAATCGATGGAACTGAGCCGAGAATTTGAGAGGCAATATTCAGGAGACGCCTCCATGTTCTAGTGGACCCTGTTGGAATCGCCACAAATACAGGTGTTTCGAACCAAGAGGGCGATGTGGGGGGCCTCTTTTAAAAGGTAATGGAACGCAAAGATACTACCACTGTTAACAAGTGAAGCAGACTGAACATTGGCGGATCCAAGTCTGAGTACGACGGATCCGAAGATGTGAGGAGCACACGAAGCATAGAACATTTTGTTGATTGTCGAGGCCGTTTCTTAAGGAGAGTTGGTCATCGCTAATATAGCAGACCACGATGTCCACTAGCTCTTGGATTTAGAAGACACCTCCTATGGGGATCAGATAGATCAGTGGTCCCATGGTTTGTGGTTAACCAACAACAAAAAGAAATACTGCACCGATAAATTGAGATTGTTCTGGAGGGCCTCCCAAAACTTCACGTTAAGGTTGAGTAGCTTCATTGGTAGCTTGCGCGTTCCTTTACTCATGTGGTTCGGTTGAGTAAGAGGGTCAGATTTTGTAAGTCGTAGCTGTTATCGGTTGTCTACCAACGCTTGTTACATTGATCCAGAACTTGCCGTCAGCTTCAAAATCTATCCCCATACTAACTGGTACAGAAAATACTCTATCAATCAACTCAGTATCAACACGCTTTCAATTATGTTTCAAGTAGCTGTTGGACATGGCAATACTCTATAATACTATCTCAGTCAGTCAGCGTTGCCTATTACTTCCTCGCGCCACATACTGATCAATAACAGTACCCAGAGGTACCCTGCCTGGTGCAGCAGCTCTTGAACGACGTAGTTTCCGCCTTGGTGAAGCCATAGTAATGCAATGGCGGAGGCGTGCTGGCGACACTGACGGGGTAGGGCCAGCCGCTGCCGCAGAATACAGTGTCGCTGCTGCCGCTATTGCAGTAGCAGCTCCAGGCGTTGGCGCGCGCGAGGAAAGGAACGAGGACGACAAGGGCAGTGGTGAACTTCATTTTCCCTATCGTCTGTGCGGTTAGGTGTGGGAGTGAGATGAGGGTGAGCTGGGGGCTGCTTACCTGGTATTATTTCGCTTGAGAGTGATGTCGGATACTGGGAGCAGGAGTGCATCCTTATATACTTGCTGGGGACCACTCGATTTGCCATGATGAAGATGCGTACCACCCACTCTCAGCGTCATTCAAGAGTGTCCGATTATCGAGCTTTTGTACGAGGCGCTGCAACTGGTAAGAGACATCTGATGCGGATCGGCGAGCCTCAGTTCCGCAGCTGTGTGTATGTTGAGGCGGCCTAGTATGTTATGTTAGAGGAACATATCTCGATTTTCGCTGCCTATGTAGACTCTTTGGGAGGACTCTTGAGGTGGTAGTGATCTTGCAGTCCCCCTGGAAGTCAGGAACGGTCTAAAGAGACGAATTAGAGTGGGGCCTAGACTGGACTTCATGACGAGTGCATTTGTGGGGGTGATGGTTGTTTGGATCAAAATGGGGATTTTCTCAAATCTAGGGGGGTCGTTATGTTTGCGATGACCATGACCAATATCCCCACATCCAAGATACTGAAGTGGTGCTTGCCAGTGAGTGAGATTTAGTGAGAGTTCGGTGGGTATTGCGGGTCAGGTGGGTACGGTACGCATGGTTTCTGTGATTGAGCATGGTCGGCATATGAAAAATATCGATCGACGGGCATAGATGCGTGGCTCTACAATTATCCGCCATATTCACGAGCTCACTTTTCGAGGCGCTCGTTATGTACCTATCATGATTAGCAATGGTGAAGTCAAAGTCCCCATTTCGAGTTGGCCCTTGCACCCTCTTGTGTTTAGCTCCATCGCGCCTGTCCCTTTTTAGCTGACCTCAAAGTTCCGCTGCAACTTGTCCTTCGTCCCAGAGCGAGAGAGAGTGAAGTATTGCGAAGGCCTATTGTAGGTATATGTAAGTAATGAGGTGTGATTGGAGAAGGCGAATAAAGCTTTCTCCGGCAATTGCCGCTCATCTACTTTTCGTTTCAAAAATCCAAATCCAACACCAACCATGTATAGTCAGAGGACAAGTGACTTGGGCCGACTTAGTGTCTGTTGGAACTGATAACACAGTTGCAGGCTACTAGAGTGTAAGGATACTCGATCTCAAATGCCGAAACGGAAGAGGCCATCTCGCACACCAGTATCATGACGGGCTCCAGACATTCAAGAGATTCGAATTTCGGGTGGACAACGTCGTTTAGGCGTAGTGTGGGTAAGTCTCCTCGATTCGTGCTGCTCATTATTCTCGGGCTGTTGGAAGTCAACTAACGATCTGTATCGCAGACATGTCGTTTTTCCAGATAGACTATCGAACGTCAAGTTGTGAATAGTCTGGACATTGTATTTCTACTGTCGAAGTTTCGGACCCAACCAGATTTTTGAAATTCAAGAGGTACCGAGGCATGAACAACTGAGACGAGCATTGGACAAACCTAGGGAGGCTAATTATCGTGAGGCCTAATCATAAATCCTGGTATGTCGTTTCTGCCTGCCTGTCACATCGCTCTCAGCTTGGGACCTTCAGGTTCTCAGCCCATCATGTTAGACTACATGAATTTCCTCTGATAATGGACACTAGACGCCCATGTATCGAGAACATGGGTTCGAATCGCCTCTTTTTGGCTTCGACAGGAATATGAATTTGCAATGCCCACCACTTTCCCGCGGAGTTCGCCGTTCTGGATTACAAAGAAGTTGGTACATGATTGGGAACGTGGGTTGAAAACGCGGCGTTTTTTGAGTGCAGAACAAAATTGCTTCCACTATACCCTACATGGCAATATGTTCTAGTTATTGATGTCAGATTCGCCACACGTTTTTCGTGAGCATTCCATTACTCAAGGTGGTTGTCCTGGGCAAAACAAGATTGTTGAAACTTTCACTTTGACCTATTCGCCATCAAAGAAAGCTACGTCTGAGGGCATTGCTATTGATCCCATACATTTCATTGAAGGACCGCATACAGGTAACGTGTTCGCTCACCTGTAACAGACTTTACGTTCAAAATGCCCCTGCAACGCAGGTGAGCCATTTTCAGGCTGATCTGCGCCTTCAACCCATCGTCAAAGATATCCTCCGTATGGATGTTGTTGAATGTGCGATGATAAGGAAAGGTCACATTATGGACAGCATTGTGTAAAGTCTCCCATTCAGCCTCACCCGCCCCAGCGGCATTCATAGGATGGGGATGTTGAATATAAAGTTGACTGAAACAGTGATTGTCTCAATTCTATTGGGCAGTGCGAACTTCTTGATGAATTGGTTCATCCACCTTACTTTACAGCTGCTGCTGTGGGTTATTGTACATGCTAAGTGCAATGAGCCTCAACATATGAGTTGACTCAAGTTCAGTGGGTCAGGCAAGGAATGTGTTTTAACTGCGAGTGGGTATCAGGCTTCGTGCGATATCGCTCAAGACTATTAGAGTTGGAACGGAAAATACTTAACTTGCAGAGAACCAAGCCTTAAGTGTTCGATGTGTGTTCTGAGCGGGCGAAAGAATTCCCAGAGCACATGTTGTTCGGATCGACAACCCAAATTCAGAAATGTATTGAGTGTCCTTAAATAAGATAGTTCGAACGGCGACTGTAGCTCCGCTGAAATATGGTAAAGAGTCTAACTGTGAACGGCAGGAGGTGGGTTGTGTATGTCAGGTTGCCTGTAAATTCTTGAATATCCGTCCTGACAAGCCGCATACACTTCAAGCTGGTCAACGAGCTTAGCAATCCCAAGGGAAAATCGGACAAGTTTCCAAATGCCACCTCACAGAGATGAGGGGACAGTAGAAGGGAAGGTAAATATTTTTTCAAGGCCACGGGAAGGTTTGCCGGTGGAACGGCCCCCAACTTCTGGTCCGAATGACAGATTTCAGTGCTCGAAACTGCTGTAAGTACACCAAGAATTTCGAGGAGGCATGTTTCAGATAAATCCTTTTTGGTCCGGGGGCGAGAGAAATCGCCACATATGCAAATATTTCGAACCAGGTGAGCGATATGGGGTACCGAATTCAAGAGGTTATGGAACAGAGATGCTCTACTAGCCGAACGAGGATCGGTAGGATTAAGCTAGAGTGTCATAGATCGGGGGATATGAGGAACACATGAAACATAGAATGTTTTGCTAACGGTTGAAGCTGATTTGAGTGACACATGGTCATCGCAGATGTGGCGAATGATGAGATCCACGAGCTCCTGGATTTCGAGAGCACCTTTCATATGACTTATATCTCAACGATTGGTTAGTTAGCAATATGTTCGAAGAGCGTCGGAGCCAGAGAAGGCCTGCGATTTATAATCGGTTTGGGATCTGGTTGGATAAACTGCAGTTCATAGTACCGCACAGCCACAAAGCACTTTTTTTCGGTTTCGATGCAACCTCGATGGTTTGTGAAACATATTCAGCTTTACATTGACAAGGTACATGACTATGTCTACACTACTTTGAACAAAGTTCATTGTGAGTCAACGTCTCTACCCATCCTGTTAGGATTTCCAGTGGCTGTGTGAATTTCACGACAGGCTGACCTATCATCCGAATGCAAAGAATGTGTTTCAACAAATCCAGAAAAAAGTCGATTGTTTCGATCATACAATTGATGGCCTCCAGCGAATAGGTGAACATTCCGCGAATCATTGCTCCACATTGATATTGGGAATTATATATGAACAGAGGGATGCGTAGTTCGATAAGCTTTCGACTTGCCCTCGGGTTAATGGTAATTACATTATCTAGTGTAGCCTTCCTTTATAGGGATCGAATTTCAGTGCGTAAAGGGAAAGAATGGTGAGCAAAGCCAAGAACTGGTCCACTGGAGTGTCAAGTATGAGGCATAGTGATTGAAGGTGCTATCAAAAGAAAGCGGAGGTGGTGATCCCAGAGCGTGGATATTAGGCCGGGGTCTGTGCAGACGACCGAAATACGTTGATCCTGTTCGAGGTAAGGGGCAAATTGTTGATGAACTTCTCTGTCGTGAGCCGAAGCCCCGACAGCAAATCCGGTTAATAACGTACTCAAAAGGCAAACCTGGTGGCCTACCCATTCCGTATCGAAAAACGCTTCGAGGTCAAGGATTTCCGGACAGTGTTGGTTGAACCTGCCCTCAGCGTTCATGTGAACGTTCGTGGTTAATCGTCTGAGGGAGTGACGGCTATCAGTCACTGAAGGCAGGATCCGGAATCCCCTTGAGAACTACCCAGCAGTATCTGGACTGAAAAGGTGATTCTCTTAGGGTTTCTCAAGGGTTATGCCCTGGCCATGAACGCCCGGTACCAAACCCGAACCCCAGCTAACAAAGATCCATTACGCGTGTAAAATCGAATATAAATGACGAATAACCCCTCGAGGGGATCTAGTTCGTCAAATCGACCCCTTGTCGACTACAAGGTGACCTTTTTTAATGTGGATGGAGAGCACCTGTCCTGGAGTTTGGAGTCGGAGCATTGGATCAGTGATGTTTTGGGTGTCGACGTTAACCTTCTTTGTTCTCGAGGATGTAGTATTCAATACTAGTCCCCGTATGCATACTGCAATCGAGACCGATTACTTGAGGATCTGTAACGGGCGCTTGTGGCTGAAGAAGGACTCTGAATCGCTTAGAGGCTGAACCTAGGACTCGTGAACTCCGTGAAATGGTACCCTCCATAAAATGAAATGCACCATGCGTCATACGTGCGATACGTAACGTGTCCCGCCGCCGTTCGAGCCGCGGCCAGGGGTTGAATGCCTCTCGTGTGCAATACCACCCTCCGCCGCCTGGAGTTTGGAATTTGGCGTCCGGAGCCGGGACCCTTGGGGTGCGCTCGCCGTTGTTTCGTCCACCTGGATGGACACTACGCAGGGTGGTCGTATCTTCTAATTTTTCCGCTAATATGGGGTACGTTCTATTGCAGGTCTACCCTGGGCGCTGGGCGCGCGAGTCCGGCCCGGGGCGATGGTTCGGGAACCTTGTGTGGGCGGGGTGCTTCTTGGGGCTTGGGGGCTTGGGGCTTGGAGTCGGAGGCCGCTGGTGTGGTCGGGGTGGGATTTGGGGTTTGTGTGGTGATCGACGCTGCTGATAATAAATAACGGAACTTCTTACTTTATATATGTGCGTGCCAAGCGCGTGGGATGGAGTGACTTGATTTAGCTTTGTTTAGTGGGTTTGAATTAGAAGAAGTTTGGGGTTTAGAAGAGGGCGTGTACGGCATTGTGGTGGAGATGTAGATATCGATCTGCTTGTTATGACTTGTGTGACCTGTCGTTGGGGTTTTGGTTTGTGCTTTCCTTGGTGAGGGATTGGAACTTGGATCAGTCGTTGCTGTTTTTTATGTGGGGATGGTGTACATACCAACGACCTTCCAGCTAATCGGGTTCCTGGGCTGTATGAATGATGACGAGGCGCCAAGGGGCTTGAACCTGATTCCACTTTTTCCGGGGTTGTATTTCCGTATTTCCGTATTCCGTGTTTCCATACAAATGAAGGATCACTAGGATCATGCCGACTTGAGAAAGTCTTTTGATTAATGCTTAACGCCGGCGATCAGAAAGGCCTCTCGTGAGCCCTTCCACAGCCAGTGGAGATTCAAAATTCCTGAGATGGTATATACCCAGAACAGGGGGGGTGTCAGTGTCGATCTCAATTTGGGAAGTGGGATTCTGGTTAAGGGAAGATGAACCTCGGGGGCTTAGGTTAGAATAAGAATGTCATATCAATATGTCATGAATTGAATCACAAACCATAAACTTAAAACGGCAATCCCCTGCTGCAGGTAGCCAATCGAGCAACGAGTAAGAGGCCCGGAACGTAGGATCTAATTTGATACATTCTAAATCATAATGGGCATCGATAAGCGATCGATGCGGTTTTAAGTAATTCTTGTCGAGTCGGAGGCAGGGAAGACGAATGCATCGAAACTATAAGTAAATCCATTAGCTTTGTGTCCCTTCCTCTTGTCCACAAACCACATTTCCTCCCTTCCAGTCCCTTTCCTCTTCCTCTCGATTCCTCTCGAGTCAGTCCTGTGAACACGGAGCATTGCCACGTAACCTTGGCAGCCGGACAACACGTGACGCCCAGACCGGTCGGAAAAGTTTTTTGTTTGGGTGGACTCATGGAAATGGGGAGCGTGGGAAGAAAAGAACACCTGCCCTCAGCTGGTTGCGGTGACTGCTGCTCCCTCCTCGACCCGGACGACATACGGCCGTTTTGCAGCCACAACAAGCGAACGCAACGTGTGTATAGCGCATTCGTAAACTGTTGACGCCGTGCTGACCCTGTTTCTGCCTTCTGGGTTCTGGCTGCTTAGGAAGGACGCTTGCGTGTCGTGTACCGTGTGGCGTATTGTATTACAGATATCTGACAGTACCGAAATGGGGATCTTACATGCCAATGTACCGAGTAGCTCCCCTTCCCCACTCAGACGCAGTGCGCGCAGGGTCTCGGATGCACCACGACCGCCCACACCGTCCTCTGCTCACAAATCCAAGTCTACGATCACCACCACTACCAACAATAGCTCCGCCGGGACCGGTACGAGCAAACAGAGCCCCCTCGCACTCCCCAACGCAGCGAGGACCAAAAAATCAGGACCACCAACCAAGGACAATCCCCGTAAGCGGGAACCACCACCAAGCTCGCCCCGTGCGGCGAGAGCGGAGAAACGCAGGCGAGTGGACCCTACAGGTGTACAGGCTTCGTCCCAGTCCCCACCGACGCCGGTGCATACACATACACTGAGAAAGCGCAAGATGAGTACGGCCGTTCCAGCCGCGGATCCACTGCCCAGCCCAACGGCCAGCAGCAGCAAGCGGAGAAAAGAGAATACTTACAAGAGCCCCGGGCGTACGGGAGGCGAAGAGAAAGAGGGTAAAGATGTGCGTTGCTAGCTTATTTTTTCTTGCTCGCTGATGCGCATGTTAACAATGAGTCGGTACAGACCCGGGCTGGGATTCGTGTGTTGGGGTGCGAGAACCCACCCGTGCTCGGTGCGAAAGACCAGCAGGTGCAGGGGCAAGATAGCGGGCGACGCAGGTCGCTCCGGCTGAGCTTCCCCTTCACGTCAACCGCGGGCCAAGCGCTCAATCACTCGTCCTGCAAATCCGGGCCATCCAACCCAACCCCACCCCCCACCTCTCCCTTAACGCGCATCTCCCCATCTCCCTCCGACCTACAACCGCAACCTCCCCAGCCCCGCAAACGCGGACGGCCACCGAAACGATTGGCAGGCCCTCCACCGAGCCGAACGCTGGTGACTTCGCCTCCACGTCCCCCCGCGCCCGCTCTTCCCCCCGTTTCTGGTACCGGAGTCGCTACTACATCCCCACACAATTCACCCACCTCGCCGACGTCGTCACTCCCACCTTCCTTCCTGCTCCCGCACCAGAACCAGATACACGCTCCGACGCCGAACAAGCCGTCCCCCTTTGCGGAACCGCGGCCACTTAGACGGTCTACGAGGCTGTCGCTGTCGATATCCTCAGAACCGGCGCATATATCGACTGGGAATGAGGTGAAACGTCCGCCGACTCCGAGGCCGCCGTTTGAGGCTGCGGGTATTGGTGCGAGTGCGAGTAAGGGGCGGATGATTGTGCGAGAGGAAGGGACAAGTATGGCTACTCCCACCGTGTCAATGGGAGGGAAGAAGACGGGCAGCCCACTGGGGTTGGAGGTTGTGGCTGGGGATGAACGAGTGTCGATATCGACACCGATGCCAACGCCAACCGCTGTGTTTGATTGGCTGGTAACGCCGGTGACGCGGGCGCTGACGCCCATCACGATCCCGGCTGGCCCTAGTCCTGCAGTATTGGGTGGGGATGGGTGTCCGGAGTGTGAGGCTCCTGCTCCGACATCCGAGGCCAAATCGACAGCGAAGCCGAAGTGCGAGCCCGAGTTAGAGTTCGAGTCATGGTCAAGCGTCGAGCCTGGGATACCGACTTCTTCGGGGTTGGTGGGGCCTGCGGTGCCGCCTTTGACGAGTATGGGGACTGGACTCACTCCGGGGGAGATGGAGCCGGTGTCGCTGCTTACGCCGACACCACCACCACCGACACTGTTAACAGAACCATTGAGTGCAATGATGAAAACAGAGGCAGAGGAGACGCCGGGGACACCGCACCTCCCGGCGGCGGCGCTCCCCCTACCCGTTCCAGGGCGGGGGCAGGTGCCGAATCTGCAAATAGAAATACCGGAGGCGGGGGTAGGCGACTATGCGATGGAGGTGTCGATGCAGATGGGTTACGAGGGGCGGGAGGAGGGCCAACAAGGGATGGACGAGGGTCAGAATCAGGGCCAGGAGCAGCATCAGAGTCAGCATATGGCTGGAGGGCAGGGGCAGGTGGCGTGGTGGGAGGAACCGCTGCATATCGAGAAGGAGTGGACGCTTTGGGAAGTTGCGTGCCGGATGCGCGTTTGGGAAATGTGAGTGTTCTCCCCCATTATATTTCGTCTTGAGTATGAGAGTGAGTTGAGTGACGTGAATGTGACGAGGATGACTCGTCTGAGGTAGAGCTTTTGTTGGCGGGGTGTGTCCCGCTGCTCTACGATGTGTATGTACGATACCCGGTATACATGGCTTTGCAACCAAACAACCACAAAAGCTAGAGCGAATGAGAGAGCAGAAACGTAAGCAAAAGTCAAGAATTCACTCTGTCCGAAACGCCACGACGAGACTACTACCCTAATCGGTGCCTGAACTCGCATGCCAGACCATACCGAATCTCGACACTTCGAGAATCTGCAAAAACAGCACCAGCAGTAGCGTCGAAACAAGAGACTATCTATGAAAACAGAACAGGTTAGTGCACTCAATAGCACGAAAAAAGCGCAATCTACTCACAGTGCCTCACATTGTTCCATTGCCCTTTTCCGACATCGAGTAACTAAAAAAACAGAACATGTCAGCCTACTCAATGCCATGAAAAATGTCAATTTACTCACAGTTCAGTCCCCGTGTATCCGCATGACCATCTGTTGGTTTTATCAAGAATTGTCAAAAAAAGAATGGGTTGGCACAAGAAATGGCAGATTACTCAAACACTACTCAGTACTCAGCGTGTAACGACAATTTCCAAGTTTTGACCTCGAAATCATGCCTAAGCCGTTGTTCTGATAGATTTGGTGACATTTGTAAGTAGATGCTGTTCTCCATCTGACGGCCCAGAATGCAAATAGCAACGTGGAAGGTCAGAATCCATATCTGAATGCTATAGGTTGGGGGTAGTGTGTTGTGTAGAAGTCTGTGATGGCTATAAAGCGATGAAAGTATGTCGCCTCGGGACTAAGGTAACTGTGGGATGAAAGTATGTTGTCCTCGAGTAGTGCGCACTGTTGTATGTTTCTCGTCCAGTCTTCCAGCATTATGGTCTGAGTAATTGGTCCATGTCATATTCCATGTTTGGGTACATGACTGTTGAGGTGCAGTATTCCATCTGTGAGGGCAAATGGCGGATGACAATATATCATGTCGAAGCATGCCCAAGTCTGAAGTCAGCCAAGCAGCAAGAACGAAAAATTTACTAACACACCTTATTCTCTCCAAGAATCCGTACCCCCCACACCTCCCACCCACACCCATCACTACATCCCAAGGCCTTTTGGCGGATGCAATTATGTCGTGTTGGACTACTTGGTGATATATTGATGCATGCTGGCCAGTAAACCTACACACAATACAAGTCAGCTATCGTAACCAGCATTGTTGAACAAAATCTCTCACTTTCAATGTATAATACCCTGTCACCCAATCTAAAACTGTCATGGATGTCGAAACCATAGATCAGCTTTGTCTCACACACGAACCAAATAGTGCTTACCAAACGCTGACTTCTTCACAACTCCCATTAACGTTCCATCATGGAGAATATAGTTGGTGAATCCATGGCCGTGATAAATCCAGGTGTGATTGTAGCATATCAGCCAAGCATAAGCTCTGCATAGGAATGGGGTATTTTGTTCTGCACCCTCGCCACAATTTCCACCTTTTTAACTCTTTGGCAGGCTTTGTTCATCCCTGTCAAAGTCCCTGAACTAACATCAATTGATTTTCTACGTAACACACTTTGCATATGTCCGTCTTACTATCTCGCTTCTGAATATTCTAATTACAGCCTGATCATCAATTTTTATGACAGCATCCCACCCTCTACACTGGTGGAGCCATCACCTTATTCAACGGGTCAACCAAATTTCCCCTCCACCCTACCTCAACTCATAACCTGGCTCAGAGTAGGGCCGAGGATTGGACACATCCAGCAGACCCCCATTCTCCGGAAGTCCAAATATCATTTTTTGTTCAGCGTGGCGCACCATGATTCAGTACGGAGGCATTGTCTATCCACTTCCTGTCTTCACCCTGACAGAACAATGCTATGCTGGTGCAGGCTTGGGATGTCCAACCGTTTTGTTACAAACCCCCGATCCCCGGAAGTTGAAATATCGAATTTCATTCCTGCAGGTACAGGGGTGTTATCTCTCCACTTCCCACTAATTCTCTGACCGAACAATCCCAGTGCAGGCTTGGAATATCCGAGCATTTTGCTGCGACAAACCCTTGTTTCCCGGAAATTAAAATATCACCTCTAGTACCTAATTATGCTTGCCACAGTTGTATTTTTACCACATTGCAATTTTTACCGCATCGTGGATCTCTTGTAATCCAAATTTACGTTGAAACCTTGTCAGTGTGGATATCAGAATTGGTAGGTACATACTGAAGCGCCGGAAGTCGAAATCTTAAGTTTTGTCTTTTGCACATCTTGGAAAATATCTCGTTCGTATTGACCGCGCCAGTTACATTTTTAAATGGAATGGCTTCAAAGGCAGATCTGGAATGTGCTCGGATTTTGCTTTTTGCCCCGTTTGCAGGGTAACAAATTTTCAGAACATGCTCTCGCACACATCATGTCCCAATGGTTGTGTGTGTCTGTTACGAAATTGTATTACCTTGTAACCAGTTCGGAGCCGTTCTAGAGTCCAGACCCAACATACCGAAGGTAACACATATGTACTAGGTTGTCAGCAAGTCATGCGCATATTCAGAATCTGGTCTGTAACGGAATACTCACAACAATCAAGGTATTAGGTCATAACCCTGCCTCGGAGTCGATTATCAAGACCGTGAGCCGGAATGCCAAAAAAACTACACACGTACCAAACTGTTCATCCAGGAACACCGCTTGGAAAGTGCACGGAAACAAAATTCAAAATTTCGAGTCCTAGAGATCAGCGGTCTATTGCAAATCCCATTCCTCTTCGAATCCTGTCTGCAGCCATTTATTGATAATGTATATGTCTCCAGAAAACCAATGCCTGGTGCCAACGAACGTAGGAACACAAACCTCTAAATATCGACTTCCAGAGATTGCGGTTTGCAATGAAATCTTTACATAGCTTTATGGGCCCTAGTTCGGGGCCAGATGTTAGAAAAAGCGAACTGGGAGGCGAACAAGAGTAGATACATGCCGATCAATCAAGGTATGATGCTTGAAAATACGCCGAAACGAAGTTCAGTTGGCTTTTTCGCCTTCCGGCCACCGAGGGTCTGCAACAGAATCTTGTCAATTCAACCTAGAATGTGTATGTCAAGAATTCGATACAAACTAGAATACAATGGCTACAAGGCTACAAAAGATAAATGACCATGCAGCACTTACGGGGTTTGCAAAAACGAGTATGATATTTTGACTTCCGGAGATTTAAGTTCACAATGACATCTTCGTGTTACGGACCCTAGTTCGGAGCCGGGTGGTAAGGTACCAACCTGGGCAACAAACGAGAGTACACACGTACCGAATAATCAAGGAACGGCGCTTGGATTACAACCGCCGAAACGAACATTGGTCGATTTTTGACTTCTGGCCGTCGGGATGTTCATATTATGTATGTTGAGAACTCGATACAATGCAGAATACAACACCTACGCAAGATAATGGACATGCAGCACCTACAAGTGCTTGGAACTCGATGTTTTCGACTTTCAGAGATTGGGGTCTTGCAACGGAATCTTGGTCTTTGACTTCCGGAGATTTAAGTTCACAATGACATCTTCGCGTTACAGACCCTAGTTCGGAGCCGGGTGTTAAGGTACCAACCTAGGCGACAAACGAGAGTACACATGTACCGAATAATCAAAGAACGGTGCTTGGAATACAACCGCCGAAATGAACATTGGTCGATTTTTGACTTCTGGCCATCGGGATGTTCATTATGTATGTTGAGAACTCGATACAATGCAGAATACAACACCTACGCAAGATAATGGACATGCAGCACCTACGAGTGCTTGCGAAAAGAACGAAACTCGATGTTTTCGACTTTCGGAGATCGGGGTCTTGCAACGGAATCTTGGCCTTTGACTTCCGGAGATTGTGGGTTCACAATGACGTTACAGACCCTGCTTCGGAGCCGGGTGTTAAACTAAGCAACCTGGGCGACGACCGAGAGTACACACATACAGAATAATCAAGGAACGGCGCTTGGAATACAGCCGCCGAAACTAACTTTGGTCGGCTTTTGACTTCTGGCCGTCGAGCTTTTGTACCAGAATGTTAATCATATCCTTCAGCCTGAATCACGTATGTTGAGGACTCTATACAACGTAGAACACAACAACTACGCAACGCTTACGAACCTGAAACTCGACTTCCGGAAATCGGGGTCTTGCAACGGAATCTCGGTCTTTACGGACCCTATGTAGTCCGAGGCCATTTAGTAGAAAAGCCGCTTGGAAGGCGAAAGAACGAGAATACGTACCTAATAACCAAGGAACGGTGCCTTGGAGCACACGCGCAAATGCCATTCCATCAAAGTAACTTGTGTCATAAAAGGATCAGAGTTGTTGTATTTGCACTATGCACCAATGGATCTACGGGCAGCGCGTATGAAGCGTACAGGACCGAAAATTCATGGTAATTCAATGTGCATGTTTCATTATTTCGGAGTTGTCTCAGGCTGCGCTTGGTCAGGAAAGCGGGGGGAAAGAATACGTATATACCAAATCACCCAGGAAAATCGCTTGCAAGGCGTGCCGGGACAAAAGTCGATATGCCGACTTCCGCAGACCAGGGGTTGAAATCTAGCCCTGCACCCCAAATTGATCGTTGGGAATGAGAAACTCAGAAGGCCAATTGTCAATGAATAGTCTCCGTGAGGCGCTTGCAACCCGCCCAGAAAACGAAGCGAGATATTTCGGGGTTTGCAAACACAGCGAAACCCTGTGGGTGCACCATTTTGTCAGACGGAGACAGATAACGTCTGCTTACCGAGCATTTACCCGTACGGTTACCGGCAGGAACGTAATGCAATATAATGACTTCCGGGGAACGGTGGTTTGCACTCATAATCGTGAGGCAACGCTCGGACATTCCCCTCCGGCACTGGGGTCGTTTCTTCAGAACATAAGCGGGAAGTGAAGAGATAACGCCTACGTACCAGCTATTATTCTCCTCGGCCGGGCATTTGCAGGAACGAAATTCGATATACCGACTTCCGCAGATCAGGGGTTCTGCGCCCGAATTGATTGTTGGGAATGAGGTATTCAGAAGGCCAATTGTCAATGAATACCATGTACATAGTCTCCGTGTCCCGCCCGGAAAAGAAGCGAGATATTTCGGCTTCCCGGAATTGGGGGGTTTGCAAATGCAGCGAAACCCTGTGGCTGCACCATTTCGTCAGAGGGGGGCAGATAACGTCTGCGTACTGATTATACCTCCGCCCGGTGCCTGCAGGGACGTAATGCAATATAATGACTTCCGGGGAACGGGGGTTCGCGCTCATAATCGTGAGGCAACGCTTGGACCTTCCCCGCCGGCACTGGGGTCGTTTCGTCAGAACGTAAGCGGGGAGTGAAAAGATAACGCCTACGTACCAGTTATTCCACCCGGCCGGCATTTGCAGGAACAGAATTCGATATTTTGACTTTCGGCGGGCAGGGGTTTGTAATTGCAACGGACTTCTCGGACGTTCCACGCCTGCACTAACATCGTTTCGTCGGAGTGCAAGCGAGAAGCAGAGATAACGCCCACGCAGTACGTACCGAGTATTCCTCCACCCGACGCTTGTAGCAACGGAAATTCGATATTTGGACTTTTTCCGGGAAACGGGAGTCTAGTCCAACTCTCCGCCCTACGTCAGAGCTGTTTGTTATGCGGGAGCTGTCAGGGATGTGGGTGTACGTTATGTGCCGAATAGCCCAGGCACGGCGGTTGGGTGCGCGGAGATGAAGGGGGTTCGGAGCGGAGTGTTTGGTGTTTCTTTGGATTTGTAGCCACCGCCGGAGTGGTTGTGAAGTGGCGCTCTAGGCGGAGGGTGTGTACCGAGGTAACAGGTGGTGAGGTTCGGTGGGTGGGGTAAAGTTTGGATTTGAGATTTCGCGTTCCGGCAACCGGGGTCGTGAGTGTGTTTCAGCGCGTTGGGTAGAGTTGGATACGGCCTACACCGGAGCTGTCTGAAGAGAACGAATGAGTTCGGAAGCGAATAGGAAGGTGTTTACGTACCGAATAAGGTGGGAATGGGGCTTGGGGGTGATGTTTTTGCGATCCGGAGCGCGGGTCGTTTGCAGCCTAGCGGCGATTGAGTGTCGCTAGGTAGATGACGGCAGTGCGCGCGCAACGCCGGAAGGATGGAGGAGGTTGCAAGGATGCAGGGAAAATCAAACTTGAGATTTGGCGTTCCGGCGATCGGGGCTGTGGATAGGTTTGTGTGGTGTTCGTGGACATTGTTGATTGTGTTGATCGTGTTAATCGTGAGTGCTGGGAGGAAGGGTTGGGCAGACGTTGGAGAGTTGCAGGCATGAGAGCCGATTGGATTTTGGTTAGGGCAGGTTGAGTGTACAGGCCATCGAGGGTAGTAGGTTATGGGTTAAACGTGGGTGTAGATCCACTTGGACAGTATTAACGAGAGGTTACAGCAAGATGAATATAACGACGCGCCTAAAGTCCAAATGAATACATCCGATGCATTCTAGCCTTTTTTCGGTTCCAATCTCATCGTTCGGGTTAGTATCGTTGTTCGGATTGACATCGGTGTGTGAAGATGGGGATTTTGAAGACGAGGATGCAGTTTGAGCGATTAGATGTTGAGCCAAGCGCGTGGGTCCGGCTCTGTATGAGTTTGTGTAGCTTGCAGGGAATTGTCGCGCGCTTGTTGTGGGCCGTGTGACTGATTGTATAGAAAAAGAAACAGATTTTGGATGATTTAGTTGGGGTAAGATAGGGTGAATTCTGGATTCAGGCTGTACAAACTGTGGGAAGGATAAGGGCGGGAGGTGAGGAGGGAACTCTTGGAGATGTGAGGGAGGGCGGATTTCGGGGGCGAGGAAAGGGAACGGAGAAGAGAGAACGGAGTGTCGGAGTGGAGGGAGAGGTGAGAGGACCGGAAGAAAAAGACGGAAGTCGAATGCTCGGATAGGAATCGGGATGTCACTGATATCAATATGTCATGAATTGAATCACAAACCATAAACTTTAACGAGCGACAAGTAAGAGGCCCGGAATGTAGGATCTAATTTGATACATTCTAAATCATAATGGGCATCGATTAGCGATCGATGCGGTTTTAAGTAATTCTCGTCGAGTCGGAGGCAGGGAAGACGAATGCATCGAAACTATAAGTAAATCCATTAGCTTTGTGTCCCTTCCTCTTGTCCACAAACCACATTTCCTCCCTTCCAGTCCCTTTCCTCTTCCTCTCGATTCCTCTCGAGTCAGTCCTGTGAACACGGAGCATTGCCACGTAACCTTGGCAGCCGGACAACACGTGACGCCCAGACCGGTCGGAAAAGTTTTTTGTTTGGGTGGACTCATGGAAATGGGGAGCGTGGGAAGAAAAGAACACCTGCCCTCAGCTGGTTGCGGTGACTGCTGCTCCCTCCTCGACCCGGACGACATACGGCCGTTTTGCAGCCACAACAAGCGAACGCAACGTGTGTATAGCGCATTCGTAAACTGTTGACGCCGTGCTGACCCTGTTTCTGCCTTCTGGGTTCTGGCTGCTTAGGAAGGACGCTTGCGTGTCGTGTACCGTGTGGCGTATTGTATTACAGATATCTGACAGTACCGAAATGGGGATCTTACATGCCAATGTACCGAGTAGCTCCCCTTCCCCACTCAGACGCAGTGCGCGCAGGGTCTCGGATGCACCACGACCGCCCACACCGTCCTCTGCTCACAAATCCAAGTCTACGATCACCACCACTACCAACAATAGCTCCGCCGGGACCGGTACGAGCAAACAGAGCCCCCTCGCACTCCCCAACGCAGCGAGGACCAAAAAATCAGGACCACCAACCAAGGACAATCCCCGTAAGCGGGAACCACCACCAAGCTCGCCCCGTGCGGCGAGAGCGGAGAAACGCAGGCGAGTGGACCCTACAGGTGTACAGGCTTCGTCCCAGTCCCCACCGACGCCGGTGCATACACATACACTGAGAAAGCGCAAGATGAGTACGGCCGTTCCAGCCGCGGATCCACTGCCCAGCCCAACGGCCAGCAGCAGCAAGCGGAGAAAAGAGAATACTTACAAGAGCCCCGGGCGTACGGGAGGCGAAGAGAAAGAGGGTAAAGATGTGCGTTGCTAGCTTATTTTTTCTTGCTCGCTGATGCGCATGTTAACAATGAGTCGGTACAGACCCGGGCTGGGATTCGTGTGTTGGGGTGCGAGAACCCACCCGTGCTCGGTGCGAAAGACCAGCAGGTGCAGGGGCAAGATAGCGGGCGACGCAGGTCGCTCCGGCTGAGCTTCCCCTTCACGTCAACCGCGGGCCAAGCGCTCAATCACTCGTCCTGCAAATCCGGGCCATCCAACCCAACCCCACCCCCCACCTCTCCCTTAACGCGCATCTCCCCATCTCCCTCCGACCTACAACCGCAACCTCCCCAGCCCCGCAAACGCGGACGGCCACCGAAACGATTGGCAGGCCCTCCACCGAGCCGAACGCTGGTGACTTCGCCTCCACGTCCCCCCGCGCCCGCTCTTCCCCCCGTTTCTGGTACCGGAGTCGCTACTACATCCCCACACAATTCACCCACCTCGCCGACGTCGTCACTCCCACCTTCCTTCCTGCTCCCGCACCAGAACCAGATACACGCTCCGACGCCGAACAAGCCGTCCCCCTTTGCGGAACCGCGGCCACTTAGACGGTCTACGAGGCTGTCGCTGTCGATATCCTCAGAACCGGCGCATATATCGACTGGGAATGAGGTGAAACGTCCGCCGACTCCGAGGCCGCCGTTTGAGGCTGCGGGTATTGGTGCGAGTGCGAGTAAGGGGCGGATGATTGTGCGAGAGGAAGGGACAAGTATGGCTACTCCCACCGTGTCAATGGGAGGGAAGAAGACGGGCAGCCCACTGGGGTTGGAGGTTGTGGCTGGGGATGAACGAGTGTCGATATCGACACCGATGCCAACGCCAACCGCTGTGTTTGATTGGCTGGTAACGCCGGTGACGCGGGCGCTGACGCCCATCACGATCCCGGCTGGCCCTAGTCCTGCAGTATTGGGTGGGGATGGGTGTCCGGAGTGTGAGGCTCCTGCTCCGACATCCGAGGCCAAATCGACAGCGAAGCCGAAGTGCGAGCCCGAGTTAGAGTTCGAGTCATGGTCAAGCGTCGAGCCTGGGATACCGACTTCTTCGGGGTTGGTGGGGCCTGCGGTGCCGCCTTTGACGAGTATGGGGACTGGACTCACTCCGGGGGAGATGGAGCCGGTGTCGCTGCTTACGCCGACACCACCACCACCGACACTGTTAACAGAACCATTGAGTGCAATGATGAAAACAGAGGCAGAGGAGACGCCGGGGACACCGCACCTCCCGGCGGCGGCGCTCCCCCTACCCGTTCCAGGGCGGGGGCAGGTGCCGAATCTGCAAATAGAAATACCGGAGGCGGGGGTAGGCGACTATGCGATGGAGGTGTCGATGCAGATGGGTTACGAGGGGCGGGAGGAGGGCCAACAAGGGATGGACGAGGGTCAGAATCAGGGCCAGGAGCAGCATCAGAGTCAGCATATGGCTGGAGGGCAGGGGCAGGTGGCGTGGTGGGAGGAACCGCTGCATATCGAGAAGGAGTGGACGCTTTGGGAAGTTGCGTGCCGGATGCGCGTTTGGGAAATGTGAGTGTTCTCCCCCATTATATTTCGTCTTGAGTATGAGAGTGAGTTGAGTGACGTGAATGTGACGAGGATGACTCGTCTGAGGTAGAGCTTTTGTTGGCGGGGTGTGTCCCGCTGCTCTACGATGTGTATGTACGATACCCGGTATACATGGCTTTGCAACCAAACAACCACAAAAGCTAGAGCGAATGAGAGAGCAGAAACGTAAGCAAAAGTCAAGAATTCACTCTGTCCGAAACGCCACGACGAGACTACTACCCTAATCGGTGCCTGAACTCGCATGCCAGACCATACCGAATCTCGACACTTCGAGAATCTGCAAAAACAGCACCAGCAGTAGCGTCGAAACAAGAGACTATCTATGAAAACAGAACAGGTTAGTGCACTCAATAGCACGAAAAAAGCGCAATCTACTCACAGTGCCTCACATTGTTCCATTGCCCTTTTCCGACATCGAGTAACTAAAAAAACAGAACATGTCAGCCTACTCAATGCCATGAAAAATGTCAATTTACTCACAGTTCAGTCCCCGTGTATCCGCATGACCATCTGTTGGTTTTATCAAGAATTGTCAAAAAAAGAATGGGTTGGCACAAGAAATGGCAGATTACTCAAACACTACTCAGTACTCAGCGTGTAACGACAATTTCCAAGTTTTGACCTCGAAATCATGCCTAAGCCGTTGTTCTGATAGATTTGGTGACATTTGTAAGTAGATGCTGTTCTCCATCTGACGGCCCAGAATGCAAATAGCAACGTGGAAGGTCAGAATCCATATCTGAATGCTATAGGTTGGGGGTAGTGTGTTGTGTAGAAGTCTGTGATGGCTATAAAGCGATGAAAGTATGTCGCCTCGGGACTAAGGTAACTGTGGGATGAAAGTATGTTGTCCTCGAGTAGTGCGCACTGTTGTATGTTTCTCGTCCAGTCTTCCAGCATTATGGTCTGAGTAATTGGTCCATGTCATATTCCATGTTTGGGTACATGACTGTTGAGGTGCAGTATTCCATCTGTGAGGGCAAATGGCGGATGACAATATATCATGTCGAAGCATGCCCAAGTCTGAAGTCAGCCAAGCAGCAAGAACGAAAAATTTACTAACACACCTTATTCTCTCCAAGAATCCGTACCCCCCACACCTCCCACCCACACCCATCACTACATCCCAAGGCCTTTTGGCGGATGCAATTATGTCGTGTTGGACTACTTGGTGATATATTGATGCATGCTGGCCAGTAAACCTACACACAATACAAGTCAGCTATCGTAACCAGCATTGTTGAACAAAATCTCTCACTTTCAATGTATAATACCCTGTCACCCAATCTAAAACTGTCATGGATGTCGAAACCATAGATCAGCTTTGTCTCACACACGAACCAAATAGTGCTTACCAAACGCTGACTTCTTCACAACTCCCATTAACGTTCCATCATGGAGAATATAGTTGGTGAATCCATGGCCGTGATAAATCCAGGTGTGATTGTAGCATATCAGCCAAGCATAAGCTCTGCATAGGAATGGGGTATTTTGTTCTGCACCCTCGCCACAATTTCCACCTTTTTAACTCTTTGGCAGGCTTTGTTCATCCCTGTCAAAGTCCCTGAACTAACATCAATTGATTTTCTACGTAACACACTTTGCATATGTCCGTCTTACTATCTCGCTTCTGAATATTCTAATTACAGCCTGATCATCAATTTTTATGACAGCATCCCACCCTCTACACTGGTGGAGCCATCACCTTATTCAACGGGTCAACCAAATTTCCCCTCCACCCTACCTCAACTCATAACCTGGCTCAGAGTAGGGCCGAGGATTGGACACATCCAGCAGACCCCCATTCTCCGGAAGTCCAAATATCATTTTTTGTTCAGCGTGGCGCACCATGATTCAGTACGGAGGCATTGTCTATCCACTTCCTGTCTTCACCCTGACAGAACAATGCTATGCTGGTGCAGGCTTGGGATGTCCAACCGTTTTGTTACAAACCCCCGATCCCCGGAAGTTGAAATATCGAATTTCATTCCTGCAGGTACAGGGGTGTTATCTCTCCACTTCCCACTAATTCTCTGACCGAACAATCCCAGTGCAGGCTTGGAATATCCGAGCATTTTGCTGCGACAAACCCTTGTTTCCCGGAAATTAAAATATCACCTCTAGTACCTAATTATGCTTGCCACAGTTGTATTTTTACCACATTGCAATTTTTACCGCATCGTGGATCTCTTGTAATCCAAATTTACGTTGAAACCTTGTCAGTGTGGATATCAGAATTGGTAGGTACATACTGAAGCGCCGGAAGTCGAAATCTTAAGTTTTGTCTTTTGCACATCTTGGAAAATATCTCGTTCGTATTGACCGCGCCAGTTACATTTTTAAATGGAATGGCTTCAAAGGCAGATCTGGAATGTGCTCGGATTTTGCTTTTTGCCCCGTTTGCAGGGTAACAAATTTTCAGAACATGCTCTCGCACACATCATGTCCCAATGGTTGTGTGTGTCTGTTACGAAATTGTATTACCTTGTAACCAGTTCGGAGCCGTTCTAGAGTCCAGACCCAACATACCGAAGGTAACACATATGTACTAGGTTGTCAGCAAGTCATGCGCATATTCAGAATCTGGTCTGTAACGGAATACTCACAACAATCAAGGTATTAGGTCATAACCCTGCCTCGGAGTCGATTATCAAGACCGTGAGCCGGAATGCCAAAAAAACTACACACGTACCAAACTGTTCATCCAGGAACACCGCTTGGAAAGTGCACGGAAACAAAATTCAAAATTTCGAGTCCTAGAGATCAGCGGTCTATTGCAAATCCCATTCCTCTTCGAATCCTGTCTGCAGCCATTTATTGATAATGTATATGTCTCCAGAAAACCAATGCCTGGTGCCAACGAACGTAGGAACACAAACCTCTAAATATCGACTTCCAGAGATTGCGGTTTGCAATGAAATCTTTACATAGCTTTATGGGCCCTAGTTCGGGGCCAGATGTTAGAAAAAGCGAACTGGGAGGCGAACAAGAGTAGATACATGCCGATCAATCAAGGTATGATGCTTGAAAATACGCCGAAACGAAGTTCAGTTGGCTTTTTCGCCTTCCGGCCACCGAGGGTCTGCAACAGAATCTTGTCAATTCAACCTAGAATGTGTATGTCAAGAATTCGATACAAACTAGAATACAATGGCTACAAGGCTACAAAAGATAAATGACCATGCAGCACTTACGGGGTTTGCAAAAACGAGTATGATATTTTGACTTCCGGAGATTTAAGTTCACAATGACATCTTCGTGTTACGGACCCTAGTTCGGAGCCGGGTGGTAAGGTACCAACCTGGGCAACAAACGAGAGTACACACGTACCGAATAATCAAGGAACGGCGCTTGGATTACAACCGCCGAAACGAACATTGGTCGATTTTTGACTTCTGGCCGTCGGGATGTTCATATTATGTATGTTGAGAACTCGATACAATGCAGAATACAACACCTACGCAAGATAATGGACATGCAGCACCTACAAGTGCTTGGAACTCGATGTTTTCGACTTTCAGAGATTGGGGTCTTGCAACGGAATCTTGGTCTTTGACTTCCGGAGATTTAAGTTCACAATGACATCTTCGCGTTACAGACCCTAGTTCGGAGCCGGGTGTTAAGGTACCAACCTAGGCGACAAACGAGAGTACACATGTACCGAATAATCAAAGAACGGTGCTTGGAATACAACCGCCGAAATGAACATTGGTCGATTTTTGACTTCTGGCCATCGGGATGTTCATTATGTATGTTGAGAACTCGATACAATGCAGAATACAACACCTACGCAAGATAATGGACATGCAGCACCTACGAGTGCTTGCGAAAAGAACGAAACTCGATGTTTTCGACTTTCGGAGATCGGGGTCTTGCAACGGAATCTTGGCCTTTGACTTCCGGAGATTGTGGGTTCACAATGACGTTACAGACCCTGCTTCGGAGCCGGGTGTTAAACTAAGCAACCTGGGCGACGACCGAGAGTACACACATACAGAATAATCAAGGAACGGCGCTTGGAATACAGCCGCCGAAACTAACTTTGGTCGGCTTTTGACTTCTGGCCGTCGAGCTTTTGTACCAGAATGTTAATCATATCCTTCAGCCTGAATCACGTATGTTGAGGACTCTATACAACGTAGAACACAACAACTACGCAACGCTTACGAACCTGAAACTCGACTTCCGGAAATCGGGGTCTTGCAACGGAATCTCGGTCTTTACGGACCCTATGTAGTCCGAGGCCATTTAGTAGAAAAGCCGCTTGGAAGGCGAAAGAACGAGAATACGTACCTAATAACCAAGGAACGGTGCCTTGGAGCACACGCGCAAATGCCATTCCATCAAAGTAACTTGTGTCATAAAAGGATCAGAGTTGTTGTATTTGCACTATGCACCAATGGATCTACGGGCAGCGCGTATGAAGCGTACAGGACCGAAAATTCATGGTAATTCAATGTGCATGTTTCATTATTTCGGAGTTGTCTCAGGCTGCGCTTGGTCAGGAAAGCGGGGGGAAAGAATACGTATATACCAAATCACCCAGGAAAATCGCTTGCAAGGCGTGCCGGGACAAAAGTCGATATGCCGACTTCCGCAGACCAGGGGTTGAAATCTAGCCCTGCACCCCAAATTGATCGTTGGGAATGAGAAACTCAGAAGGCCAATTGTCAATGAATAGTCTCCGTGAGGCGCTTGCAACCCGCCCAGAAAACGAAGCGAGATATTTCGGGGTTTGCAAACACAGCGAAACCCTGTGGGTGCACCATTTTGTCAGACGGAGACAGATAACGTCTGCTTACCGAGCATTTACCCGTACGGTTACCGGCAGGAACGTAATGCAATATAATGACTTCCGGGGAACGGTGGTTTGCACTCATAATCGTGAGGCAACGCTCGGACATTCCCCTCCGGCACTGGGGTCGTTTCTTCAGAACATAAGCGGGAAGTGAAGAGATAACGCCTACGTACCAGCTATTATTCTCCTCGGCCGGGCATTTGCAGGAACGAAATTCGATATACCGACTTCCGCAGATCAGGGGTTCTGCGCCCGAATTGATTGTTGGGAATGAGGTATTCAGAAGGCCAATTGTCAATGAATACCATGTACATAGTCTCCGTGTCCCGCCCGGAAAAGAAGCGAGATATTTCGGCTTCCCGGAATTGGGGGGTTTGCAAATGCAGCGAAACCCTGTGGCTGCACCATTTCGTCAGAGGGGGGCAGATAACGTCTGCGTACTGATTATACCTCCGCCCGGTGCCTGCAGGGACGTAATGCAATATAATGACTTCCGGGGAACGGGGGTTCGCGCTCATAATCGTGAGGCAACGCTTGGACCTTCCCCGCCGGCACTGGGGTCGTTTCGTCAGAACGTAAGCGGGGAGTGAAAAGATAACGCCTACGTACCAGTTATTCCACCCGGCCGGCATTTGCAGGAACAGAATTCGATATTTTGACTTTCGGCGGGCAGGGGTTTGTAATTGCAACGGACTTCTCGGACGTTCCACGCCTGCACTAACATCGTTTCGTCGGAGTGCAAGCGAGAAGCAGAGATAACGCCCACGCAGTACGTACCGAGTATTCCTCCACCCGACGCTTGTAGCAACGGAAATTCGATATTTGGACTTTTTCCGGGAAACGGGAGTCTAGTCCAACTCTCCGCCCTACGTCAGAGCTGTTTGTTATGCGGGAGCTGTCAGGGATGTGGGTGTACGTTATGTGCCGAATAGCCCAGGCACGGCGGTTGGGTGCGCGGAGATGAAGGGGGTTCGGAGCGGAGTGTTTGGTGTTTCTTTGGATTTGTAGCCACCGCCGGAGTGGTTGTGAAGTGGCGCTCTAGGCGGAGGGTGTGTACCGAGGTAACAGGTGGTGAGGTTCGGTGGGTGGGGTAAAGTTTGGATTTGAGATTTCGCGTTCCGGCAACCGGGGTCGTGAGTGTGTTTCAGCGCGTTGGGTAGAGTTGGATACGGCCTACACCGGAGCTGTCTGAAGAGAACGAATGAGTTCGGAAGCGAATAGGAAGGTGTTTACGTACCGAATAAGGTGGGAATGGGGCTTGGGGGTGATGTTTTTGCGATCCGGAGCGCGGGTCGTTTGCAGCCTAGCGGCGATTGAGTGTCGCTAGGTAGATGACGGCAGTGCGCGCGCAACGCCGGAAGGATGGAGGAGGTTGCAAGGATGCAGGGAAAATCAAACTTGAGATTTGGCGTTCCGGCGATCGGGGCTGTGGATAGGTTTGTGTGGTGTTCGTGGACATTGTTGATTGTGTTGATCGTGTTAATCGTGAGTGCTGGGAGGAAGGGTTGGGCAGACGTTGGAGAGTTGCAGGCATGAGAGCCGATTGGATTTTGGTTAGGGCAGGTTGAGTGTACAGGCCATCGAGGGTAGTAGGTTATGGGTTAAACGTGGGTGTAGATCCACTTGGACAGTATT
Organism: Collybia mongolica; assembly: GCA_013420905.1. Classification (NCBI taxonomy): domain Eukaryota; kingdom Fungi; phylum Basidiomycota; class Agaricomycetes; order Agaricales; family Clitocybaceae; genus Collybia; species Collybia mongolica. The sequence goes on from JAAXNY010000019.1 coordinate 261,907, forward strand.
AACGAGAGGTTACAGCAAGATGAATATAACGACGCGCCTAAAGTCCAAATGAATACATCCGATGCATTCTAGCCTTTTTTCGGTTCCAATCTCATCGTTCGGGTTAGTATCGTTGTTCGGATTGACATCGGTGTGTGAAGATGGGGATTTTGAAGACGAGGATGCAGTTTGAGCGATTAGATGTTGAGCCAAGCGCGTGGGTCCGGCTCTGTATGAGTTTGTGTAGCTTGCAGGGAATTGTCGCGCGCTTGTTGTGGGCCGTGTGACTGATTGTATAGAAAAAGAAACAGATTTTGGATGATTTAGTTGGGGTAAGATAGGGTGAATTCTGGATTCAGGCTGTACAAACTGTGGGAAGGATAAGGGCGGGAGGTGAGGAGGGAACTCTTGGAGATGTGAGGGAGGGCGGATTTCGGGGGCGAGGAAAGGGAACGGAGAAGAGAGAACGGAGTGTCGGAGTGGAGGGAGAGGTGAGAGGACCGGAAGAAAAAGACGGAAGTCGAATGCTCGGATAGGAATCGGGATGTCACTGATATCAATATGTCATGAATTGAATCACAAACCATAAACTTTAACGAGCGACAAGTAAGAGGCCCGGAATGTAGGATCTAATTTGATACATTCTAAATCATAATGGGCATCGATTAGCGATCGATGCGGTTTTAAGTAATTCTCGTCGAGTCGGAGGCAGGGAAGACGAATGCATCGAAACTATAAGTAAATCCATTAGCTTTGTGTCCCTTCCTCTTGTCCACAAACCACATTTCCTCCCTTCCAGTCCCTTTCCTCTTCCTCTCGATTCCTCTCGAGTCAGTCCTGTGAACACGGAGCATTGCCACGTAACCTTGGCAGCCGGACAACACGTGACGCCCAGACCGGTCGGAAAAGTTTTTTGTTTGGGTGGACTCATGGAAATGGGGAGCGTGGGAAGAAAAGAACACCTGCCCTCAGCTGGTTGCGGTGACTGCTGCTCCCTCCTCGACCCGGACGACATACGGCCGTTTTGCAGCCACAACAAGCGAACGCAACGTGTGTATAGCGCATTCGTAAACTGTTGACGCCGTGCTGACCCTGTTTCTGCCTTCTGGGTTCTGGCTGCTTAGGAAGGACGCTTGCGTGTCGTGTACCGTGTGGCGTATTGTATTACAGATATCTGACAGTACCGAAATGGGGATCTTACATGCCAATGTACCGAGTAGCTCCCCTTCCCCACTCAGACGCAGTGCGCGCAGGGTCTCGGATGCACCACGACCGCCCACACCGTCCTCTGCTCACAAATCCAAGTCTACGATCACCACCACTACCAACAATAGCTCCGCCGGGACCGGTACGAGCAAACAGAGCCCCCTCGCACTCCCCAACGCAGCGAGGACCAAAAAATCAGGACCACCAACCAAGGACAATCCCCGTAAGCGGGAACCACCACCAAGCTCGCCCCGTGCGGCGAGAGCGGAGAAACGCAGGCGAGTGGACCCTACAGGTGTACAGGCTTCGTCCCAGTCCCCACCGACGCCGGTGCATACACATACACTGAGAAAGCGCAAGATGAGTACGGCCGTTCCAGCCGCGGATCCACTGCCCAGCCCAACGGCCAGCAGCAGCAAGCGGAGAAAAGAGAATACTTACAAGAGCCCCGGGCGTACGGGAGGCGAAGAGAAAGAGGGTAAAGATGTGCGTTGCTAGCTTATTTTTTCTTGCTCGCTGATGCGCATGTTAACAATGAGTCGGTACAGACCCGGGCTGGGATTCGTGTGTTGGGGTGCGAGAACCCACCCGTGCTCGGTGCGAAAGACCAGCAGGTGCAGGGGCAAGATAGCGGGCGACGCAGGTCGCTCCGGCTGAGCTTCCCCTTCACGTCAACCGCGGGCCAAGCGCTCAATCACTCGTCCTGCAAATCCGGGCCATCCAACCCAACCCCACCCCCCACCTCTCCCTTAACGCGCATCTCCCCATCTCCCTCCGACCTACAACCGCAACCTCCCCAGCCCCGCAAACGCGGACGGCCACCGAAACGATTGGCAGGCCCTCCACCGAGCCGAACGCTGGTGACTTCGCCTCCACGTCCCCCCGCGCCCGCTCTTCCCCCCGTTTCTGGTACCGGAGTCGCTACTACATCCCCACACAATTCACCCACCTCGCCGACGTCGTCACTCCCACCTTCCTTCCTGCTCCCGCACCAGAACCAGATACACGCTCCGACGCCGAACAAGCCGTCCCCCTTTGCGGAACCGCGGCCACTTAGACGGTCTACGAGGCTGTCGCTGTCGATATCCTCAGAACCGGCGCATATATCGACTGGGAATGAGGTGAAACGTCCGCCGACTCCGAGGCCGCCGTTTGAGGCTGCGGGTATTGGTGCGAGTGCGAGTAAGGGGCGGATGATTGTGCGAGAGGAAGGGACAAGTATGGCTACTCCCACCGTGTCAATGGGAGGGAAGAAGACGGGCAGCCCACTGGGGTTGGAGGTTGTGGCTGGGGATGAACGAGTGTCGATATCGACACCGATGCCAACGCCAACCGCTGTGTTTGATTGGCTGGTAACGCCGGTGACGCGGGCGCTGACGCCCATCACGATCCCGGCTGGCCCTAGTCCTGCAGTATTGGGTGGGGATGGGTGTCCGGAGTGTGAGGCTCCTGCTCCGACATCCGAGGCCAAATCGACAGCGAAGCCGAAGTGCGAGCCCGAGTTAGAGTTCGAGTCATGGTCAAGCGTCGAGCCTGGGATACCGACTTCTTCGGGGTTGGTGGGGCCTGCGGTGCCGCCTTTGACGAGTATGGGGACTGGACTCACTCCGGGGGAGATGGAGCCGGTGTCGCTGCTTACGCCGACACCACCACCACCGACACTGTTAACAGAACCATTGAGTGCAATGATGAAAACAGAGGCAGAGGAGACGCCGGGGACACCGCACCTCCCGGCGGCGGCGCTCCCCCTACCCGTTCCAGGGCGGGGGCAGGTGCCGAATCTGCAAATAGAAATACCGGAGGCGGGGGTAGGCGACTATGCGATGGAGGTGTCGATGCAGATGGGTTACGAGGGGCGGGAGGAGGGCCAACAAGGGATGGACGAGGGTCAGAATCAGGGCCAGGAGCAGCATCAGAGTCAGCATATGGCTGGAGGGCAGGGGCAGGTGGCGTGGTGGGAGGAACCGCTGCATATCGAGAAGGAGTGGACGCTTTGGGAAGTTGCGTGCCGGATGCGCGTTTGGGAAATGTGAGTGTTCTCCCCCATTATATTTCGTCTTGAGTATGAGAGTGAGTTGAGTGACGTGAATGTGACGAGGATGACTCGTCTGAGGTAGAGCTTTTGTTGGCGGGGTGTGTCCCGCTGCTCTACGATGTGTATGTACGATACCCGGTATACATGGCTTTGCAACCAAACAACCACAAAAGCTAGAGCGAATGAGAGAGCAGAAACGTAAGCAAAAGTCAAGAATTCACTCTGTCCGAAACGCCACGACGAGACTACTACCCTAATCGGTGCCTGAACTCGCATGCCAGACCATACCGAATCTCGACACTTCGAGAATCTGCAAAAACAGCACCAGCAGTAGCGTCGAAACAAGAGACTATCTATGAAAACAGAACAGGTTAGTGCACTCAATAGCACGAAAAAAGCGCAATCTACTCACAGTGCCTCACATTGTTCCATTGCCCTTTTCCGACATCGAGTAACTAAAAAAACAGAACATGTCAGCCTACTCAATGCCATGAAAAATGTCAATTTACTCACAGTTCAGTCCCCGTGTATCCGCATGACCATCTGTTGGTTTTATCAAGAATTGTCAAAAAAAGAATGGGTTGGCACAAGAAATGGCAGATTACTCAAACACTACTCAGTACTCAGCGTGTAACGACAATTTCCAAGTTTTGACCTCGAAATCATGCCTAAGCCGTTGTTCTGATAGATTTGGTGACATTTGTAAGTAGATGCTGTTCTCCATCTGACGGCCCAGAATGCAAATAGCAACGTGGAAGGTCAGAATCCATATCTGAATGCTATAGGTTGGGGGTAGTGTGTTGTGTAGAAGTCTGTGATGGCTATAAAGCGATGAAAGTATGTCGCCTCGGGACTAAGGTAACTGTGGGATGAAAGTATGTTGTCCTCGAGTAGTGCGCACTGTTGTATGTTTCTCGTCCAGTCTTCCAGCATTATGGTCTGAGTAATTGGTCCATGTCATATTCCATGTTTGGGTACATGACTGTTGAGGTGCAGTATTCCATCTGTGAGGGCAAATGGCGGATGACAATATATCATGTCGAAGCATGCCCAAGTCTGAAGTCAGCCAAGCAGCAAGAACGAAAAATTTACTAACACACCTTATTCTCTCCAAGAATCCGTACCCCCCACACCTCCCACCCACACCCATCACTACATCCCAAGGCCTTTTGGCGGATGCAATTATGTCGTGTTGGACTACTTGGTGATATATTGATGCATGCTGGCCAGTAAACCTACACACAATACAAGTCAGCTATCGTAACCAGCATTGTTGAACAAAATCTCTCACTTTCAATGTATAATACCCTGTCACCCAATCTAAAACTGTCATGGATGTCGAAACCATAGATCAGCTTTGTCTCACACACGAACCAAATAGTGCTTACCAAACGCTGACTTCTTCACAACTCCCATTAACGTTCCATCATGGAGAATATAGTTGGTGAATCCATGGCCGTGATAAATCCAGGTGTGATTGTAGCATATCAGCCAAGCATAAGCTCTGCATAGGAATGGGGTATTTTGTTCTGCACCCTCGCCACAATTTCCACCTTTTTAACTCTTTGGCAGGCTTTGTTCATCCCTGTCAAAGTCCCTGAACTAACATCAATTGATTTTCTACGTAACACACTTTGCATATGTCCGTCTTACTATCTCGCTTCTGAATATTCTAATTACAGCCTGATCATCAATTTTTATGACAGCATCCCACCCTCTACACTGGTGGAGCCATCACCTTATTCAACGGGTCAACCAAATTTCCCCTCCACCCTACCTCAACTCATAACCTGGCTCAGAGTAGGGCCGAGGATTGGACACATCCAGCAGACCCCCATTCTCCGGAAGTCCAAATATCATTTTTTGTTCAGCGTGGCGCACCATGATTCAGTACGGAGGCATTGTCTATCCACTTCCTGTCTTCACCCTGACAGAACAATGCTATGCTGGTGCAGGCTTGGGATGTCCAACCGTTTTGTTACAAACCCCCGATCCCCGGAAGTTGAAATATCGAATTTCATTCCTGCAGGTACAGGGGTGTTATCTCTCCACTTCCCACTAATTCTCTGACCGAACAATCCCAGTGCAGGCTTGGAATATCCGAGCATTTTGCTGCGACAAACCCTTGTTTCCCGGAAATTAAAATATCACCTCTAGTACCTAATTATGCTTGCCACAGTTGTATTTTTACCACATTGCAATTTTTACCGCATCGTGGATCTCTTGTAATCCAAATTTACGTTGAAACCTTGTCAGTGTGGATATCAGAATTGGTAGGTACATACTGAAGCGCCGGAAGTCGAAATCTTAAGTTTTGTCTTTTGCACATCTTGGAAAATATCTCGTTCGTATTGACCGCGCCAGTTACATTTTTAAATGGAATGGCTTCAAAGGCAGATCTGGAATGTGCTCGGATTTTGCTTTTTGCCCCGTTTGCAGGGTAACAAATTTTCAGAACATGCTCTCGCACACATCATGTCCCAATGGTTGTGTGTGTCTGTTACGAAATTGTATTACCTTGTAACCAGTTCGGAGCCGTTCTAGAGTCCAGACCCAACATACCGAAGGTAACACATATGTACTAGGTTGTCAGCAAGTCATGCGCATATTCAGAATCTGGTCTGTAACGGAATACTCACAACAATCAAGGTATTAGGTCATAACCCTGCCTCGGAGTCGATTATCAAGACCGTGAGCCGGAATGCCAAAAAAACTACACACGTACCAAACTGTTCATCCAGGAACACCGCTTGGAAAGTGCACGGAAACAAAATTCAAAATTTCGAGTCCTAGAGATCAGCGGTCTATTGCAAATCCCATTCCTCTTCGAATCCTGTCTGCAGCCATTTATTGATAATGTATATGTCTCCAGAAAACCAATGCCTGGTGCCAACGAACGTAGGAACACAAACCTCTAAATATCGACTTCCAGAGATTGCGGTTTGCAATGAAATCTTTACATAGCTTTATGGGCCCTAGTTCGGGGCCAGATGTTAGAAAAAGCGAACTGGGAGGCGAACAAGAGTAGATACATGCCGATCAATCAAGGTATGATGCTTGAAAATACGCCGAAACGAAGTTCAGTTGGCTTTTTCGCCTTCCGGCCACCGAGGGTCTGCAACAGAATCTTGTCAATTCAACCTAGAATGTGTATGTCAAGAATTCGATACAAACTAGAATACAATGGCTACAAGGCTACAAAAGATAAATGACCATGCAGCACTTACGGGGTTTGCAAAAACGAGTATGATATTTTGACTTCCGGAGATTTAAGTTCACAATGACATCTTCGTGTTACGGACCCTAGTTCGGAGCCGGGTGGTAAGGTACCAACCTGGGCAACAAACGAGAGTACACACGTACCGAATAATCAAGGAACGGCGCTTGGATTACAACCGCCGAAACGAACATTGGTCGATTTTTGACTTCTGGCCGTCGGGATGTTCATATTATGTATGTTGAGAACTCGATACAATGCAGAATACAACACCTACGCAAGATAATGGACATGCAGCACCTACAAGTGCTTGGAACTCGATGTTTTCGACTTTCAGAGATTGGGGTCTTGCAACGGAATCTTGGTCTTTGACTTCCGGAGATTTAAGTTCACAATGACATCTTCGCGTTACAGACCCTAGTTCGGAGCCGGGTGTTAAGGTACCAACCTAGGCGACAAACGAGAGTACACATGTACCGAATAATCAAAGAACGGTGCTTGGAATACAACCGCCGAAATGAACATTGGTCGATTTTTGACTTCTGGCCATCGGGATGTTCATTATGTATGTTGAGAACTCGATACAATGCAGAATACAACACCTACGCAAGATAATGGACATGCAGCACCTACGAGTGCTTGCGAAAAGAACGAAACTCGATGTTTTCGACTTTCGGAGATCGGGGTCTTGCAACGGAATCTTGGCCTTTGACTTCCGGAGATTGTGGGTTCACAATGACGTTACAGACCCTGCTTCGGAGCCGGGTGTTAAACTAAGCAACCTGGGCGACGACCGAGAGTACACACATACAGAATAATCAAGGAACGGCGCTTGGAATACAGCCGCCGAAACTAACTTTGGTCGGCTTTTGACTTCTGGCCGTCGAGCTTTTGTACCAGAATGTTAATCATATCCTTCAGCCTGAATCACGTATGTTGAGGACTCTATACAACGTAGAACACAACAACTACGCAACGCTTACGAACCTGAAACTCGACTTCCGGAAATCGGGGTCTTGCAACGGAATCTCGGTCTTTACGGACCCTATGTAGTCCGAGGCCATTTAGTAGAAAAGCCGCTTGGAAGGCGAAAGAACGAGAATACGTACCTAATAACCAAGGAACGGTGCCTTGGAGCACACGCGCAAATGCCATTCCATCAAAGTAACTTGTGTCATAAAAGGATCAGAGTTGTTGTATTTGCACTATGCACCAATGGATCTACGGGCAGCGCGTATGAAGCGTACAGGACCGAAAATTCATGGTAATTCAATGTGCATGTTTCATTATTTCGGAGTTGTCTCAGGCTGCGCTTGGTCAGGAAAGCGGGGGGAAAGAATACGTATATACCAAATCACCCAGGAAAATCGCTTGCAAGGCGTGCCGGGACAAAAGTCGATATGCCGACTTCCGCAGACCAGGGGTTGAAATCTAGCCCTGCACCCCAAATTGATCGTTGGGAATGAGAAACTCAGAAGGCCAATTGTCAATGAATAGTCTCCGTGAGGCGCTTGCAACCCGCCCAGAAAACGAAGCGAGATATTTCGGGGTTTGCAAACACAGCGAAACCCTGTGGGTGCACCATTTTGTCAGACGGAGACAGATAACGTCTGCTTACCGAGCATTTACCCGTACGGTTACCGGCAGGAACGTAATGCAATATAATGACTTCCGGGGAACGGTGGTTTGCACTCATAATCGTGAGGCAACGCTCGGACATTCCCCTCCGGCACTGGGGTCGTTTCTTCAGAACATAAGCGGGAAGTGAAGAGATAACGCCTACGTACCAGCTATTATTCTCCTCGGCCGGGCATTTGCAGGAACGAAATTCGATATACCGACTTCCGCAGATCAGGGGTTCTGCGCCCGAATTGATTGTTGGGAATGAGGTATTCAGAAGGCCAATTGTCAATGAATACCATGTACATAGTCTCCGTGTCCCGCCCGGAAAAGAAGCGAGATATTTCGGCTTCCCGGAATTGGGGGGTTTGCAAATGCAGCGAAACCCTGTGGCTGCACCATTTCGTCAGAGGGGGGCAGATAACGTCTGCGTACTGATTATACCTCCGCCCGGTGCCTGCAGGGACGTAATGCAATATAATGACTTCCGGGGAACGGGGGTTCGCGCTCATAATCGTGAGGCAACGCTTGGACCTTCCCCGCCGGCACTGGGGTCGTTTCGTCAGAACGTAAGCGGGGAGTGAAAAGATAACGCCTACGTACCAGTTATTCCACCCGGCCGGCATTTGCAGGAACAGAATTCGATATTTTGACTTTCGGCGGGCAGGGGTTTGTAATTGCAACGGACTTCTCGGACGTTCCACGCCTGCACTAACATCGTTTCGTCGGAGTGCAAGCGAGAAGCAGAGATAACGCCCACGCAGTACGTACCGAGTATTCCTCCACCCGACGCTTGTAGCAACGGAAATTCGATATTTGGACTTTTTCCGGGAAACGGGAGTCTAGTCCAACTCTCCGCCCTACGTCAGAGCTGTTTGTTATGCGGGAGCTGTCAGGGATGTGGGTGTACGTTATGTGCCGAATAGCCCAGGCACGGCGGTTGGGTGCGCGGAGATGAAGGGGGTTCGGAGCGGAGTGTTTGGTGTTTCTTTGGATTTGTAGCCACCGCCGGAGTGGTTGTGAAGTGGCGCTCTAGGCGGAGGGTGTGTACCGAGGTAACAGGTGGTGAGGTTCGGTGGGTGGGGTAAAGTTTGGATTTGAGATTTCGCGTTCCGGCAACCGGGGTCGTGAGTGTGTTTCAGCGCGTTGGGTAGAGTTGGATACGGCCTACACCGGAGCTGTCTGAAGAGAACGAATGAGTTCGGAAGCGAATAGGAAGGTGTTTACGTACCGAATAAGGTGGGAATGGGGCTTGGGGGTGATGTTTTTGCGATCCGGAGCGCGGGTCGTTTGCAGCCTAGCGGCGATTGAGTGTCGCTAGGTAGATGACGGCAGTGCGCGCGCAACGCCGGAAGGATGGAGGAGGTTGCAAGGATGCAGGGAAAATCAAACTTGAGATTTGGCGTTCCGGCGATCGGGGCTGTGGATAGGTTTGTGTGGTGTTCGTGGACATTGTTGATTGTGTTGATCGTGTTAATCGTGAGTGCTGGGAGGAAGGGTTGGGCAGACGTTGGAGAGTTGCAGGCATGAGAGCCGATTGGATTTTGGTTAGGGCAGGTTGAGTGTACAGGCCATCGAGGGTAGTAGGTTATGGGTTAAACGTGGGTGTAGATCCACTTGGACAGTATTAACGAGAGGTTACAGCAAGATGAATATAACGACGCGCCTAAAGTCCAAATGAATACATCCGATGCATTCTAGCCTTTTTTCGGTTCCAATCTCATCGTTCGGGTTAGTATCGTTGTTCGGATTGACATCGGTGTGTGAAGATGGGGATTTTGAAGACGAGGATGCAGTTTGAGCGATTAGATGTTGAGCCAAGCGCGTGGGTCCGGCTCTGTATGAGTTTGTGTAGCTTGCAGGGAATTGTCGCGCGCTTGTTGTGGGCCGTGTGACTGATTGTATAGAAAAAGAAACAGATTTTGGATGATTTAGTTGGGGTAAGATAGGGTGAATTCTGGATTCAGGCTGTACAAACTGTGGGAAGGATAAGGGCGGGAGGTGAGGAGGGAACTCTTGGAGATGTGAGGGAGGGCGGATTTCGGGGGCGAGGAAAGGGAACGGAGAAGAGAGAACGGAGTGTCGGAGTGGAGGGAGAGGTGAGAGGACCGGAAGAAAAAGACGGAAGTCGAATGCTCGGATAGGAATCGGGATGTCACTGATATCAATATGTCATGAATTGAATCACAAACCATAAACTTTAACGAGCGACAAGTAAGAGGCCCGGAATGTAGGATCTAATTTGATACATTCTAAATCATAATGGGCATCGATTAGCGATCGATGCGGTTTTAAGTAATTCTCGTCGAGTCGGAGGCAGGGAAGACGAATGCATCGAAACTATAAGTAAATCCATTAGCTTTGTGTCCCTTCCTCTTGTCCACAAACCACATTTCCTCCCTTCCAGTCCCTTTCCTCTTCCTCTCGATTCCTCTCGAGTCAGTCCTGTGAACACGGAGCATTGCCACGTAACCTTGGCAGCCGGACAACACGTGACGCCCAGACCGGTCGGAAAAGTTTTTTGTTTGGGTGGACTCATGGAAATGGGGAGCGTGGGAAGAAAAGAACACCTGCCCTCAGCTGGTTGCGGTGACTGCTGCTCCCTCCTCGACCCGGACGACATACGGCCGTTTTGCAGCCACAACAAGCGAACGCAACGTGTGTATAGCGCATTCGTAAACTGTTGACGCCGTGCTGACCCTGTTTCTGCCTTCTGGGTTCTGGCTGCTTAGGAAGGACGCTTGCGTGTCGTGTACCGTGTGGCGTATTGTATTACAGATATCTGACAGTACCGAAATGGGGATCTTACATGCCAATGTACCGAGTAGCTCCCCTTCCCCACTCAGACGCAGTGCGCGCAGGGTCTCGGATGCACCACGACCGCCCACACCGTCCTCTGCTCACAAATCCAAGTCTACGATCACCACCACTACCAACAATAGCTCCGCCGGGACCGGTACGAGCAAACAGAGCCCCCTCGCACTCCCCAACGCAGCGAGGACCAAAAAATCAGGACCACCAACCAAGGACAATCCCCGTAAGCGGGAACCACCACCAAGCTCGCCCCGTGCGGCGAGAGCGGAGAAACGCAGGCGAGTGGACCCTACAGGTGTACAGGCTTCGTCCCAGTCCCCACCGACGCCGGTGCATACACATACACTGAGAAAGCGCAAGATGAGTACGGCCGTTCCAGCCGCGGATCCACTGCCCAGCCCAACGGCCAGCAGCAGCAAGCGGAGAAAAGAGAATACTTACAAGAGCCCCGGGCGTACGGGAGGCGAAGAGAAAGAGGGTAAAGATGTGCGTTGCTAGCTTATTTTTTCTTGCTCGCTGATGCGCATGTTAACAATGAGTCGGTACAGACCCGGGCTGGGATTCGTGTGTTGGGGTGCGAGAACCCACCCGTGCTCGGTGCGAAAGACCAGCAGGTGCAGGGGCAAGATAGCGGGCGACGCAGGTCGCTCCGGCTGAGCTTCCCCTTCACGTCAACCGCGGGCCAAGCGCTCAATCACTCGTCCTGCAAATCCGGGCCATCCAACCCAACCCCACCCCCCACCTCTCCCTTAACGCGCATCTCCCCATCTCCCTCCGACCTACAACCGCAACCTCCCCAGCCCCGCAAACGCGGACGGCCACCGAAACGATTGGCAGGCCCTCCACCGAGCCGAACGCTGGTGACTTCGCCTCCACGTCCCCCCGCGCCCGCTCTTCCCCCCGTTTCTGGTACCGGAGTCGCTACTACATCCCCACACAATTCACCCACCTCGCCGACGTCGTCACTCCCACCTTCCTTCCTGCTCCCGCACCAGAACCAGATACACGCTCCGACGCCGAACAAGCCGTCCCCCTTTGCGGAACCGCGGCCACTTAGACGGTCTACGAGGCTGTCGCTGTCGATATCCTCAGAACCGGCGCATATATCGACTGGGAATGAGGTGAAACGTCCGCCGACTCCGAGGCCGCCGTTTGAGGCTGCGGGTATTGGTGCGAGTGCGAGTAAGGGGCGGATGATTGTGCGAGAGGAAGGGACAAGTATGGCTACTCCCACCGTGTCAATGGGAGGGAAGAAGACGGGCAGCCCACTGGGGTTGGAGGTTGTGGCTGGGGATGAACGAGTGTCGATATCGACACCGATGCCAACGCCAACCGCTGTGTTTGATTGGCTGGTAACGCCGGTGACGCGGGCGCTGACGCCCATCACGATCCCGGCTGGCCCTAGTCCTGCAGTATTGGGTGGGGATGGGTGTCCGGAGTGTGAGGCTCCTGCTCCGACATCCGAGGCCAAATCGACAGCGAAGCCGAAGTGCGAGCCCGAGTTAGAGTTCGAGTCATGGTCAAGCGTCGAGCCTGGGATACCGACTTCTTCGGGGTTGGTGGGGCCTGCGGTGCCGCCTTTGACGAGTATGGGGACTGGACTCACTCCGGGGGAGATGGAGCCGGTGTCGCTGCTTACGCCGACACCACCACCACCGACACTGTTAACAGAACCATTGAGTGCAATGATGAAAACAGAGGCAGAGGAGACGCCGGGGACACCGCACCTCCCGGCGGCGGCGCTCCCCCTACCCGTTCCAGGGCGGGGGCAGGTGCCGAATCTGCAAATAGAAATACCGGAGGCGGGGGTAGGCGACTATGCGATGGAGGTGTCGATGCAGATGGGTTACGAGGGGCGGGAGGAGGGCCAACAAGGGATGGACGAGGGTCAGAATCAGGGCCAGGAGCAGCATCAGAGTCAGCATATGGCTGGAGGGCAGGGGCAGGTGGCGTGGTGGGAGGAACCGCTGCATATTGAGAAGGAGTGGACGCTTTGGGAAGTTGCGTGCCGGATGCGCGTTTGGGAAATGTGAGTGTTCTCCCCCATTATATTTCGTCTTGAGATTCGGGTTATTGATTATGTTTGTTTCGCGCATACAGCCAGAAACGCTATACACCCCGCACGATCCGGAGCGTCGTCGCGCAGGAGGCGAATGACTTCTACTCGACGCATGGGTGGCGCGCGCCGCCGCATGCGCATGTACACGGGCACGGGCGCGGACATGGCGACTCGCCTGGTGGGGAGGGCCACAGCGGGGATGAGGAAGATTGGAGCGAGTATGAAAGTGAATTGAGTGACGAGGACGACGAAGACGACGAGGAAGAGGATACCGGAATTGGTGGGAGCAGGGATGAGTGGGGAGATGACCCGGACGCGGAGGGCGAGCCTGACCCGGAGGTGTTCCCGCCGTTTGACGAAGACGACCCGTCCTTCAATGCGGAGCTGTCGTCCCCGACAAGGGCGTTTGGGGCGGAGGATGCCGGAGCCGGTGTAGGGGTTGGGACGGGGATGATGTCGGCGTTTTATGTGCCACCGTCGCCTGTGCTGGATGGGATGGACAGCGGGCTGGCGGAGCGGCTGGCTGACCCGGAGTATGGGAAGGACCTCGCGCTCGCCGTGCGGAGTCCCGAGACACCGGGTCCCGTGTATGGAGGCGGCCAGGTGCAGGTGCAGGAACCGCTGTTGCCGCTACCCCCGCCACGCCTGGGGAGCATCCGGGTGCATGCGCTAAGGCAGATGGAGATTGGCCTGGCGCCGTTCGTGGGGCGCGGGACGCCGGTGGACCGTGGGCGGGCGGCGGAGTGGGCGACGGGGCGGGCCAGGGGTGTGCAAAGGGGAGAGGAGGCGAGGGGGAGGAGTAGGGAGAGGAATGGGTGGGGCGGGGAGAGGTGGACGGGAATGGGCGGCGGGGTAGGGATGGAGTTGGGGTTGGGGGACAGGAAAGATGCGTTGGTATTGCCCAGGAGTGATGTGGGCCCTGGTTCGAGTGTGGGCGTGGGTGGGAATGCTGGTCTGGGAGGGGGGTTCGGCACGGACTCGGGGGAGTGGGAGGCGTTCCTGGAGAGCCTGGAGCGGGATGGGGGCGCGAGTGTTGTTGCGAGTGCGAGTGCGAGTGCGAGCGTTAGTGGAGGCACGGGCGCTGGCGGGGAGGGACAGATGATGGATGTGGACTGTCTCGTAGGGGACGGGTGCGCACCGATGTCGATGTCGATGCCTATGCCGATATCGATGCAGCAGAACGAGTTGATGGGTCCTGGGCTCGGGATGAACATGAATATGAACATGAGCATGGTGGGTGCGGGTGGCGGTGTCGGTGGAGGAGGGGGCCCGGGCGGGGTGGACGGGATGGGGATGTTTGGAATGGGGTTTGGAGTGGGGATGGGGATTGGGATGGCGGTGGGTTTGGGTGTCGGAGTGGGGGGCGCGGGGATTGGGTGGTTTGGCCCGGAGGATGGGGGACAACAACAGCAGCAGCAGGGCCAGCAATCACAGCACCATAATCAGCACTCGCAGCACCAGCATCAGCAACAACATCCACACCAACATCACCCGCACGCGCACCAGCTGTCCCCGCCGGTGTCGCCGACGTCACCCGTGACGCCGGGGTTTGTGCTCGATGGGTTTGACCAACCCACGAGCACGCTGAGCTTTGCCTTAGGCTAGGGTAGGGCGTGTGTGTGCCTGCCTGCCTTCATAAGGAGGAGAGGGAAGGGGTCGGTGCTGGGTGTCGACCCTTGCCCATAGGAGCTTTTATTGGGACTTTATAGGACGGATGGATAGACGAATGGACTGATACACGTATGGACCGCGCACGATCAAGATCAAGATCACCCTCGCCCTCGTCTCCGTGCGTGGAAGCCACCGTGTTGGTGGTGGTGCGACGGACGCTGCGCACGGCATGTATTTGCATGTCGCATACCTCACAATGCACAATACACGACACACATCTTACATCGCACATCGCACATCGCCTCCTCTCATCTCACCTCCCGTATCCCTCCCCAGGCGTGTCTATTGCATGCGTATCGCTGCATATGTATATATTTTTCTTCCTTCCTTCTAGTTGATCGTTATCGCTTTCTTGTGCTTTTATTAACGGACCTGCACATGCTGTTTTTTCCCCCCTCCCATCTCATCATATATGCATATGTGCTCCTCTACTAGATATTTGACATACGCACTGTGTTGTGTTACTGTATTTCATTTTTCCTTTTTTCATTTTTTTTTTCCTTTGCTTACTTTTGTCTTTGCGTATGTCTGTTTGAGTTACTATTTCTCTCTTCTCCTTTTTTTTTTCCAGTCTGTTGTAATATCTATATCTATAGCGATAGCTTAGCTGTCTTGTTTATAAAGCTCCCTGGATATAATGGAATTTTGTTTTTCCTTGGAATTTGAATGGACTTTGTGTCGCTGCGGCCGTGGCTGTGTTTTTTTTTTTGGAAGCGGTCATTCCGAGTGGACCAGCGTAAGATGTACAGAAACCATATGCTCCTGGTTCTCTAGGCCTGCGAAGCTTCTTGACGATGCTACAGTGCTTCCGAATCCATCAACCGGCGGAAGGTCTGCCACAGCTACTTGGCCTCGAATGTCCCACGCACCACTCTTGAACGACGTCTTGAATAACAACTCTCACCTCGAGTACCCACAGCAAGCTCGTAATATTTGGCTCTTTACGAGCCCCACTCCCACTTCGACTTGGACATTCGCTAAGAAGCTAATGAATAGAGCCCCATCGATAACCACGAACTGCACCTTCTTCCTCGGATGATATCGTATGCTCGCCACAGGGGGCGAGTGATTATCTTCCGGCTTCTTCGTCTTCTCGACGTAAGGAATTCAATCTTGGCCTCGGGTTTTTTTAGGTTAAAACCCTAATTTCGCTATTTGTGGAATGAAAGCTGATGCAACGTTTGAAGCATTTATACGTGGGCTCATGCCAATGTCGTTCGCGTCGTGTCACGACGACATCGAGCTGAAGTCTGCACGTCGCCGTGACACAACCCAACGATGGGTTTACTAAAAACGCCTGCGATCATGATCAGTCGCAGCTGGCGTTTGGTGCTGATTTGACGTAATAAACTTGGCGACGATGCCTGAAACGTTGGGGGTCTTTCCTGATAAGATGGACATGCCCGTGGTGCCTCTACTTCGAAATTTCTCCCTGATTTGCTCCAAACCTAACTGGGCACCTGTCAATTCAGCTCATGCCTCGTGTGTAGCAAAGGTCTTCCTCCTGCCCCTCTGTCAGGCGCAAAAATGGGCCCCTAAACATGGCCTCTCCTCCCTGCTCCCAAAAAAGGCTCTAGAAAACAATACCGCAGGGGACAGAAAGCCACGTTGCAGCAGCAAATAAAGGCATCTTCCGTGCCCCTTGCTCTTTTTGAGGTGTTCCGCCGCCACGATGCTCCCATCGCGAACGTAATCGCCGACCCATCGTGTTTCCAGAACACGGGCTCCAGGAAGAGCCCGAGCACTCTATGGCGTGGGTTCTGGGAGCAGGGGACGTCTTTTTGATCCTTTCATCTTGCACTATTGCATCCTCTCACCGCTCTTTCCTCCCTACAACAACCGAAGCTGCGCAAGTGCTTTTTTTTTTGGCGTCCTCTCCCGCCGCCCTCACGTCAAACTCAGTCCCATTTGTTGAGAAGGCGCATTAGTTGCGAGTGTTGAGATCCTCAGAACGTCCATTCGGAATCATTGGTCACTGTTTAGTATGACTGAAACGTACGTTTTTATTCCAATCACTCAACTATTTCTACGGCATTCTGCAGAATCATACCGTGGCTAATTGACGGATCGTATAGATTAGAAACGACTATACGCGACGTCATCGTCGCAGCTCAGGAGGAGGCTGCCGCAGTTCCCCTGCGTGAGTACGATGAGGTTACAATGCATGGCCTTCCGGAGGTTATAGAAGTACCAGCATTCAAGGGTTTTGATGATTTCGAGCTTGACCTCTCCTGCTTATCACCGCCACCTTCCCCCCCCGCATCGATTTCAGAGCTGCCCCGCTCCGATTCGCCGCGCCCATCCTCGCCCTCCGCACGATCAATCTCCTTCTCCTCAGTCTCTGAACATCCCAGCAAGGAAACTTCACCAAAACGTCCGCATGACAGAGGAGGTGCTGCCGCCCGTGGATCGTGGCCACTCATTAGATACGTCGGACGTGGGACCCCTATAGATAAAAACAGGCGAATAGAATGGGGCGCTGCCGGCTCGGAGGTGGACGAAGACGGGGTTCTGTTCTCCGATGTGCGCTCCACCTCACTGGATTCTGCCTTTCGGCCCTCGCAGCGCTCCATCTCACCCGAGTGGAAATTTCTCTCAACCGTCCCCCTCGGCCGTCGTTCATCGACACTCCCACCGAAGCGCTCGAACAGCCGTATGTTTGCACCCATGCCCGTGATACCGACCCCAGAGATCAAGATTGAGGGCCTTGGTGCTGAGAACCCGGAGGAGTGGGCGTCTTTTATGCAAACGATTTTGGGGTCTGCGGATTCAGCCTCGACGTCGAATTTGGAAACTATTTCCCCGGAGCCCGCCCCCATGGACACACAAGAGCCTGAGCCTGAGCCTGAGCGGCCTAAGGAAACTTTCCGGCCTGCTCCCGATACTCCATTAGTGCCCCCGATGTCGCCCGAGGAGATGCAGCAGCTGAGCAACGGCCTGGAGATGGACATCGACACCGGCGCGGCGCTTGATCTGTGTCTTGTAGTCGGGGACGGTGGGACGCATATGAACTACTTCAACCTTGACCCGCTCCTCGAATCCGGCCGTGAGTCACCTAGTTCGGTGTACTCCTCTCCACCGCAGAGCCCGCGTGCATCGTCGCCCCCGACTCCGAGCTTGTCGGATAACAAATCTACAACAAGCACAAAGGCTGAGGCGTGTGGGGTCCTGGAGGTGAAGTCGGTGTCACAGCCCTGGTGGAGGAGGATTTTGGGACGCTTCAGGAGGATACATTCATTGCTTGGATCTCATTGAAACCAGAACACGGAATTGCGCCTTTGCGATGCCCATTCTTCTTTCATTGGCTGTTTTTGTTTTTGTTTTTCAGGCGATATATGTTGGTTTTCAAGACTTTCTTGTTTCTCTCTTTGACTATTTCATACATGGGACTTTTAATCTTGCCCCCCACACCCCAGGTGCCATAACACTCCTTTACATTTTATCTAGGTACAGGCCAAGCAGTCCGTGACCCCCCACATTCCTTGATTCATATTTTGTTTCCTGACATATAGACTCTCTTCCCGGATTCTTATGGTCGTTGCGCATATTTACAACCTTCATCTTCGATGAAACTACTTTCAACGTCCGCTAGCGAACGCACTATATAGCAGTTCGTTTCGCCGGATATTCATAAAAAAAACAGCCAAGTCTCTGATTTGGGAGAACGATGGTAAGAAATTGAAATATGAGGACGAGAGCCAGGCTCTAATTTCAAGGATAGTCTCGAACTTAGTTCCAGGGGAAGGACGCGTGGTATGGGTGCCCACTCGTATCTTGCTATTATTCATCACATTGGGTTGCAACGATCCTCAGATCTCAGAACCGCTTGATTCACTTATGTTCTTACCCTTTCTCAAACCGCGAAGAAAACGAGATTGTTCCCCTTCCACCATGTCACCAGCAACATCTGAAATGAAGGACGTCGAACAGAAGAATTTTCCTCAAGCATAATACACTCCATACATTCGGTCAATGATGACGGTGTGTGAAGGGAGTGAGTGTACACGTCGGAGACTCTAGAAAGAACAACACCATGAAATTCGCCGCCGGCGCCATTGATCTCATCCCATCGTCACTCACACTCACGCCTGCAGCTGTTACTGTAAGAGTGGTTGTCTACAGGGTGGCTTGGCCGCCCTCCGCCTCCATCGCAAGCAAGCCCGCACCATTCCATTTTGCGGGTTCACAAAGGGACAACAAGGATTTGCTATTGACTTGTGAGCGGCTTGGTACTGCCATGAGAGTTAGTAACTGATCAAACTGCTTCGTAGGAAAAGCTGGACCGCATAGTGAGTGCTTGAGCGTATAACGAAGGATGTGGCAGCATTCAGGAGGTACTGGCATTCTTGAAAAGACTATCACACGATTACCTTCTTTCCTGATAATTAGGAACCTGGGTTGGACGATGGTATGACTTTCATTCGCGGTGAAATAAGTCATACAGGTAATTTACCTCACGAGTGCAAGACTTTTACCTATTATTCACCATCAGTGAACGTCAAAAATCTAAAAGATTTTTCATTCAGAAACACCAGAAAACTTACTCACCCACGATGATTTTCGTATTCAAAATACCCCTGCGAGTCTGCGCCATGGGTGAGACGTTTTCAGGTTGATTTCATTTTGGGTTTTCAGCTCATCACTGCGACCCACAGTCCTGGTGTCAGGGAAGTTCCCAGTAAGGGTGTTAATGCCGAACGCGTAGAGGCGAGGAAAGGTGATATTTTGAACAACATTGTTCAAAACTTCCCATATAGTCTGGCCGGCAGTTGATCGATAACCAGAGTGGCAAGAAAAAATTCGAAGATCGCGATGTGTCCTTGTCGGCTGAACTTCGGATTTAATGACTAGGCGTACGCCATATTCAGGGAACTTGTGGGTTGTTTTGGGAGTCGGAGCTGATCATGATTAAAGGAATGATCCTCAACTATGGCAACAGGGAACCGCCAGCTTCGTTTTTCGGAAAATACCGTTGTTTATCCATTGCTGATGCTAATGCCGAGGTATATTTATTCTCATATCCATCATTATCTAATATTCTATAATAATTAATTGCGGTATTTGGCAGAATTTGGTCGAAGGTGCTGGAACAGGAGTGCGCGCCGCACATCTCGCCGCCAAAGATAAACAGGTTCTGAACATGTTCAGTCTTCGTCGTTCACTTGGTACATGCCCCGTAATAACCAGCACAAACCACTTCGTAAGTTTGATATCATAAATGAAGTTAGAACTCCCCTCAACATTTCCAGCTCCTGATGATGACCTTTATCCGGTTGTTCACTATTACTGGCAGCTAGGGCTCAACGATAAACAAATTGTTGAGCATGCTCGGGACTATTTTGATCAAGACTTACATGGGATTAGGTGAGTCGAAGCATGATTTATGTTATTCAGTATTTTTTATTGGTGATTAGTATATGTTCAGTTGAACGGCGTCGTCGTCAATGGAATTTGCTTGGTACTCGCCAACAGAAACATACATTCACAACGATTGCGCCGTTTGTACAGGAAATTAAAGAACGTTTCCCAAACATGGGAGCTCGACAACTGGTGTCAACCCTGCGAAATGACTATGAGTTGAAAGTCTCTGAGTAAGTGTGGTAGTTCATTCAAGAATACTCCATTTCTCACAATCAAATGGCAGAAAAATTATCCTTCAATACCTTAACCTCACGGGACCACAAGCTGTTCAACGCCGAAAATACCAACGTTTCCGTCGAAGGCGTTTTTCGCAAGTACCTCGAAAGTTCACAAATACTGCCGACAATGAACGCGCCGAATTCCTCTCGTTTGCACAGCATGTTCAATATCTACAAACCAACAGGCGTGCATACGTTGCAGACTTCCAAGGTATGGGCCTCATAATCCATTTGGTCAAAACGGACTGAGCTCGAGCCGTTTTTAGGTGGTGCAACTCTTCTCACAGATCCTCAGATCCTTACAAACGGGTGAGTACTGCATTTAAACAAGGCGAATGTTCTCAAACGACAAAAAATATAACATTTTTAGAAAGCTCGGCCTTATCTTTGCAGAGGGAAACATTCCAAGTACATTCGGAAAGTTTGAATCTGACCATGTTTGCAATAAGTATTGCATATTTTTTGACCTGCCAACGGACTACACCAATTGGGATTCAGAGCCAGAAGATTTCCCTTTCGATAGCAACGATACGGACTAAAGATTAAAGTAGTTGGTATTTGGGTCGGGCCTTGCATGTTAGAAAAACCGAATTTCCCTATCTTTTTGCTTTTCGTCATTCGTTGAAAACTATATTCTAATCTATCTCATACATTTTAATACAGTCAAATAGTTTTTAACACTATAGTAACCTGTCGGCTTGCGCACCGATGCCCTGTGTACCTGGAATTACTTCTGTTGATGGATTCCCCATCTTTGGTTTTGGCTACCACAGCTCCTGGATTTGCTATCGTCGTAAGACCACAACTATCCAGCCATCGCAATCTCGAGCACTTACCTCGACTTCCTTCTCCCCCACATCTACCAGAAGCCTGCTCGAGAGGATCCTGCTTCCTTGCTCCTGCACCCAGCGCTATCGTTTGCTGACCAGGAAACTTGTGTGATTTCTTCATGCAGGAGCCACCTGCATTATTCCCCGAAAGTGTCGTTTGGTCCATGGTAAGAGTTTGATTGCGCGCGAGGTTGGCCGTTTACATGCATTGAATAGATCTGACATTGTGGTGACTCGGACCTGATGTTACCAATCGAAAGCTGACTAATAATGGCTGCTCTTGCAATTTTTGATTAAAAATATATATTATATAATATTTCTGTTCGGCATCAACATCGGCATTGGCCAAACAATGATGGATAATTGACAACCGAAGCTGGCGGTTCCCTGTTGCCATACTCGTCAATATTAAGCTGATATTTCTGTAATCTCTATTCCTGTTATTCAAGGCCAATGCCTCGACCTTCCGGGCGGCACTCTAACCAATAGCCAACAAATTCAAACATGGCAATGCACCGATTTCAACACTAACCAAGTGTGGAATATCTAAGCTTTGTTCGACATTCAAAGCCCTCTTATCTCGACCTTTTTGCTTTCACAATCTAAGATGGCGGTTACGGACTTTCCTGAACATTGATACTACAAATATTATTGATAATTGTGTAAATCGGACTTGAAGCGTACAAAATCCTATGACGCGGATGACGTGGAAAGGCCATGCTTTACATTACAATCCTACCGTCTGGGTTCGGAGTTTGCGTTCACGAAGGTTACATACCCTTTTCTCACGGGATTTCAGTGATGGCTCTCATCCAGGAAAGAGAGACATTACCATGTAGTCTTCATCGGAGCTGAAAGTACCCTCGTCCTCTACACCGTTCCGTATATTGCCGTTGTCAGAGATCAAGTGTTCATCATCAGGCCCATCGGAACTGCTTTCTTCGTCAGTATATTTATCTTCATCACTTCCCATATCGGATATGTTGTTGGTGGATATTAAGACCTCCTTACCCGTGTTAGGGTCTAGAATAACCAGAGTCAAACCTTTGATTGCTTTGTATACGCTGTAACGCGCACAATAACGAAAGTATAGGGCCTGGCGTAATCCTCGGCCCTTGAGGCACTTGACGATAATAGTTTGCGGTCGAGGTGGGTTCTTGACATAAGAATCCAACAAATCCAGGAGCGCTGAAAATGCCTTAGGCCCAACACTCCATTTAGAGATCTTGAGTCGCAGGGGAATTCTGTGGTGTTGGATTTTTTTAAATATTGCCGCGGGTGCGGCTAACGAGGATTCGAAAGCCCTTCATCAGCAAACCCTGATTTTTCTCACAATCAGCCGACAGACCTTGTAGTGCCCATAGTCATCCATAGATGTTGTACTGAACTCTGCAGTGCTTTGCAGTTGTGTGTAGAATCCACCCTGTCTGTCCTGATATCCATAGTGGCTCATACTTCTACACAGTTCTGTATATTTACTACCTTATCTGCCCAGGGATATGCTTGGTTTGGCAGGTTGTGCAAAATTGGGCCGAACTTACTCAAAATTCAAAATCCAACATTATTGTATGTATGCAAAATACAGGTTTTTGTGCCTTGTCTAAGTTTACTTAGGATGCATACTGCATGATAGGGCAATGAACGCTGGGTTGAACATCTCAAGACGAAGTTCCATTCTAAATTCTCCAAGACTAGTGTTGGGCACGGCTTGGTTCAAACCGTGGTGTGGCGGGTACGGGTATGGTGTTGCCGGGCCATACCGTGTGATTACCGCACCTGTCATGTGAAGTGTCACGGGTCTACCGGCATCGGGTTTAACCATATTGCCGTGTTGTCAGAGGTCTGAGGTGGCAATTCGAAGTTCTGTTTATGAGGCAAATTCCTCCCACCTTACAATTCCACGTCTCAATGTTCAATGACCAGCCATGCTAGACAAGACCAGACCAACAAGGAAGAACTCAGTATCTTGGACCAAGACTAAAGGTGTCTGTGGATCATGACGCAATTCAGAAAGCTGGCCGAAGAAGTCTGCAGTGCTGGCAGGGTTTACCATGGGGAGATGTCACCTTTGTTAACATCTACAACTAAGGGTAAGCATGCTCTTGCACTACAGTTCTACACATAATAACCTGTGGCAGAACAGTCATATGGCACTGTATGATCAACCTGAGGCATCATTGGTAGGCAAACACTCATTTGTACCCATTTACACTAACTGTCAGAAACGGATTGCCCTGCACCTGCGCCTACTGTAGGTTAGTATACTCAATGGCCTGGGACTTTGTAATGTTATCGATTGACTGTCAGACTTGGTTAGAGTGATCCTCGTTACCTATTAAATTCATAGATAATAACCCCACCTCACTAAAAATGTGGCAATGTAATGGAATACTGTCTGCCCTATGCTCCCAGACTGTACAAATCTCGAAAGCAAGGGGTGTGTCTACAGAATGGAACCATAATCTCTTATGCTCTGCCCAGTAAAAAGTGGAACTATCCAGGACCTCGTAGCACTTTACAGATGAGCATAAATTTAGCTATAACTGCTGAGAGCTATGGAGGTCTGCACAGAGGTGTACAGCAACAGAACCTACTCTATGGCATCTATGGCACTATGGGTGTCTATGGGTATCTATGCAGGGCTGCTAGCAGATCTCTGCAGGGGACCCAGGATTTGCTGATGTTAGGGAGGGCACCTCAGCAAAGAACTTTTCAATGCCATCCAACCTTAGAAAATTTTTGGAGGAGTGTACTGACAAGACTCTGAGGGTGCATTTGGAACGACCCACAAGAGATCTTAGTGCGTGGTCTGTAAAAGGGCCAGTGTAGTGATTCTCATAATGAAGGTGTAAGACCTTTAGCCTCGGGATGATGAACAGTTTGAAATGAAGGACGTGCTGATCCCATCCATCAAGAGGATTTCGAAAATAGAGTCTAAATTCCTGAAGGTGTGGTAGAATGATAGGGGCTTCCGACTCCGAATGAACTGGTGATCCCGCAACCCGAAGCGTACAACGAACGAGCGATGTACAGTGCCAGAAAAGCGAACGCAGGTACTTTGGTGATATTTTTGCATGTATATCGAGATCCGTCAACTGTGCCAAAGGTAACCAATGCAAACAAGGGTTGACTACATCGGATTCAAGGGTAACAACCCGCAGATTTGGTGCAGTTTCGTTATCAGGTAAATGAAGCCTCCATTTTCCCTCATGAATTAAGTAGAGGTTTTCCAATTGGCGGAAGGAGTGGGGTGGGACCTGCAGAAAGCGACGAAACCCCTGTTTGCTATTGAAACACAAAACAGCCTTTTTTAGTCGGTAGACCATGTCGAGAAAAATATCAAAATACGAGTCCACGGTAGAACGTGACGAGAAAGTGAGAAGGCCCTTGCTTCGAGGCAGCACGTCTTCTAGACAGCGCCTTATGACTCCGTTCCAATACGTTTCACTTCCACCGCCCCTCCCTGCAAAATCCAGGATCGAAATATCTTTCCATAGCTTGGGTGTTGTGTGTGCAATCCGTCTCCAACGTGAACAAACGTGGCTGAGTAGCCACGGACAGCCCTCATCTTCAGACGGCGGCATATTGACCAAGGGAGCGCAAAGATAGAAGACCTCACCCAACACTTCTACTGGAAGCCTTTCTACCGGTACAACCCCTGCTTGAAGGTTTAAAATTTGTTTCCTAT
This sequence comes from Collybia mongolica, assembly GCA_013420905.1. Taxonomy (NCBI): domain Eukaryota; kingdom Fungi; phylum Basidiomycota; class Agaricomycetes; order Agaricales; family Clitocybaceae; genus Collybia; species Collybia mongolica. Next base: position 286,665 of record JAAXNY010000019.1, read on the forward strand.
CACATTCTTGTTGCTCTTTCCATCCGCTTCTATGTAATGCCATCTGACTCATTCTGACGACTATTAGGTTTACCTAAAACAACCAGCTCTGAGTGAGAACTTACATCAGCGTTGTTGGTTTCGAGGAGTTATGATTTGGTTGTGAGAAGACGAAATTGTGGAGGCGATCAAGTTCAAACCCGGGTTCAACCATCGCCCTTTGTTTGTCGAATATTTCCTGGCGCAAACTGATGTCTACTTACAGGTCGCAGTCTCTCTGGCTGCATCCTACGTTACACATTACACAGCATTGTTGGAAAATCAGGTGGGCTCGCACAGTAACCAACTTTGAGTCTACTAACATCTTAGGACGTGACAGAAGTGTAGTGTCTAGGTTGACAACGATCAGTGATGCTCAGTACCCGTTCAAAAATTTTATCTCGCATGCGTGCTTAGACAATTGTGCCAGGTGATTTCAACTTCGCCGTTTAGAGTACCTCGATCCCGTCTATTGAGCAAATGAACCCCGAGTATAGTACTCAAGTGCGGAACATATCGATATCGTGGACAAACAAGGCACAATACCGCGTGGTGCCGCGTTCCCGTTGTGTTCCCGTCAAGTTGACAGAAAGCTTGACTCTGGACCGCCATATGCTCCGTGTTCTATTCAGTGAGACACTGGCATAGGACACCCGATCCCATGTTTACATTGAAAGCTAGCCCGTGCTATAACTGAATTTCGACACAGACATCAACCCGCTTCCACTGATATTCGCACCGCTGAATTACGGTTCCTAACTTCTTTGCAAGCACAAGCAATTTGATACTTTTCACACACGAGTGCGCCCCAGTTCGTGTTTTCCAAACATTTGTTGTATATTGATGTTTTGTTAGGTTTGATCGCTGCAGAATTCGTACTAGTATATCAAATGCATCGCGTCTCTGAAGTTCGAATGTCTTGTTATAGCGACATACCAGAGGACATTATCTCGGGGATTCTGTGTTACCTCCGCCATGACTGCTCTACTCTTCGTGCATGCGCCATCACAGCTTCGACATTTTTATTCTCCAGTCGAAAGTATCTTTTCTCCGACATCAACCTATCTGCAGGCTCTCGACAATGTCGAAAGTTTTGCGATCTTATTTCGTCAAATTCCCACATTGCCATTCATGTTCGCCATCTTTCCATAAAGGACTCACAAGAGGACTATGATTCTGATGTAGGCTGGATCATATCCGAATCTGCTCTCCCACTAATTCTCAAATCGCTACCCCTCCTTCGTTCTATCTATTTGAAATGCATCAAACCTGATGATGGTGGTCCTATTTTAGCATGGCGCGCGCTCTCGAACGGCCTGAAATCGTCTATACTCCACCTCCTACAGCTCCCCACCCTTGAAAAGGTTGAAATCCGTTCTCTCAACTTCCCAATTTCGATATTTTTCGACTCACCGCAGATAAGATACCTGCATCTCCCTGGTTGTTTCTTAGACGGAGTCGCTCGCCTCATCGAACAGTCACACAAACTCGATAAAACGCGACTCAAACAACTGTCGATAACTGCGGAAACATACTCGAATGGCCTTGTTGACATTTTAACCCAGGCTTTTGATCTTTCTCAATTACGCGACTTGATTATCCTCGGTCCAAATGCAGCAATGTTGAAAGTGGCGGGGGAGTTAGTTAAATCCTCGGCTTTTTCAATGGAAAGGTTCCAATGGTCTTTACCATATTTCTATAACTCGACTGGTATGTAACCTTTTTAAATCTATTATTGGAACCTGCCCGCTCAATTCCCCGTTAACCAGGTTACATTACCTCCCTCATACCCATAGATCTGTCAATTGTGTCAAATCTTCGCGTCTTAGAGATGGGTGTCGACTTCTGGTATGAGAGCCCGAAACGTGATCCCTTCCCTTGGTTCCTTCGCACTCTACATGACATAGCAATGTCAAATGGCGCTACAAACATCGAGAGGATTGTGGTCGGGGTCACTGCTGAGGGCTTCGGTGACTACGAATTGCGGTCCCTGGTTGGATACAAGATGTGGGGAGACCTTGACGCCGTTCTGACAGGAGGCGCCTACTCCAAGCTGCAAAGTGTCACAATATATCTTTGTGCTTTGTACACACCGGGAGATCTGTCTACAGTTTGGTTGGCTCCCATGATGAAGCGGCTCCCCCTTCTTTGGGCTAAGGGCTTACTCCACGTTACACGATATCCATTTCATCAAGACATGAGAGGGAGAGGGTTTTCTGCCACCGAGATCCAGCTGAGCTAGGCTTCATTTAGGACTTGTGATTGCTTACTCCAGTTTCGCCAGTCTTGATTCTACACTTTGGTTTTGGCACCTTCTATTGAGTTCCACGGACAGCGGAGGTATCAGCCATCGTCGTGGCCTTGTCATCGCATTAATTTGAATGTTCAATAGGTATTGCGGAATGTATACCTAATACAGCTTGTCTGCCTTTTAGCCGACGAGGCTGCACAATTGCAACCTGGCATTCAAGTGTTCAAGTCCATTCAAGTATATCATGTGGTCGATATTTTCACGGCTTCGAGTATGATATCCTCGTTCCCAATGATGACGTGTGTATTCTCAAAGCAATGGCCCTTGGACAGCATCAACGCACAAATTTGGCACGAAAATTGCAAGTAATGCGATGTATTCTGTGTGGCCTAACACAAGATATCTTCAAGTCCAGCTCGTAAGATGATTATAACTCCAATCCCTTAAATCTAGTCCCAAGCAATGGGCCCTCCCAAGGTTTATCAGCTTTGGCGAAAATACTTTTGTTCACGCTGAAAAATTCATCTATGAATACCCTGCCAACCACCTTGCCGGGAGTGTGGAATCGCTTTTCCTCAGATCCACTTGCCATCATCGCATCCACGCCAGCCAGGACGGGCGCGTATACTTCCGGAATTCCTTGCTTGAGCAACAGCGCATTAAACTCAGTGTCGGTGACTTTGACATGAGTGATCTTGCGTCCGAGGACCTTGGTCAGTTTGTCTGCGACCTTCGTTGAAAATAAGTCCGGGAACGTGATATGTGGAGTCGAGTGGAATAATTGATGGCTTACCAGGTCGAAGGTGAGGAGCTCGGGGCCCATGATGAAGACGTTGTCGTTCAAGACCTTCTCATCTATCAACGGACCCACTGCCGCCTCTGCGATATCGTCTTCGGAGGTCATTGGGAACTTCCCATCGCCTGTAACGCTCACAATAATGTCTTCTTCGCTGATGCTAGCGACACTCAGCATATTTGCTGCGAAATGGTTTATTAGCGTATTTCCAAGCGAACACCATGGACTCAAAACACATACCATAAAACCAAGGAGGCCGCAGGATACAATATTCCACACCATGACCACCGTCGGCCAAGTATTCATGCACCTTCCCATATCCCCAGCCGCCCTTCTCCATCCCTGCAGCACTGAGGAGAACGAAGCGTTTGACCCCCCTTTCAATCGCCAAGTCAATGAACGGCTTCATCGCTCCGATAATATCAGGGACCTGGGGTGCAACCAAGTAGATTGCACTAATCGGAGAGACAAGGTCGGTGGCGTTGAATGGATTAAGGTGAGTGGCCGAGTCTGTCCATTCAAACGTGACTCCGGTCAGGGAGAACTACTGGGATTTGTATTCGGAAGGAATAGCGGCTACGCCACGACGAGACGCGATTTGGACAGATATTCCCTTCGCAGAGAGGAGTCTGGCGACGCGGGACGCGGTTTTTCCCCAACCGCCCGAACGAGGATAGTGCCTGTCATTGAAATTCGATTCTTGTTCTGAGATAGAAAGAGCTGTTGAATTTAAGTGGATCCCATTACAAGTTGGGGCTTTTATGCTTAAAAGGCTGGACTGCGCCCGTTCAACATTAGTACTTACGGGATAAACGGCACTATGGCGAACTACTAACTTCGCAGCGCGCAGGAACGCGCAGCCTGCAGCCCGCCAGAAGGTGGCAACGGTGGCCATCTGACTAATTGACGTTGTCCACGTGATCCCACCATTTCCCGCCGTTATCGGACTAAATGTTGACTCTTGTCCAATACCTCCTCGGCAGCCTTCACGAGGATAATATACTGTCAGGAACAACGAACGCTCAGATTTGGACTCTTGGAACGTTTGTAATTATCTACGGGAATTTTATTGATCTTAAATTCAATAAATCCCCCTAATTTTTGTTCCCAGACGCCTTCACTGCAGCTTTAGCATCCTCCCAGTCTTGCCTGTCGGCGTCCTTAAATGCTTGTATGATTTGAGTAGCATAAATTATCGGGCTTCTCGACGTAGGTGTTCGACGTATCCCTTAGCTGCGATTCCTGCGTAGACATCGCTGATCATACACGCGTATAAGCTTAAAACAGGTTTTTTTCAAGGTCTCTTACCTGTGAGGTGCTGACGGGTACTGGGCTGATTGTAGATCTAAGATAATGAGAAATGCTGAGGAAAGTCGCCACTGGTCAATGTCACGACACTGTGATTGGTCACATCACATGCTCACCCAACCGTGCCTACGTTATTGCCACCAAAACAACCTCAATACCAACATTTCCTTGGTCGATTGGCAGGTTTTGTTTGGGGGCCCAAATTAAACTTTAGCTTTAAGGGCCAACGTATTGCCTAGCGCAATAAGATCCAGGGTTATGCATGTGTCCGATGGCCCGACATATACCCCCCAAGGCATCCAACATCTCACTCTACAGCCTTCACTGCTTAGCTACGTACCTGCTAAGCAGTGCCTGTCGAACGATGCTTTGTTTTTTCACGAAAGTAGAAGCAGCGGACATCAAGAAAGGCAAGTTTTTTTCGCGAACCTAAGCAGATCATTTTGTCCGCGGACATGGGTAATGGTTAATAAACATGATCCCGACCGCTCCGCTAGCGGCGGGGGAGGAACTTGCCCTCAGTTACAGGCTTTTTATCAATATTCTGCTTGAACGACCAGAAATTCACGTCTAACCCGCTTTACCACCATCCGTAAACCGGAGGCCACAGGGTCACAAGAAAAGCAAACGCTACATATGGCGAATCATCCGCCGGTCAAGAATTACGACCGGATCGGGTAAAGGAGATCAGGGAAACCCGGGCCTGGACTCTGCACTGATAAGTAATTCTTCTTCTTTTTTTGTCTAGGAACCCCTTTCCGTGCTCGATTATGAGGATCTGGAGACCAACACAACGAGATAACTTTCCCCGTCAATATGGGATAGTTAGAGTACTGTCTACCCTGACAGGGAGATACGAATCAGTCGTGAATATCGACGGAAAATAACTTGGCTTCTACTGTACGTTCTTCGCATATGACAAATTTTGAATTTTAGAAAACATTGATTTTATGTAATAGCAGCGGGAAGCCACCTCCGGCTCATCCACCGGGGTCGGGGACCCTCGGGCACACCCTGCGAGTCAAGGAACTCGGGATCACGGACAACAATGGAGACCGTGTTCAGCATTCTACAAACTATCCAACATAGCCTGGGATGAGAGCTCAGAGGTGGTTCACGACAAGGTCGGAGAAACCACATAAACTAAACCAACACTGCCGTGCGTAGTTTTGAATATACTCTTATGCTCAACGGCAGAAATTTTTCCCTCCACGCGTAGGCTCAGGTGGTCAGTCCACTCAGCAAGTCGTGGAAGGTAATGAACACATAGCCCTCGGACTGAACGCTGAAAATTGTGGATAGAATCAAACTGTCAGCTTCTTTAAGCGCCTTCAAGCGCTCAAAGCGTCTAGCTTCCTCACCCAAACCCCCCTATTTCGCGACCATTCGTGGAGTGGATTGATTGAACGATGACCAGCCCCTTGATGACAAGGTGTCCTGATGAAAACGGATAGGTTACCACATCCGCTACGAGCGAGTCTGAACTGCTTGCATTAGGTGATATTCAAAACGGTGACGAGGCGAGGTCACCTACCTCTGCGAAAGGGACGGCCACTAATAAACTCACTGTTTTAGATGCAGGGAAACGTAACTGTCATTCTGCCTCCTGGAGCAATCAGTACCAAAACAGCATTGTTCGTCATAACGTGCGCGTCTATTTTTCTCAGCGGGTATCAATGGTGTGCACCTTGTTTTACCTAATTTTTACCGCCCGAAAGGCCTATCCTCGTATCTCCAAGAACTTGAAAGCGGGACTCCCGCTGAACTGCCTCGATTTATAATTTCTCAGGGGTGCGGACTCTCTTTTTTTTTTTTTCTTTTCTCTTGATACACTGTATAATAATAAATGGGCCATGGATTAGGGTCCTGATGTGCTCGGAGTGAGTCACAAAACAACAGTTTGTTTATTCCTACTAACACGAAAAATTTCAATGGTCAGAATTGGTCTGTGACCTGCTCTATTTCCTTCTGGACTCCCTGTTTTACTGCGCTGAGAATAATGGCCAGCGTTCTGTTTATTGAAGAAACTCATGATTTCTGCATTAAGCAGCATCGCTTCAATGCTCCTTTCGCGACCCCTGCTTCATACACTGAAAGGAACTGCATCGAACCACATACATGGTCTATCCGGGGAATCGTTGGTCCCCGTTATAAAGGGCAAAGCGGAATGCCTTTCGTTCAACATACATTCTCAATAACCTTTTTACTTCACCCACCTTTTAACTATCATGTCTGGTGTGCTTCCTGTCGTTCTTCTAACCGCAATAGCTGATTATTCTCAGGATACCGTGAAAGACTAAATAACGTGGTTTTCCAATACCAAAGGCGCAACGTGCAATACAGTGAGCCTCTGCGTACCGGGGAAGCACACCAATGTACATGGATGGTCATTGTCTATGGTAAGCTCAACAGCGTTGGAGACAGGTTTTTGACACTGACCGTTTTCTACCTAGTTGACGGCATAGAGCATGGTCGTGGTACCGCAGCCAATAAAGACCAAGCAAAGGAGAATGCTGCTCTGCAAGCGCTGGTGGCATTGGGTATACCACTCCCACCCTAGTTCTACACCTTTTTTTAACTGCGGCTAAGCATCGCATCGGTTGTAGACTTATTTATTTTTGTTCCGTACTCCCCTTATCGTATCTTACATCTAGCAATTACTTTGATTGTTAATGTATTAGAAACCCCCTTTTAACTCTTTGCTCTCCCCCGGCCGAATAACACTATCAGTGATCACCCCGTATCAAAATTGAATACATGGTCGGCACGGATGTAGTGATTGACCAACTGAATCACTGCTGCCCATCAAGCCTCTCCACGGATTAGGACCATCTAAATCAAGGATTAACAATAGTCGGGGGTCAATGATGCCTCGATCAATACATGGGGCGTGATATACCACTTGAAACTTGCAACTCCCGAGGTCATCTTATCATGTGTTTGAAGCTTACTATTTATATCTCCCTAGAGTGTGATGAACATGCCTATGACATACAGAAGCCTATGAGTTGCTCTGTAAAAACTCTAGCGGATAATCGTCTCTTCATAGCATTGCCTATACTTAAGTACAAATATGACAAGGGAGTTACAGATAATGACAATCTTTTCACAGAAGTCGGCCAGACGATGATATATTGGTGAGTTACAGTGACCCATCGTAAATATGGTCGAGGACGGTTTGAATAGATGCCTTCTGATCAACAACCAAATCTGAACGGCAGGCATCGCCAGACCTATAAGTTAGAGACACAAGAAAGCGCTGTCGTCCCGCTGTGGGCGACTCCGATGCTGTCATTCTCCCAATGGGTGTATAAGAGAGTGTGTGGGTCCCGAACCCGATCATAGCTGGTAATACGAATGATCGCTAGTATTTTTTGGAAAGTTTCAGTTCTGACTTGATAAAATAGGGACAGATGTCATAACTGGGATGTCGGCCTCATACTCTTCGCGGTCCAGCTCTCACAACGCGAGATATACCGGCACTTGCTATATGGATTGAGTAGCAGGGTAGGGTAGGCGATTTAACACATAAGCCGGGAAAGCCAGACAAGTGTCTATAAATTGCCTTGAATTAAATAATGCAACTACGACTTCTAGTGTAGGTCATAGCCAACAAGGTTCCGTCGGCCAAGAATTTCGCCAATCTAACAGATTTGTCAAATCAATGGATTACCGCGAGAGAGGATGACATACTTTAAAGATGGTGTACGCCTCGACGCCATAAACACCCACTCTCACAATCTCACCACTCGACACAGCACCTCTCCAGTATGACGGGCTGATAGCACGTGACCATAGGGTTTCGTAGGCTGAACGAATGGTAGCGACGGAGGGTGGCTGGAGACCTTCAGCCTTGTAGACGTGCTTGAGAATTTCGCGCGTAACAGAGAGGTTGTACAACAAGGGTTGTTTGTAGGCTATGATTCGAAACATTAGTTCACCGTTTTAGAAAGAACCAATCCTCCCTGGCCTCCTCAAAATCCGGCGCCGACGCTGCCTCAACGCCAGGAATATCCATCTTGGAAAAAAGACTTACATCCCAACATCTGGCCCAATTTCTGGCCAGCAGGTTCTAAGAACTTTTTCGTGCTGTCCCAGAACTTGCCAGCGTTCTGTTGCGCACTTGCCAACGTTTCCTGGGCCTTCTTTTGAGTCGCCTCTACCGATGTATTAGAGTTTGAAGAGGCGAATCTAGTGCCATTGAAAGGAGCCTGCCGTGAGCGAAATGCAGACCGAGCCAACGAATGTCGAAGAGTAGAAGAGGCAACCGGATGCATGGTGGGCGACGAACAGCAAAAACGAACAGCGGGGGAATTGTGACGGGTGGGAAAAAATTGGTCCCGGCTTATTCCGTTCTAGACTTTCATCTTATCTTATCTAGTCTAAGTAGTATCTCCTTGAACTTCGTCACGTGATTCATTTGTTGATCATGAACAAACGAGTGAGTCGCAGAGAAACAACATGCTGAGCGTTCAACATGAATTGGAATCTTGATGGCATTCTCGAACACACCCACGATACGTAAGTCGGAAAGTAGCTCCAGGGCCCATGACACCCATATCTCTGATCTCCATTACGAACTTTGAGTATATTAGAGCACGATGTGATATTGCGAGCCTATGATTCTGAATATTATATTGTCAAAGGTCACGTTGCCGTGCATTGGCGTCATGTACAACTGTGGAGCCAGAAGTGGGACTCGCTTCACTTTTGTGCGTAAATATATGAAATGTCGTCTGCAAATTCCTAATTCTACTTTCCGGGTAGGGATCCCAGGACACGATGATTTTGGGTGAGGCCCATAGTTTCTGCGGCTCTACCCATGGGATAATGTTCGGTTATGATGCTGTTGTAGGCGCCTCATGCAGCTCTTCGTAAGCGGTTTGCAGACGCCCAAAGGCCTCGTGGCCCATTACAGACCAATCACGCAGAGCCTGCTATCAGAAAAAGATGTCGAAAGATGACAGGGAACTAAGGCACAGCGTCGTCTTTGGGATCTTCTGACGCTCGTCTAGTATACTTAACGACATAACCCCATGTCAAATCACCCTTCAACACACCCCCTCTTAACTCATCGGCTGCAAAGCCTTTGCTCAATACTGGATCTCGCGTCAGTTTCCTGCTTCACTGGCCACAGAAATGTCGGTGATTCCTTCATTCTTGATAGGGGCAAACTCAATCTTAATCGGGGCAATATTTTGAAGGTGTTTACCCCAGGTATACCTCGTTCTGCCCACCGAGGCAGACAGATGGCTACCTTGACTGGATTCGGTGCTCGCTCCTATCATGCGCCCCGATTCCTGCTTAGCTGCGTTTGTCAAGATGTCTACGTGAAGATTTCTTTCTGGAATGATCATTACAGCTTTCTGATGCTGTCGTACTGTTGTGTTATCGGAATAATAAAATGCCTCTATCACAGCTTGTGAGTAAGCTTTCTCCCTCAACATCTTCGCGGCTCAAGCGAATACTAATAAGTTACAGTTACTTCTCCTTTGGGAAATTAAGAACGGTTCACTGTCACAATGTTCGGGAAGGGGCAATATTTCACTATCGTTGAAAGACCTGCAAAAGAAACAGGTTTTATGAGTATCGACGATCAGGTATGAACCGTACCCGCCAAAGATCTCATAGGAAATTGACGTATATGATGGATTCTTATTAGCTCCGATTCATTAAATTTCGCCACCGTTCAGAGCATCGTCACACTTCATTTGAAGTGAAGCCTCCCGCCCGGAGGCGGTGATATCTCCTATCCTCCACCTTTGTTCTTCAACCGACCGCCCCATCGTATCATTCGCTTGGAGTCACACATCGTGAGCAATGATTTTTTGTTTCCGCTTTTGTCCCGTCGTCTGAAACGTCCATTCTAGGGGTTTCCCCAACGCTATGTACAGGTCATTGTCTAATTGCTGCCAACACCAATACCAATACTTGGTATACCTGCCGCGCTGATTCGTGTGATCCTACCTCCGGTCTTGCTATATCGCCCGCAGCCCTTCCATATGGGTCCTATATAATGGTGAGTGATTCATACACTATTGCTCAGTTTCTTTTCGATTTTCCTTTTCCTACATCTCGAAGTACCTTATAACTACAATGCCTAGTGCCCGTGGGTGTTACCTCGATATTGCCATTGCTGATGTCGTCTCACTGAACACGCCCAGACCCCAGAACAGATCTAAACAACCTCGTCGCGAAGTACAACCTCCTTTTAAATCACGAATTCCACCCCGAGGGACCTTTAAATGACTGCTACTGGACCTGCATAATTTACGGTATGGATCAAACGGAAATGGGCTTGCTCTTTGTTTTGACTTATTATCGGCCTCTGCTAGTTAATAGAACCGAGTGGGCCCGCCATAAGGATAGGAGCAAAGACAAAGCCAAACAGGCGGCCTCTATTCGCGTTTTACAAGACCTTCATTCAAGAGGCTACTACTAAGCCTTCGCAGCTAATTGCCTATATTCGGACTATCTATTCCCCCCGCTCATCTGAACATATTTTTTCCTCGCTTTCTTACTTTTGTTTTGCTACTTTACCTTTCTTTTTCACCCTTACTTCCTCACTACTCTAAGACTGCCCCCAGCTTCTTTCTAATGGAGTTGGATCCATTCCTCCAAGCAGTTTGGTATAGACATGTCACTATAATACTATAATTGCCATTTATGTTCCAAAGGGACTCCATTTGGACTTCATTGCCTCTCGAGTTTCTGCATATGGGCCGTCATCAATATCCTATTCTCGTCTGTATACTTGACACCGTAACGACATCTTACGCCCACGCCGGATCGTCGTTTAAGGCAGTGAAACCTGTATAGTAGCGCTACTGACAAGCGAACCGTGCTTTCCGCCTTGATCGTGGACAGAGGTATACAAAGCTTGTATCTCCCCTATTTTCCTGACAGGCTCTGTAATTCGAACAAAAATATTCGAGGACTAACCTTGGACTAACCTATACTGCGGCACAACGGCATAATTTAGTTATAGTCAAGTTATAAATGTTCACTTGCTATACATAGCCGAAAAAAAAACGAATATTCGCGCTTATGGGCTGCAACTAGAGGAGTTGCTAACCACCAGGTTCGACCATTTCGTCCCGTATTGATCTATTTTTGTCAACCTTGGTGTTCCGTCGGCACCCGAAAAAAATATTGTCAAACAAAGGCGATGTGTTTTCATGCTTGAGCAACTCTTCTTTCTTCAATAAGCGTAAATGGGTGACAGGTGATTTGGCTACGAAGTGGTTGGAAACCACGGTACCCGCGAAAATTCGAAGGAAAACTCAAATCGCGGGCTTCGAACCGTTCTTCGCGGGAAAGTATGGAGGAAACGATAAGGACTCTTCTTCACGAAGCTAAGACAGACCTTGCTGGCCTCGAAGCCGAGACCCTGACGACAGAAACTTATCTTGTAAGTCTCAAGCTGCAACGACAACGGGATAGAAAACGAATCTCCATTTTGCGTGCGAGGGTTGCACCTATCAAACGACTCCCAGTGGAGATTATGGCCCAGAAATTCTGGTTCTGCACTCCGGGGGTCGTGGTACCTCCATGGAACGAGCCCCTACATACGTGGAAATTCATCCATCGTACGTATTGCCTTATATGTTATGGGATACTATTATTATAAATGGGATAGATTTTTATGAAGATCAATCTCTCGATGAATGGGTTGAAGGGGTCAGGACTAGCTTATCGGATGCACTGCCTCGTAACCATGGTATACTCTCCCTCACTACATCTTCCAAATTACATTCATTCTAGGATATTTTTCTCAGCCTGACCCAACGATTAGAACTCTTAGGGTTGTGCCTCGATAGTGACGAGGACTTTCGTCGGATTCTGCAATTGCCACCGCATTCCTTCTCTCATCTCTTTTCTCATCTGGAAGCAGTCGACATTCTGCTGTGTGCCGATCGTAACTCTCTTCCATATAACTACGAACCCACTTCATTCCTGACCGCTCCCAATCTGCGACGTGTTATGTTCGACGCTTTAGCGGCCTATTTTTCTTCGCACATACTGCCTCTCACACAACTGACGGAACGCGAACTCTACACGAGCATGTCGTCAGAGCTCCTTTACGCAACTCTCCAACATTGCACCTCCCTCATCCGTGGGGAATTTTTAGTTGAAGGGATACTGCCGGTCCATCTAACGACGAAAGATTCACTTATACTGTCCCGCCTCAATCTGCTTGGACTTTACCTCAAATATTTCCTCGATGAAAACGCTCTTCTCAACCCGCTCATCGTCCCAAACCTGCAGGTTTTACGTCTCGTATAAGGACGTCGTACAGAGCCCTATCTTGGAAGCGATTGAAGTCTCTCATCGTACGCTCCAAATGCTCCCTCATGGAGCTGTCGGTAAAAATTTCGCGATAAGTTCGATCACTGAATGCATCAATACGGACGGCATTGAAAACCTTCTTGCGATTATTCCCTTTCTGATAACGTCTGGGTCTTCATTCGCTACATCTGCCCTGGTATTTCAAAAGCGCAGCGCCGCCAAATTCTTCCGCGGCTTGAAGATTCCGAATGGATTATTGGACCGAAGGCGTTTTTAGCCCTGCTGGATTCACTCGATTCTTATGTCAACAATCCGTCACACTCGCAGATAATTTCCGTTAAGTATTTCCAGCGGGGCCTACATGAAAACTTATATTACCACAACTATGCGCAGTATAGTGTATACGAAGCACTGAAATATCGGACTCTATTTGTTTTGGACCCAAACACACAGGGGAGGAGATTATGGTCCTACTGGAGGCGTATCTAACGCGGAGCGATCGGGAGATTTCGAAATCTGGCAATGGGAGTATACAGGGGAGTACAGGCGTAAGGCTATGAGTGGTTTGAAGGAAACTGATATGGTAATCTTTCTCTTTTCTGAATATCGGGCGCTGAAAACTGATCTGCCGGTGATACATAGGTTTAGAGACTGTGAATCCCCTCCATCAATTTCTGGAATGAAGATTGATAGACTTCTATGGAATCCGAATAAGGTGGTCTTAGGGAACCGTATACGTGCGAGAGAACGAGTTGTTCGTGAATAACGACATCCCGAGCTAGTACGAGTCATAGAAATCAGGCTGCAACACATACTTTCTACTCTTCCCCGCTTTTCTTAGCCTTTCTATGCCTTCGGCGTATGGGTAGGCTAAACCGGACACCACAGCCATATCAAAGGAAATAAGGCACGGCTTCACAGCTTTGGGCCACTTCTGAATAAGGCGTCTAGGTCTGGTTTGGCGTTTGCTTATATGCTGTTCTAGCACTCACCTTTATAATAACTTTCATAATCTCACAAATCTTCTTTACAAACTCTCCCCAATCATATGCCCCAACAAACTCCAGCGAGGTCCCATCTACGTCAATCACCAAGTGCCAACTATTACCAGTCCTGGTACGGCTCTCATGAACGAGATATCTGTGAGATTAGCTTGGTTTGTCGGGATGATCTTGAACAGCAGTCACCGAACAGAGTTTATACCAACAACCCTAGAACCTGGTCTGCTAGATCAGATACAACCATGTCCCACACAAGCTCCTGGTCCGGCAGGGGGGCAAATTACCACCATAACTAACACCAGACAATGGTACACATTAATCGCGGAGCTACTACAGCCTTACAGTTGCTGTTACTGTCGACGTCAGAACCTGTATACAGGTGTCCGTGCGGCTCTTCGCTGTCTCTATTCATAACACTGATGACTCATTCCGCTACCCGAAGTGTTGCTCCGCTTTGGCCTCTCATTTCAAGCGAAGCGCAAAGGTGACTCAAATACAAATTATAGTTGAAACTGACGCTTTGGGATACTTGTGACGGCAGCTCCCTTTAATTGCTGTGGTGCTGTAAGAAAATTATCGATCTCTACCCATATACAACAGCTCATGGGTGAGCTTTTTTCATCCCGAAGTGCGGAAAAAAGCTGAAGAGTTACCCTTCTTTTTTAGATCGTTGAGATTACAATGAATCAATGTATCTATGAGATCCGACGGTCCGTATCCCTTCCCTATTTATGTTCCGGATTACTCTGAAATCACCGGCCTCGTGGATCCGTGTGCTAACTGACCGATAGGATGCATCAGTAAGATGACAGATTTCTTGTTCGCTTTTTGGCACTTTCTGGCACTTTTTGGCTCGATGACAAGTCTGCAAGTTTCCTCTGAAAGTTTTTCCTATGTGTGGCATCACAATACAGGTCCAATACCCAAACTAGGTTTGTAGTTGGTCTTCAGGAATGTATTGAGTATGAAGTTCACCTGTAAGTTGATCCTACATATCAAAAGTCAGCCCATAGTTCTGAATTATGTTGTCACCATCTGTGATGGCGACAGCAATGGTATGTAAACACAGTGCATGTTCTGTGCTCGGAAACATGTAGGTGAAGGCTGTGGGGATATCCTGAGACCAGTCAACATGTTGTTAAGCACACTACTGGAGAAGCAATAAATTTCAAATAAATTTGCATTGAGAACTTGTCGAAATTCAGACATAGCTTTTCAGCTGTTTGTTTGCACACTTTTCGGACTTGTACAAGCTTGTACAAGCATGTACAAGCACAAAAAGAAATTTCTATAAACACTGATGCAGATGTTTTTTTCGATATATCTTTGTATATCTCATATGCAAATTGCAATGTTGGTCCACTGGGACGTTTGCTGATGGACATTCCAGTATAGCTAGTCAACGCATTCCTCCTCATGTGCCGTTGAATGTCATTAGGAAAGAAGCTAACTATCCCTTTAACCACCAGAGCTTGGCAGGATGATATATAATGTACTCTTACTAGAGTACCTTATGTGGTACTTGCAGGGCTGTAAATTAGAGTAGAATCTGATATATAAAATTGCTATGCTTAACTGTAGAAGGTTCCAAATTGGCAAAATATGTTTATCCCATTAATATGTTGTATGATATATTATTTTACAATTAGATAAAACAAGTTATTTGAATACTGTTTGAAAAGGCTTTACATAATTCTGTTTGGCTTACTGTACATAATCAGGTACCGGGTCAAGCATGGTAACGGGTCAAACGCAAATATCTCAAGAACTAGGTGACATTTTCATGAGCTCTTTCTTCCTAAATTGAAGCTGATATCTGGTGGAACATGTATGTGAAGTCGCCAGTCGGACAAAGCAGCAGGTGTCGAACAAGAAGGGTGGGACCATCAGCCAGGGATGATTTTTTGATGTGCAATTTTCCATACAGCTCTCATGTGCACATGTAGACCCCTTCTGCAGCCATAAGATGTGTTCCAAATCCTCAATATACATCTTAGGCATGTACCAGAACAGCCACAAGCCATGGAAAGGGGACATACTGGCATGGTGGCCAGGAAGTCATGGGCAGGTCAGGGTATTTTTAGCGAAAATGTCGGGATTGAGTCCACTGGTGTCGCTCCACAACACTGAGGCGTATATAGGCCAACTGTGGGATAAAAAGTCTTCGTACTAATGGCTTATGCATGGACATTTTTTGGGGATTTTTGTGCACAGGGGTGAGCATTGAAATCGATCGACATTGGAGCGCCACCCACACTAACCATCAATATGAGCAAACAGGGTGGGTCGCCAACTTACTGTCGACCTACACATATCCTCATGAAGCTTAAGCATGGCCCGTCCAGTGGAAATGATATCACATATGACACGAGAAACCTTGCCAGCAACTCTGGAAGAAATGCAGAGGTAGTTCCCTCGAAAAAAGTCTATTTAATCTACAGGTACATATCAGGGTCAACGGCACTGTGCCTCATGAACCTTCCATCCCTGAATTAAAAATTTGAACAAGAGGATGAGCACAACATTACTTCGTTCTTTTCATCCACAACTATGGATACCCCATCCCTTGTCCAAGTTGACCCTCTCAACCTTGAAGGAAAATCCAATGAGGAGCGGATCCAAATGGCCATCAGTGCGATCAAATGGAATGGATTCAAGACAAATGGAAACCCAACATATTCATTCCATGAGGCTGCACAGACGTTTCGTGTCAGCAAGACCACTTTAACAGCATGCTTCAATGGCTGGAAGACTTGTGAAGAGGGCCATAAGCATGAACAGACACTCAATGATGCTGCTGAAGGGACTTTAGTTGAGTGGATCCAAGAATGTGGTCATCGGAACATACCTTTACATCCATCTGCTGTGGCTGCACATGTGAAGGCTATTTTGGGTGTTGAGATTGGTGAATGTTGGGTGCAGTGCTTCCGGAAAAGACATCCCGAGCTGCGGGCGCGGTGGGCGACAGGCATGGAGCAGTGTTGTGCACAGGCATTAAACCCAGGCACTACTGCAGATCTCTATACGACGGCTGATGAACTCATTGCGAAGTATGAGATAGAGGCAAAGGACTTGTACAATATGGATGAAAAAGGCTGTCAGCAAGGTGTTGGGGGTAAAGTGCATGTTTTGGTGGACTGGAACCAGAAGAATGTCCAGCAAGTCAAGGATGGGAATTGAGAGCTCATCACTATTCTAGAGTGCATCTGTGCAGATGGCTCAGCAATTCGACCATCGGTAGTCTTCAAAGGAAATAGACGCAACTTGGAATGGGGAAGAGACAACCCATGTAATGCAAGGTGAGTGGTTTCGTTGTTATATTGTACTGTGCAGCTAAGCATCAGTGACCATCAGCATTTTGCATTCACTGAATGGTTGGACAGATCAAGAACTTGGTTCAGCATGGCTTGAACAAGACTTTGAACCCATGACACAAGACAAAGCAAAGGGAGGGTACCATATGCTTATTCTTGACGGCCACAATTCGCACACGACATACCAATTCTGCTCATTTGCCAAAAAGCATAAAATTATCATCCTCTGCCTTCCCCCTCATACCACACATCACCTCCAGCCATGTGACATTGGCATATTTGGACTGCTCAGCTCGGGGTGGAAGGCCATGGTGCGGGAGGCGCATGCCAATCATGTTCCAATCCGAAAAGGCAACTTCCTCCACTACTATTCGAGAGCATGGGGGGGGGTGTTTATGACTGACACTATCAAAAACACATGGCGTAAGACTGGCCTTTGGCCATTGAATCCCAAAGTTATCGAGCCATCTGCGTATGCACCTTCGCTGAACACCACAACCAAACCTGCCCCCCCTGTTGCCCCTGTTGTTCCTCAAATCCTCATACCTGGGACACCAGCCCGCCCATTGAAAGGCCATACCATCCTGCAAAGATCTACATTAGATTCAAGGCCACCAGTGGCAACAAAAGCTCCGATTGCCCAGCCAGTTCTGGAATCAAGTCCTCCAGTGACATTGTCCAATACTGGCTGGGGTGTGCCAGCACTGACATCTCCCATGGCAGTTTCATCCTCCCCCATACCAGCATTGCTATTGTCCACAACAGCGCCACCCCATTCTGTCGATACTTCATTGGCTGAATTGTGTCCTTTATTGCCCAGATCATGTCCTTCATCACCTGGGTTGCGTCCTTCATCACCTGGGTCACGTCCTTCATCACCTGGGTCACGTCCCTCATTGCCCACATTGCTGTCTTCCATCCCAGCTGCCATGCTAAACCCGATGCCATGCCCTGTATCGAACAAGGAAGAATTAGCCATCTCCGATGATGTTATCAAAATGGTTCTACTAAACGTACCAAGATTTAGAATTGCTGGCCTTCCTCCACATCTTCATGGCAACACATCACGGCCCATGGTTGTCCAGGAGAATGCATTGCTTCAGGATTTGCTGGATAAGGCGCGGTACCAGATGAGCCAGGATTTTGCGTTGTTAAATTTAATGGAACAAGAAAATGAACATTTGTGGCAACGTCTTTTTCACAAGACACAGAAGCCCAAGAAGAAAATGACCAACATTTATGCTCAACATATGACATCAGATGAGTGCCTGGAAGCATTGGCATGGGATGTATGGATGTCAAACTGGAAGAACCTCTTCAAAAGTGCCAAGTGGAAGGAGCATAAGAAGGCCTGTGTAGCGGAAGAGAAGAGGTTAGCGGCTGAAGAGAAAGAAAAGGAGAGGGAAAAGGAAAAGGAATGAAAGGATGTGGAAAGGCGGGAGAAAGCACAGGAGAAGGCAGAAATACAACAGGAGAAAGCTCGGGAGTGAGAACAACAAAAAGCATTGAGAGATGCAGAGAAAGCAAGGAAAGCGGCCATGGCAGCCACTATTTGAGAGCAGAAGGCGGCAAAGGCGAAGGCAATCACAGCTGTGAAGGCTGCAAGGGCAAGAGCAGGCCAAGAGGCAAGGGCCATGCGCGTGGCAAAAAACCGGGCCCAAGGGAGAATGGAGGAGATAATCAGAGACTTGGATGAAGGTGAGGTGCCTGATGATTCTGCAGGACCAGATACACCAGGAGACAAAGATATTCTTCCTACACCTTGTCCTTGTCCCTGCCCACGGCCAGCATATTGAAGAAACAAACCCCTTTGTGACAATGTAGGCCCACAGTCACAGGTAGCACCAGCCACCCCACCCAATCCTCGTCAGCAGTCTGTGCATCAGATCATTAGTCAAGATGAAGGAGATGTGTCATTGTCATCACCTGCTCTGGCTCCTACTTCTTCACCTCCCCCCTTGAGAATGAGGCGAACAAAACAAAAAGCTTGCAATGTGGCGGAAGAGTTGGCAGAGATGGGCCCTACAAGAAAATTACAACAAAGGTGTTGATGCTGGGTGGCTCACACAAGAGGTTTGAGTGGGATGAACAAGATGTATTACAGTCGAGGTTGATAGGGGTCGACTCGAATGTTGTACATCAATGGTTGATCAGTTGAGCATCTTTGTTTACATCTGTTGACCCCATGACCCGTTACCATGCTTTTGGCATTTTTGTACCCCCTTCTCCAAAATATTCATTACATGGCATCAACAGTATCAAAAATCATATGCACTAGTTCAGGATGTCAACAAGATGGTATTTTAGCCCTACGAACAACCCAATCATCGATTTCCTCAGAATTACATGTACCATTCACAATTTGCCTTGAACTGACCCACTACACCATAGAACACGGTATGTAAATATTTGTCAGAATCATGTTTCCATAACATTTGTCAGCTAACACTTGGGGAAATGGCTTGTTTTGGTGCCAAATATACATTGAATATACTTTTGAATATACCTATTGGACCAACAATGTAATAAGCTTGAATATATTTTGAAAATCCTAAATGTATATTATGATGTACATGTGATGTATAAGCCCCAAATATATGCAAGGTATATCCTGTGGCACTTTTGGGAATATACATTTGATCATACCACATGTATTAGATACAGGATAAGCACAGAATATACATTGGCTGTACACCAGTTTGGTTCACATTTGGCTTGCCATGCCAAGACAAGCTGCCTGATGCACATGATGCATCCTCCCAAAAAAAAGCATGTCACTGGGTCACACATGTCAGGCAGCTTGTCTTGGTATCACTGAATGGTTTGTCTTGGCATGGCAAGCCAAATGTGAACCAAACTGGTGTACAGCCAATGTATATTCTGTGCTTATCCTGTATCTAATACATGTGGTATGATCAAATGTATATTCCCAAAAGTGCCACAGGATATACCTTGCATATATTTGGGGCTTATACATCACATGTACATCATAATATACATTTAGGATTTTCAAAATATATTCGAGCTTATTACATTGTTAGTCCAATAGGTATATTCGAAAGTATATTCAATGTATATTTGGCGCCAAAACAAGCCGTTTCCCCAAGTGTTAGCTGACAAATGTTATGGAAACATGATTCTGACAAATATTTACATAAGCCAAACAGAATTATGTAAAGCCTTTTCAAACAGTATTCAAATAACTTGTTTTATCTAATTGTAAAATAATTATGAAAAACTCTCATTTTTGTTTCAAATAGGTTCAGTTGAATTATTTTAATACAGGCCCAGTGAAAATACAGAAGAAAACATATCATACAACATATTAATGGGATAAACATATTTTGCCAATTTGGAACCCTACAGTTAAGCATAGCAATTTTATATATCAGATTCTATTCTGATTTACAGTCCTGCATGTATCACACTGTGTACTGTAATTATAGCATTTTGATGTATGAAATGGTGACAGTTGATATGTAACAGATTTAATGTTGTCAAATATCTCTGATAGAAATTGAGAGGCTTTCAATCGAATGGCTGAAGATGTTGCCAGACTCTAGTTGAGGAAATCAACAACTTGATAAACAATGCAGATGAAGACCAATGTGATTGAAATGACAGGCCACCAGGCAGGTGGTGGAATCAACATGTTATATGGTTTGTCAAACAGTGATTTACAATATTGACAGCCTAAAGTACAAAGTACTTTGATAGACTCAAATTGAGGGATTGTAAACACAAATCAAAGTTGAAAGACCAAAATTGAGGTTGAGAGTACAAGTCAAGATCAAAGAGTGCAAGAAAAGTGTGGATGTGAATTGCTGTTTAATACAGTATCTATATAACATGGGCCTTTTATATGTCAAAAATGGTACCTAAACTGGTAAATTTTACAATGGAGTCCATATCACAAAGATGAGGTGAAATAGGGGTATATCTAAAAAAGGTACTGTATGACGGCATTGTACTAGATCTACAAGGGTCATCAATACTCTAAATTGAAGTCAGCCAGCCCAATTGGGCAGAGTTGGGTTCATAGTCTGAAGTGGAGTCAAATTGACATGTGTTGGGTATAATCGGTTGTCAAAATGTGCTGGTTGCATGATCCAGCAGCAGAGAGGCAAGACAAAAGGAAAAGAAAGAGGAATGGGATGTGATTGGAGGGGTATAAAGTTGTGATGAGTGTGTAGACAATTTGAAGACTTGCCAAGATGATATTGAAGTCAAAGTCAAAGTCAAAGCCAAAGTCAAAGAAGACAAGATGATATTGTTGTTAAAGATATTGGTTTACATGCATAGCATGAGTGTGAGTGTGTCAATGGATGTAATTGCCTGCTTAAACACCATAGTTGAATGAGCCACAAGTATTCTGCTGACACTACCCACCTAATTACCAAGGCTTACAATTGTCTGGTCTGCTGGTCTGATATTCTCTTATGTCTCCTACCCACATAGAGACCTGTGACCCTCAGTAAAAAATAAAGTCATCCATAGTCAGTGTAAACTCAGCAGAAATGACAAAGTCAATGAAAAGTCATACAAGAGTCAACAAAAAAGGTAATTCAAACTCATGATTTTGTCAACTTTCAATATGGAGTCAGCCATTTGGGAGGAAATGAATAATTTTTGACTACCTTGGGCTGGCTCTTGACCATTACATTTGGGTGATGTCAAAACTCATGACTAAAGTTTGACTTTATTTTTTACTGAGTGTGACCATTGAAGATATAATTCTGGCATCCAAAAAACACCAATACAATAATATGTCACTCTGGTAATTGTAATGACATTGCATTCCATGGATAGCAGAGCTATGCCATGCATCATCCAAAAATGTCCCAGTCTCTCCTAATCCATAAAAAGTGCCAATTAACAAGAGTAAGATATCCCTCACTCAGCATCACTTTTTCCACTTATAAGTACCTAACACAACCCACATGTCTCATCAGCAATCTCTCAGACTTCTCATAGTGGACAATGTCTCATATAGAATGTATCAGATTCACAAATGAACATTGATAACTTTGTATCTCAGGACACAATTGCTGTGGAACATTGTGGAAGGTCCTTTATGAACATCAACATGACTGTTATTGGTCCACCACAGTATACAGTATGCCCTCATGAGCCAATACCACACCTGATTGCCAACCTGTTCTAACTTCTGTTAGTCCAAGGCATAGTTTATAGTTGCTGTCAGGGTAGAAGCAGGGGACAAGCCAAGGAAGCAGCAGCTGCTGATGCTCATCAAAATCTGCTCCGAGAGATGCATCATTAACAAAGGAAGTTCAAACCTCCACCCACAAAATGCAGCTGCCATATCTCCACCCCCCTGAATGTTGGAATAGGGCAATCCAGCACACCAATCACACCACCCAGACATTTCACATGATATGTATATCACATAGACATTTTAGTTTTGCATTTGCTTTTGTAATGGACTCACATATGATTTATAGTTGTTATAGGTGTTATTTTATTCATGTATTTATATGAGCCATTTTGTACACTCTTCAATCCATTATTAAGCGCATGTGGGTTTGACCCAGCTACATGCGGGCATAAATACCTATTACCACTAAGTAATCTGTAATGGGCCATCAGGGTGGAGCTGTACACTAAGTTGCTCTCCAGGTCATATTATGGGTCTAGACTGAGGATACCTGCAGTCCAATGGTATTGTACTGTACCATGTCTGAACCTCCCAACACCTTAAAGGTTTGCCTTCGTTTGTCAGGGCATGGTCCCCTCCCTTCACATTGGTACCCTGTTCCACTCCCCCCCTGGTATTTTCAGGTTGCCCTGGAAACCCATTACTCCCCCCCAGTGTCGAAGATAAATGTCCAATCTAAATGAATGGCCCATACCTCAAACCTGCTCCCCCTCTCCTGAGTCCCCCTATTACTTGCCCCCCTGTTCCACACCACTCTCCCAAAGCAATGACTCCCCTCAAAAATGAGGCCACCAAATCCCACCATTGGATGATAACCTGGCATTCTCCCCAAGAGGTGTGCTCTGTGCAGGGCCAGTAGCTGATCGGGGGCCAGACCCCTTCCTCCTTTTGTATTTGGGTGTAGTGGTTAAGCGAGTACGAAAAAATTTGTCGAAAATGTTGGCAGTGATGCTCCCTAAGGATCTGCGCAAAGCAGAGTACAAGAGTTGTGGTGTCCTCATGTGGCCTGGTAGTTGATAAGGTGGATGTGAACAGATTAGTGAAGCCCCCAGTACAGGCAAGATGAGATGACCCTGCAGATAGTCAGGATCAGCTCTGATAAGTTGAAAATTTGGATATGGTGTAAAAGGATAGTGGCCCAGGCCAAAAGAGTGGTCTGATGAAAGGCAATCTCGATTAGGGATGAGGTGTTAGGTAGTTTAGGGACAACCTAGTGCAGGAGGGATGAATTCCCACAGTTGGATGGTGGTGGTAAAAGATCAAGAAGCGTCATGCTGCTAAGTTCAATACTGAACAATACTATAATGCTATGCCTTTAGTTGTTAACCTTCATATTCTTCTTATACAACTCCAATATCTAATCATTTGCTACAGGGTATGCTGTGTTACTTTGTGTTCATTATTCAATGTACCATATGCCAACAATATGTGATGCTAT
Organism: Collybia mongolica; assembly: GCA_013420905.1. Classification (NCBI taxonomy): domain Eukaryota; kingdom Fungi; phylum Basidiomycota; class Agaricomycetes; order Agaricales; family Clitocybaceae; genus Collybia; species Collybia mongolica. The sequence continues at coordinate 310,256 of JAAXNY010000019.1, forward strand.
AAGTGCCTGAGTGCCGGAGCCACTGCAATGCAGCTTCTGGTAGTGCCTGGACAGTCAAAGCCAGAATATTGTGATACCTAATCTTCAATTACATCAGCAAATGTTATGTTAATAGGAAGGGGTAGCTCTACCAATCTTGCACCAATCCCCAATGTCATTTTCCCAGGCCATTGACTGAAGTACAACAAAGGAATAACATAGTAGTCATGCCACCTTGAAAGTGCTATTCACCTTAGATATTAGTCCCTCTTACAGTGCAGACCAAAGATCAAGGGGGGTAAAGAGATGAGTGTCATCTGTAAACCCAAGTTAATCATAAAAGTTGTGAGTCATGACTTGTCATGCTGTTTTGGGGAAATGATACTCCTTTACTTACAACTTTGTGTTCTTGTCTCTTATACAATGGAAGTGGGGAGGGGCAATTGCTGGTCATTTTGATTTGTTTATAGTTGTTTGTCCAGTCTGGAAAAGCACCATTTGATGACCCACATTGCTGGTGGCTCAGAAACTGAAGATAATGGATTGTTTTAATAGTAAAAGCTGTTCAATCAGCCTGGAGAGGGTCTTTGTGGGGATGGGCAATGTTTAGTAATTTTGCATACTGATGAAATTTCATTGATCAGTAATATTATTGAATAAATTATATTCATTAATAATTCAGCTAAAGTTGGTTACCCACAGCTCTTCTTGTGTATATTCCAGTGCTTAACACACATTGAGGGCTGTCTGTCCTTTATAATAGAGTACATGCTTTATATTTATTAAGGATTTCCACTATTCAAGCAGTTGAAAAGCATTGGTATGGTAGGAGCTGCTGATTAGCTGATTTAGGTGTGGCTGTGCTGTGATGATCACACACATGCACTGCAGCACATGTGAGTGGATATGGTATGTGTTTTGCAGATACTTACTGCCATCTCTCATATAGTGGCTCAAAAAATTACCCACATGTTTCCAACCTTTGCAAAGATGTGTAAATAGCTCTACAAGTACCACATATGTATGGTGCCAAACTGTTGGTATGTGATGTAAAGAATACCCTTTGAGCTATGAGAAAAGCCCACACCCATAGGAAATGGGTATTACTTATAGAGATACAGCTCAATTAATGTGAAAAATCATGTGGGCAATTTCTTGAGCAGTAGTTTTAGAAACAAAACTTGATAACTAGTACTTGGTATTTCCACCCTTGGCCCTAATGACTGCTTCCAACCTCCTGGGCATGCTTTCTATCAATCTTGACACTGTTCCCCAGTGATCTCACCCCATTTCTCTGCAGCTCTTTCCCACAACTCAAATACTCCAGAGGGGGGGTGCTCATGGTTGTTAACCAATTTTTTGAGGAGGTCCCAGAGATGTTCAATGGGGTTGAGGTCAGGAGACCATGCAGGCCAGTCTAGAACATTGATATCCTGGTTATTGAAGAACTTGGTGGCCAGATTTGAAATGTGTTTAGGGTCATTATCCTGCTGGAAAATAACATCTGCTGGAGAAATGGTGGAAATTTGGATGCTCTCCAGCAATCCTTCCTCCAAAATCTTCACATAATGCTTGGCATCAATCCTGCCCTCCACTCCCATCATTGTCTCCACTCCATTTCATCCCATACAGCCCCATACCATAATATTTCCTCCACCATGTTTCACTGTAGGAGTCACCTCCCTTTCTAATAGTGACTGGCCCTTCTTTTTCCACATATACTGCTTCCCATCTGACCTAAATCTAGAGATTTTGGTCTCATCTGACCAAATAACCTCCTTCCAGTCATCCACAGTCCACTCTTGGTACTTCAGGGCAAAGGCTAACCTTGCCCTTCAATGTTTCATGGAGAGATATGGCTCTTTCTTCTTGATACCAGTTACAAAGGCATCTTGTTTAAGTGCATTTCTGACTGTTTGAACACAGACAGGCTGGGAAGGATAGTATTGATGTTTTGAGTGACCTGCACAGCATTTTCAGGTTTGCCAGTGTTGATTTGTCTGCTGATGGCCCTTTTGTCTGTAGGTGAAAGCTTGGGGGGGCACCCTGCTGGGAGATTCTCCTTATCAGGACACATCTCTTTATTGATAAGGTGCTTTGAGATGCCATAGGTGAGTAAAAGGTTACTTACTTTGGCTTGGACTTCAAAGTCTCTTATTTTCTCTTATAATCAAAAGTAGTGATGTGCACGGCTTGGCTCAAAGCCGCAAGCCGGCCGGGGCCGAGCCTGCAGAAGCCGAGCCGCCCTGAGCTGTGCAGCAGGCTCTGAAGGGCTCACGGCTCAGGCTTGGAGTTTTCAAAGCCTGGAGCCATGGCCTAAGCCGCGGCTTTTTCACTGGCAATTGTTACAATTCAAATTGGACTTTTGGTACATGAATACTAACAATGTAATCCCTCCTGGTATGACTGTTGTGGTGTGGTGGGGAGTGCATACTTGTAGATCCCAGTCCCTAAATCATTGCGTGCTAATATATTGTTTTTAGTTAAATGCACCTTGTTACCCAGTTGCAAGTTCACTGGCTTGTGATTATCTTGCAATTATGGCATCTTCTGTCTCAAGTGAACACGCATTCTTGTCGGCTGGCCTTACAATCAGTAAACATCATAATCAGCTAAAGGGTGATATCGTAGAAGCTTTGCAGTGTCTGAAGTGTATGTATCATAACAACCTCATCTTCCAGGACATCATAGCAGCTACTGAAGAGGAAGAGGACCTTGAGGATATGGACCTTGAGCTAGCTGGTGAAAACGAGGGCAATAACAACGTTGGGGAAGAGTTTACCTGGGATGGGCTACTTGGTGATGATGGGGATATATATGAAAATGAGAAGTAGGTCATTGTACCGAAATTCAATGCTCTATCCACTGCGAAGCCGCAGCTTAAGCCTGAGCCGGCCTGAAGCCATTGTCATGGCTCAGGCTTGTATTTTCTAAAGCCTAAGCCCCCAAAAAGCCGAGCCTTTGCCGCGGCTTTCAGGCCGAGCCGGGCCGTCAAGTCACTAATCAAAAGTGATTGGTAAGTTGGCATTCTGGGATATAATGGACAACTATTTCAGATTCCAGATGCCTTACACCAGCTCGCATGTCCTTGCTAACTGGATGGCATGTCATGAAGATATATGGCATGCAAGATGGGCCCTGCAGATAAACAAACTGTGAAAAATGAAACTATTTCACCTTTCTTGCAGTTTGAATATGGATTGGCCCGCCTTGAACAAAGGGGACCAAATATTTGGTTTATTGGCCTCAGTGCAGAAAGAAAACTTACCCACTACCTGTGGATTATGGACTGTTTGCTACTGATGTACTTGGATATATGCTCGGAAACATTGACATCATTTACTGTGGGTTTTGGCCTACTCCATATGAACGCAATTTGTTCATTTCATGACCTCACTTGCCGATGAATATCCATCATTCAGATGGAAAGCCTTGGACAAACATACAAACCAAAGCAGAGAACCTCGGTGAAGATCTTAGAACTCTTGAACGATAATTCACGAGGTCCAGTAGTGTATTTATGATCACGATCGTTGGACTGAGGATTTGGGCACTCGTCTGCGTTGAAAAAGCCCCATAAATTTCATGAAGCAGGTACTCTTAGTCTTCGCAGTACAGAATATTGACTAAATATACAGACTCAGGGATACTACACTGAATTCTCTGGAACTACTTCCTTCGAAAAGTCGCTCGATTTTTCTGAAGGACGAGAAGTATTTGAAGGGACTTCTGTCCCAGAGTCTCTCGAACTGTGAAAATCACTCCCAGTAACAGAGCCAGCAGTCGAACGGCCCATTTGAGTGTTAATAAACACTGGCATGACATTGCTTTTCCGGACCATAACACTGCTCACGGCATGAATGTCACCATCATCGCCTCTCAATTTGGTGTGACGAAAGACACGACACGCCATGATGTTTGTAAGCCCGATGGTGGGGGACGTAAAAAACGCGCGATACTGTGTCGGGATGCCGGGGGCAAAGTCCATAACTACTGCGAGCAAGTTGGCAAACGTGGCCACCCTGTTGGAATACTAAGTTTAACTCGTATTAGGAAGAAGAGGCATGGTCGTACAAATAGTATTTCTGTCCATCCTGTAACAATGCTCTTGAAAAGGCCGGAAGATACCTGCCAAGCAGATCTAACTTCCGTTTCGAAACGGACTCATCATGTGTGCTGGTGATGTGATTGCTTGAGAGACGCCAGGTGATCCCCAAAAAGACGCAGGTATCAAATGTGGCGAGGGTAATGTTGGCGGAACTACGGTAGGACCTGAAATGGGTGAAGGTACAATATTTGGTATTGCCGACATGCGCGCCCGATAGGCTTATGACGGCTGTTAAGGACCCACCGACGACGGCTATCCACAGGAAGATGAAACCAGCAGTGATATACTTGTTCCTATTGAATATTGCGCGCACACGGAGGAAGAAAAGAAGAGCGGTGGATGATATAGTAACGTGATACACTGCACAAACGACCTTCGACAAGGCGGCACAGTCATCGACAGGTGCAGCTATAGCATACAATGTAATCAGACAGTCGAGACGCAAATTAGAGGTGTGTACACACTTTGGAAGACTGTGGCTGTAATCGCATACAGCAGGGTGCTCCACCTAGAATATTTAAGTAAAGCAACAAAACCGAAAGAAGTAGAGCCAACCTCGACAGGAAATATAAGAACATTGGAAAAGAGGTTGGGTGTCGAGCCCAGAGTATGTAATCGGTATGTAGGTGAGTTAAAATATCCCAAATCAATACCTGAAACCGCAGTCAGGTTAGTCGAAAAGGTTGAACACCATTATATACAACACTGACACTTAAACCTCCTACAACGACATATTCCGTGACTGTTTTCTGATATGCCTGTTCCGGTGGCAGGAACGCCTTTGGTGTGAAGGGGTTTGGGAGATGAATGTCAGATGAGTTGGACATGCTCTCAATATTCGCAAAGATAAGTGAGGGGGGAACTCAGAAGCAAAGAGCTTGAGTGATCTATCTGTGTTCTACCTTTATAGCGGGAAGGTGCTTCGTAGTTGCGGCTTATTGCAGCTTGTGCTGATGATCAAATATTCTCTAAAACATTGAACTGTAGAGAGGTACCACGGATGTCCGGAAGGGGCCGTATGCAACGCATGTGAATGCCGATAATATTCCAAGCAGTGTATTTTCGTATTCTTCTGGGTGCGGAGGTTATATCAAACCTTGTTGTCAAATTTGAAAGAAAGTGGGAGCGCGCTTGGGCCATAGATTGTATATACTGCCTTGTCTTACACAAGATTGTGATAGTTGTAAGCGGTTTCCTCAGTCCTATTATAGTACGTAAGACCAGGCATAGACAAGGCTCCAAACATCTGGGTCCAATGGTGAATATCGAAACCATGATTCACATAAGAAGCATAGTTATTATGATGGAATCCTGCGATAAGCGTATCCAAATTCAAGTCTTACCTCCGAGTTAGGTGCATTGACAGTCTTACCTCCGAGTTAGGTGCATTGACAGGGAATTGATCAATACATCGCGACGTTTCGCGAGAACATTAAAGGTCCGACATTCCGTGAGGAGAGAACATTGCCATGTCTGTAAAATGGTAAGTTGATGTTGTAAGGACTGCGGTGATCAGCTAACGCAGGTTTTGGTGCTAGTTTTGCTTCGTATCCCAACATCGTTGAAGCGACCGCTCTCTTGGCATGGTGGCAGGCTATACGATGGCCACTGTTGATGCTAATATGGAGCCTATGTCACAGGACTAGCTGACCTGAGAGTGAGTCCTCGAACAAGACCGGTTTAGACTCAAGGCATGAGAAGAACACGGTATCCAGGTCGAGGCTGGCCGTTATCCGCGAGGTTGGGAGTCCCAGTCGTCAAGTGCCTGAGGGTATTTTCAACATTTTGGAATACGATGGTGTCCAAGTACTGCCAGTTGAAGACAAGTGATTGATGGAATATGACGTCTCGTGGACCAATTGTTAATCTCGTGCCATATGGGGAGGTCTCACATCAATCAATCCCATTTGAGGGCGAGCCATATCCCTTGATGTGCGAAATTTAGTCCCGATCTGGGATTGTTTTTTCACTTCATAGTAGTACAGTCACAACGGACGTAAACGTCAAATTGATATGTCGACAGCTTGCACTTGGCTACTAGCCGTGGGTTCATCTTTGTCGTCATTATCTCGCACACACAGTATATTGCACTTGTGATATCTGTACGCATTACCTAGCCATGGGATCTTCGACACCGTAATGTACGCTAGATGAAGCTATGAGTGGGCCGAGTTAGTTTGGACTTGGAAGACGGTTGAGAAAAAAAGGTAGTTGACATCACAGGATAGTTTGATGCAGTTCGAGAAATCAGTTCGTTGTTGTTAGACTCTGTAGCACGCAACCCCTTGCGGAAACCGAGGTCCGAGGTATAATCCCCTTTGCATCCATGAGTGGTAAGGAAATTCCATATTTTGACGGTAGGTTGCAAGCTGAGTTGTTACTACGTTGAGTATACGGCCCGTGCACTGTTAAAAGATGACGTCGATGTTAGGTGCACCACCTTTGCATATGTATGGATCTGGAAATTTGCAGAAACGGATGAAGGCACGGACGAAAGCTGGAGCGCCCATGACTCGATCGTTGTTTTCATCGCCTCCGGTACGCCAATCTCCCCCAGCGAAACTGCAACGAGTGTTGTGGCCATATTCAGAAGGCCTTCGTACATCCCAACAAATACGACGGTCGGATGCGTATCGTCATGTAGAGTATCAGGAATGTAGACGATGATGACCCACATGTATTTTTGGACAACACAGACAGAAGCAGTTCGTCAAAATCGGAGTGCATTTCAAAGCTCTTCTTGTTTTCCCTTGAGTTTGGGTCCACCAAATTGGCGTTCCTGTCCTTGTCCAGACCCAAGTCGCGCTCAAAGAGGTCGATGGGGCTGGTGACGTTTGCATGCTGCGAGATGAGAATATGAGTGCATGCCCGAGATTTCCGATCCATGCAATAGAAGTGATGTCATAAAGGGCGGCGCAGCTATTCATCACGGCTGGCGACGATGCCTGTGCCAAGCTGATATCGATATCTGTTGGATATTTGACATTTTTTGTTAGGTAAATCGCGATGCTTGCTCACCATGTGCATCTATGCCCAACCAACCTTCTACGATCTGCTCGACGCCTAGAGGGTCGTTTGCGGGTGGGGAAGTTGGTTGGGCGGGGTTAAATTTCGGGGTTGAATGGAGAATCCACGAACAACGAGAACAGAGAGAATACATCTGCTAAGGGCTTGACGGTGCAGCTATGAGCATCGGAAAGGCGGTACGAATGAATGTATTGACGAAGCCGGAATGGAGAACAACCTTAGAAAACAATCGCCTTTGGGAGAACCGAGAACTAGACGAAGCTTCATATCGCAATTTGGGACAGATTGACGATATAATAGACAGGGATGTGCCTATAGGTCAATTAACAGCCGCATGCACATCGTTTACAAACCAAAACTTGAAGAATGAGCATGACGAGGTATGTCAAAAACTCACTTTAATGCCTTGCTCGTCACATCAGCCCCAGGAGCTACGAGAGTGGTTCCGCATCACGATGTGAGTATTAGACTGTGCACTAGCCTCTCGCCGAGATGGCGTGTCGTTTTGGTCCATGCTTCGCCAAGGAGGGTTGGGGTTGGGTCTAACTTCGAGCAAAGAGCGTCACCAGATAAGAAGTGCTCGCCGTGTACGACACAAGAATAGAACTGTAGGCTGGACTAGATGGCGAGAGAACTTAGAAAGAGCGAGGGAGCGTAGGCAGGCAGTGAACAGATCCTGAAAACCAACACGTGACACATTTATTGGCGCTGCACAGCCACCAATTTATCGCTTCTCTTTCCCTCACCCATAATGATTGATATTCCTCTTACTCAACGATCTGACCTTGTTATGATGGCACCAGCCTTTATCATACATTCCGAACAAGAGGCTCCCCACCGCGTGAACAGGCTCGTCAAATATGTATCCGTGAAATCCTCTCATAATAACATACAAAACTATTGGTTTTTACAAAAGAAGGTGATGTGCACTACGTTCTGCCTTCTCAAGATCAGTTTTAGATATTACCAATGATCGGGGTGATTATGTAGTTTGCACCTTCGTGGGCATGCATTAGTCCTTGACTCATGACACACGAACGGAGCTAGGACGTACCGCGTCTGCGCGCGCTTTGAGTTTGGCTTCCCAATTAGTCCGCAGCTGAATGAGAATTTTGGCCGCATTGATGACCTCTTCGTCGACGTCCATAGCATATTTCCCACCTGTTTTCCGTGAGTTCAGAATTATGGCGTTATAACATCTCAACTCACCTCGTTCCGCAGGAGCCCTGCAGATCTCTCCGTTAGTCGCATGCGGACCGAGAGGTGTTTTCACGTTCAGTTTGAGTCGAATAGTCCGTCTTTTTAAGGTCTTGTGGCTTTCCTCCTCAACCTGTGACACGTTCTTTGCCGCGCCTTCATTCTCGATGTTCCGTTTGCTTGGGAGTACCTTCAGGGAATGAAATAATTCAAGTCAGCAAGCGCTGGGTATTAAAAAAAACGGACTTCGTCACATACCTCGTCATCTCTCAGGCTGTTCTGAGCGCCCAATGATCGCCTACTGTATGTATGTTGATGGGGCCCACAGCACCCAACATCATCAGTTGGCTCAGCCGTCTCACTTTCGTCCGGCTCATCTTCCTTGGCTTTCCGCTTCCCGTAGACCACCTTCGAAATTCTATGCCGTTCCTCCTTCAAATCTGTGCCCACCCGTACGCCCTTTGTAATGTAGATCTTCTCCGGTATTGTAGGAGGTACGATATCTTTTGTGATAGTACGTTTTGCTGGGATGATTATAGTGAACGACATTGAGTATGTTGGTTATAGAGGAGCGTTCAAATTTTCGAAGTGTCGCGGATCGTTGATAGCTTCACAGGCTCTGTCTGCGCTATATATATAATTTGTGGTGGCCATTGCGCATCTTGTTCCCAAGACAATGAAACGAAGGCCCAACAGCGCGGCCATTATGTTCAAAAATTTCATGGCCAATCGAAGTGACCTTGCATTGTTCCTGCGTATTCCTTGCACGCACCTTGTAATACGTCCCTAACCCGACGTTGGCCAAGCGTGTGACGATTCAGACGATCCTGCGTCAGTTTACACTTCGTATCAGAAATTAGTTTCGCATTGAAAATGTGGCAAGTATATTCCAATACAGACGTCAGATATGGACAGACATTCGCCAGCATTTGATAGTATCTGGAGGGCGCTCCATTACCATACTTATAGGCTACAAAAGATTTCAGCAATAGTATCCACCACAGCTTCCTTTGTCATGGACTATACAGAGGCAGTCAGCCCGATTTAAGAACGCGATCCATCCCCTAGAAAAAATCACCTTGCTCTCCAATCGCTTATGCTCAGAGCATAACATTACCAACAGCAAGAATACCATATCCTCGTGAGGCATGTTGGTTGCCAGTGCGAGTGTTGCATTTTCAGATCTTCCAAAGGCGTGAGTTTTACGGAGGATGAAGACTGCAGAGGGAACAGATTCGAATGTTGCCTATTAATACAGTCAATAAATGATGGACAGGCTTGATCCGTAGGATTAACCTTGCATTGCTTATTTTTTCGCTCGACGGTGTACTGGTGGCCTATCCGGCGCCATTCTCTTAAACTGAAATTGTTGTTGCGTTAGTGTCCACCACCCCAGGCCATACATGATTATGCTAACGTACGGATGTTGGTGGAAATTGCTGCCTCGTTTATGATTCAACGTCTCCCACTTCTTCACTACGCCACCAATCTCGAAAGTGTTCTCTTTCCAATCAATTGACCCGCCTGTGGTCGGAGCAGCTACTCCACCTCGGGTCACTGGCTGGAGAGCAGTTTTTTTCAGACCAAAGAAGCCGGAGTCTTTTCGCGTTGTGAAGGAGTGATACCCAGGGGCGCTTGGGACGATTTCGCTATTAAGAATGTTTTTATTAGAGCTAGTGAATGTGATCATTTGAAAGCAGGGGGTGGTGGTAATGAAAGTATGAGAGCCTTTAAATACAAACGGGAATGTGAGTGGCCACGGAAAAGAGAGATTCCTAGTACAGCATCGTGGCTGTGTTTGAAGCCCAAAGCCTATACCTTAGAAGTCAGTCAAGTTTGACGGAGTTCTATGGGTCGACTTGATATAGATGACTTTTGTGGGGCATAATGGACATCAGGCGCTCCTCGGGGAACGGAACAGCGTGCAGATGCTGTTAAACCTGGGGCACATACATAAGTTGCGGCGTTGGTCTTTTTTCTCAGACCAGTCATATTTTCTGGCGGACCCGCGGCTACCTTTACTCAAATAAGGTAGCAGGCTTTCACGGAGGGATTCATTTAATATCAAGTAGAGGAGACTTTAAACGAAGAGCTTGAGTGGTTTGATAATACAGAATCCTAGAACTCAAGTGATCATCCATGCTTCAGATTGGAAACACACCTTTTTATTCTGTAATTGGTAGCCTCAACCCAAAACGGTGGCTTGCGGAAATACATGTACAATATATGGTGAATCCGCGATGCAGCCGCCGCAAAAACAGGTTAGCGTGAGGGCCTCACTGGAAAATTTGGGCGTGACTACTTTGGATATCACCGTGCTTAATTTAGCAGCCGCCGGGATCCTCCAAAGCGGCATGTTAAATGGCTCTACCCCGGCTTGAGACCCAAAAGCATGCTCGGGACGACATTTATGGTTAACGACTCTCATACTGAAATAGAGTAAGTGACGATGTACTAGACCCCCGGAAAAAAGAATCTACCTCTCCTGTAGTGCACTGTGCTTTCGTATTACTAGCCTTTATCCCGTGTGTCCAAACTAGAGCTCTCTGGATGCCGCTTATTCTCCTGTGCGTCGTGGTGTGCCTTCACACCGAGAATATATGCATCCAACGTCGCACCGAATATTATCTCGTATACGCGGTGTAACTGGATCGGAAAAGGATGACCGGATTCCCCGTCCATGGATCGAATGGCTAGAGGCCACGCCTAACGTCGCACCAAATTTTATCTCGTATCCTAGATCGGAAAAGGATGACCGGATTCTCCGTCCATGGATGGAATGGCTAGAAGCCACGCAGAGTGTGGTCGTGATCCCTAGCGAAATGCCCATGGAGGAGGGAAGGGTTTAAATTTCGTCGGGAATTGTAAACTCGAGGGAACAGCCATCCGTGAAAATACAATGGACGGGTCCGGAGAGGCCTTTCGAGTCGTTATTGAGGTCGTAATCCATGCAATGCCCTGAACAACTTGATGGCAGAAAATCTGAGAAGCATGATGGCATACCAGCCCGGCTGCTTCGGATGTGATTTGTGCAGTAACTTCCAGACGTTTTTTCGCGTTATTTCCGGGTCCGAGTTTCATCTCAGCGATGAGCGGGACGGTCAGAAAAAAATGTGAAAAATATGTGAGATATAATGCTGCGTCGTGGTCCCTATCTTCGACATCCCTTACATCTGTCGTTCATCATAGGACCGAAATACATGAAAAGATAGCAATGTCTTTCGGTCACCGTGAGCTTCTGAGACCATGACCGAATCAGAGTGTCCGTACTGGAGAGAAATTCCCGAGACCACTCGGCGTAACCACGCTGTCTTGACGGTCCTCTTGAAATCTCTGTTGAGAAAATGCGAGAATAGTGGGGCTCGAAGGTTTAACTCTCAGTGTATCTACGACATCCCCCAGCATAGACTGGTGAGTCGATCCCTCGATGTGCAAACCTCTACGGAGCATTTAGAGCATTTACGTGTCGAGTGACGGTCACGAGTCTAGTACCATCGTTACCTGAGAACGGTGGCCGCATCGTGGCATACCCATGTGATACCTATAGTCACCCACATCTAATCTAATCTTATCAGCTCACGTTACAAGTTTAGCACTTATCAATACGCCCCGGTCTTCTCATCTTCCATCCATCCATCCATCTCATCCAATCTTACTACACACACACACACACTCAATACTAAAAAACCAAGATGGCTGAATCTCTTTCGGTGCTCACTAGTGCGCGGTACGGCAAGGACAAGGTCCGCGTTTTGCGGGTGGTGCGCGAGGGGAGCTGGCACCATGTTGTTGAGTATAATGTATGTGCGTTGTTGGAGGGGGATATCGATATCAGGTAGCGTTGCCGTGCGTTTGGGTGTCGTGTCGCTGACGAGGATTGGTAGTTATACGAAGGCGGACAACTCGGTCGTTGTGGCCACTGATTCCAGTACGTGTTTTACATCATGCCTGCGGGGCGGGCCCACGTCGGTTCGCACGATTGCGATATCCGAGTGTTGGACGTCGGATCTTGGGGTCGACCCGGAGCCTAGCTCCTGCTTTTGATATACCGGCCCTGGGAGGGTCCATCGACTTTAGATTCGGGTGGATCCGACGTGGATCGCACAACTCGACCCTGCTGGCATTGACATTGTCGCATTATTTACTAACAATTCTGATCCTCCCTACAGTCAAGAACATCACCTACTGTACGTTCCCCACCAACCACACCCACACCCACACCACAACACACTGACACGTCACCACGCCCCCTATTCCAGACATCGCCAAGATCTCGCCGCACATCCTCGTGCCGGAGCGCTTCGCGCTGCACCTGGGGACGCACCTCGTCGCGCGGTACGCGCACATCCACAAGGCCTTTATCGAGGTCGAGCAGCTGCGGTGGACGCGCATCCGCGTGCCCGTGCAGGGCGGCGGGGGCGGGGGCGGGGGCGCGGACGTGGACGGGGAGCACCCGCATGCGTTCTTCCGGGACGGGGACGAGAAGCGGTTCGTCAAGGTCGAGGTGCGTGGCTGGTGGCGGTGCGCGGGTTGAGTGGTTTTTGAGAGTCCGGGACGTGTGATTAATAGGTCGATGGGTCTGCGGGGAAGGACAAGCTCGTGGGGCGGGTGACGGCGGGGCTGCGTGATCTCCTGGGTGAGATCTCACTATACCTCCCAATGTTCTTTGTTTCGTAACGACGGCGCTGACTTGGCGGGGGTGGATAGTGCTCAAGTCCACTGGCTCGACATTCGGGGGGTTCGTCCGGGACAAGTACACGACGCTCAAGGAAGTGGACGACCGCATCTTCTCCACCAGCGTCGACCTCGCCTACGACTTTGGCGCCATCCCGCTGCCCGTCCCGGCGGACGAGGACAAGCTCGGGTTCGGCATTCCTAAAGGTGTGGGCGCGGGCGCGGGCACTGTGTGGGACGAGAGCGTCGCGGCGCGGGCGCGGAGGCTGACGCTGGAGGTGTTTGCGCGCGATGAGAGCGCGAGCGTGCAGGTGGGGGGGCGTTCGTTCTCTCGTGTTTTTTTTTTTTTTTTTTTTTTTTTGTCTTTTGCGTCATGGTCGCGTCGTTCGGAACGTGCGGGGAGGGCGGGGAGGCGTTTCTGTGTGTGTGTGTGTGTGTGTGGCACGGTGTATGTTGGTGTATATCGGTGTGTGTGAGTGTGTGTTGTGAGGCTGGGCTCTCCTGCTGCGGCTGCGGCTTCGGCATGGGATTGGCGTGACGAGTGCGATTCCTTTCTGGTGCGGTCCTGCCTTCTCGGGCGCGGCCTGTATAAGTGTGTGGGGCTATGGTGATAAGCGCGATGCTCCGTTGTGGGCTATTATTGCTATCGCTTATCGTGCTTCGTGCTTCGTGGGGGGGTGGTGGGTCATGGGGCGCATGCTGTTGTTGTTGTTGCTGATGATGACGCTGACGTTGACGATAATACTGATGCGCTGCTGCTGATGTAGATACTGATGACGTTTTTTTTGGTTTGGTTACAGGCGACGCTGTACAAGATGGCGCAGCTGCTCATCGCGCAGAACGGCGGGATCCAGAGCGTGCACTACGCGCTCCCGAACAAACACTTTATCCCTGTGGACATGGCTTACCTCGGGGTTGATAACATGACGCCGTGAGTGACCTGTTCTTTTTTGCTTCCCCCATTTTCTGGTCTGGTCTGTTCTTTTCTATTTTATTCTGCGCGCGTGTTCCCATATTCTATTCTTATCCTACCCTTTTCTATTCCTCTTTCTATTCTATTCCTCTTTCTATTCCTATCCCCCCCCTCTTACCCCCACCCACCGCACGGGTGCAATTCCGCATTCCCGCATTCCCGCACGACTGCGGATGGAATGACCCACCCCCACTCCGAGCCGCAGCAGCAGCAGCCGTACCCCCATGGGGCCAGGCCCACGCACCGCCCCCGCCCCCTCGCCCACACCCACGGGTGGTTTAGAGTTTGCGCACGCGTGGGGGGGGTCGCACGGTGTATTAAGATTAAGAGTATGGGCATGTGTATCCCCGGGTGTGTTGCGTCGTTGGGTGGCTGGGGTCCCCGACTTTGCTCTTCACGCCGTCAAGGCCCTTTTCGTGGTTGCTTGCCCCGGGTGTTGGGGTGGCTGGGCTTGCGTGGGGAGAACGCGGTACGCCTGCCTGCCTGCTTGGTGTGTGCCGCGCCGCGGCGGGCGGGGGTGACGGCTCTCGGCTCTCGGCTCTCGGCTCTCGGATCGTGTGCGGGTGGGTGATCGGGGGAGATATGGATATGTCACGGGCGAGGTAATCTGTCCGGGGCTTGTGTCTGTTTTGGGGTTTGAGTTCTCGGGGAGGGGGGGGGGGTTGTTTAAGGTTTTGGTGTTTGGTGTTTGGTGTTTGGTGTTTGGCTTTGGTTTCCCCCGGTTGTCTGTTCCCGAATTTTCCGCCCTTCCGGATTTTTTTTTGGTGTTCAGAGTCTAAGTTTCCCGCTTTTGGGATGTTGTCTTGTTCTGCCTTGCCTTTCGTTTCCTTTCCTTTCGTTTCCTTTCACTTTATTTCATTCCCTTCGTTCCTTTCACAGTCCCCCATCACACCGCGCTTCTAATTGGGGATCACCCTGGGGGAGAGCGAGCTTCTTACTGCTCCCGACGGGACGCCTGCGTGATGCACGGTCCTCGGCCTTGCCGGTCCGGGATCGTTGGGTGATGTTGCGGTTTGGGCGTGTTTTGGGTTGTGTTTTGGCGTATTTTGGGTGTTTTTGGCATTGGGCGTGTTTTGGCAGTTTTTGGCAGTTTTGGCGGTTTTTTAGTTTGCATTCTGCGGCCTGTGTGTCTGTCTGTGTGTCATCCATTCATCCGTCCGTCCATTTCGTTATGTTTTTTTTTTGATTTTTTGATTTTGGGTTTGGTGGATGGGAGGATGACGACGTAGTTGGGTGGCTGGTACTCACGACATGACGTCGCCTCCCCCCCCCCCCGCATTCCTTTAGGCTGGTGTGGACTGTGGGTGTATGACGAAGGGAAGACGTCATTGTGTCGTTCGTGGGGGGGGGTCGTGGGTCCGTGGGTCGTGTCCGTTGTCGAGTTTGGTTCCGAGTTGTGTTCCGGGTTTTCCGTTTTCCGAGTTTTTGATTATCCGTTTTTTCTTTGTTTCCATTTTTTGATTGCGTTATTTCATTTTTGGTATTTTCAACCCCCGTTCAGTCGTTCCCCGTCTCTGGGGTTGTTACGCGTCGTGGCTATGAGAGGGGGGTTCACTCGCCCGCTCCCCTCTCTGGACCCATCTCACGCATCTCACGCAAGTTTTACTTCCCCGCGCCCCCCCCCAATCTGTTTGCTTTAGTATTGAGTTGGGGTGGTGATCGTGTGATCGTGTGCGTGTGATGCGTGATGCGTGAAAGGCTGGTTGACGGGGGGTCTTCCCTGCGTGGATGATGGTGCTAACGCGATTTGGGAGCGGCTATTCTGTTCCCTCTCTTTTTTTCTGTATGCCCATCACTTTCCTTTTTCCTTTTGCTTCCTTTCTTTCGTTTGGCAGATACTGATCACACGGCATTAACCTTTTTTTGGACTGAATTGTTTTGTATTGCAGGGCTCAGGCGGAGGTGTTCATGCCTATCGACGCGCCGAGGTACGTTTTCTTTTTTACTTGTTTTGGCATTGGCATTTGTATTGGTTTACTCGGGGGTGTATGCCGTATTCGGCGCCAATGTTTGAATTGGCAGTTGGCGGTGCGTTTTGGTGGTATGATGTGTCTTGGGCTCCGTCCTTTTCCCGGGATGTGTGACCGACTCCCTTCGGAAGGGAGCAGTATACGGGGGATGGGTGTGCGGGATAACTGGGATTTCGAACCCTTGGGTTTATTTTGGCACTCCGGATACGAATTTGGGGGATCGATGACGACACTTACCCGGTCTTGTTCGGTTCGTTACAGTGGGTTAATCTCCGCCACGATCTCGCGTAAATAGATTGTAATAGGTTGCGTCATCGGTGTGTGCGTCATGGTGCGTTTGGGCTGGTGGGATGGGATGGGATGGGATGGGATGGGAGGGATGAGATGGCTTGGGATGGCTTAGGTGGGTGACATTCGCGATGGCAAGAGTACCAAAAAAGTTATGTAATGGGATATTGAAAAGAGGCTTCTTGAGTATTTGATGCATTGAGGACGACAAATGAAGACAGCGTTGTCAAGGGGGCGTGGGAAGAAGATGACGTCGTAATGGGCATTCGTTGAATCCCGTTCAGATTCTCTTATTCTTTCTTTCTTGCTTCAACCATCATGGGCGGCGACCACAAATGTCCCGTCTGTCAGGCTACCTTCACTCGTCCACAACACGTCGCCCGCCATATGCGATCCCGTAAGTCTCCTTTCTGTCTTCTCTTTTTCGGGTCTTTGGAGTCGCTCCACAAGCCGATGCGCGCCATCGCCCCTTTCTCTTCTTCCACCTCCACTCACCTCTTTTAACAGACACGGGCGACCGTCCTTACAAATGCCAGTATTGCGGCGATCAGTTTGCCAGGAGGTCCGTTTTTGCTTTCTTCTGATGACTCTCGCTCCGTCCCTGACGTCAGCGCCCCCCTCCCCCTTCACTCCAGCGATCTCCTCTCGCGCCACATCAATAAATGCCACTCGAACGAAAAACCACCACCGTCGGCGCCGGGCTCCAGGCGCAAGGGCTCAGCGTCCGCGTCGCGCGCTACGACGTCCAAGCAGGCGTGCGACCAGTGTGTCCAATCTAGTCTCCCGTGCGATGGTTGTAACCCCTGTGGTAAGTCACGTCGTGTCCAATGTATATTCCATCTGTTCGTTCTTGGGGGGTGTGGCTTGTGGGAATGCGCGAGATGCGTATCAGCCCCTCGTTAGGGTGCTTAGCGCGCAGGTTATCGCTATCGGGTCCGGCTCTGTTGCTGTGATCGCGACCCTTCAGAAGTGAGCTCGCGAGGCGTGCTCGTGCTCGTGCTTCTCTGCACCCCGTAGGGCCCTTTGATTGCTTTTTTGTCCACTTGATCATGGTGCTTTTTTTTATTTTTTATTTGGAATTTGGAATTTCACATCGATCGCATCGTTATGTATTCACCTTCTTTTTACTCATCCCCCCGGGTTGAACCTCGTGTCCTATCCCATTCCCATTCCGTATCCGTTGCACCCGATTCCCTTTCTTGCTTGCGATTTCCCTTCGCGCCGTATCTCCGCCTGTACCCTAATCCAACGAGCGCCAACTAACAACTTCCCCTCCCCCCAACAGCAAAATGTGTGCAACGCAAGTGCCGCTGCACCTTTGTCAAGTACCACCGCCAGACCGCCCCCGTCGGGCCCGGCCACAACCCGCGCCTGCACCCCGCCGCCTCCGCCTCTCAGCAGCCGCACCTCGCTGCCGCTGCGCACTTCCCGACCTCGCGCCTCCACCCCTACGCGCAGGACGACCTCCTCCTCGGGCCCGCCCCCACCGGCGCCAATGCAGCGCCGGGTGCGCACCACCACCAGCCGACGATGGGGGACAGTTTGTACTCTGAGACCTATTCCTTCTCCCCGCTCTATCCCGCGTCGTATTCCGCCTCGTCCTCGTCGTCTTCGTCGGCGTACCAGGCCACGGACGCGCGGACGCCGCTGGCGAACGACCCGGATTTTACGGACAAGTACAAGGCGCATGCGGAGATGCTGCGCCGCACGGGGCTCGGGGCGGCGCGCGAGTGGTTCGACCATGGGGCGGCAGGTGTGCCGGGGGTAGGGGTAGGGGTAGGGGTCGGACAGGGGCAGCAGCAGGAGAGGGAGAGAGGCGCGAGGGAGATGATGCAGGATATTGATAGGCAGTTCCCTGTGTTTCCGCAGGGGACGTTTGCGGGCCCTAGGAGTGGGTATACGCCTACGGAGACGGGGTTTACGCCCGGGGGCTTGGGGTTTGGGGGTGCGGGGGCAGGGGCGGGGGGGTATGCTGCGGGGTATGCAGGGGCAAGTGGTGCTGAGGAGGGGTTTGGGCACGGCGGGGCGGGGGGGTATGGGTATGCCGGGGCTGGGGCAGGGGCAGGGGCGGGGTACAGGCGGGGCTCGACAGATTTTGGGGGCAGTGGGAGCGAGCCGGAGATGGGGTATGCGGGGAGCGAGGGTGACGGGAGTTCGGTGTCGGGTACGTCGAGTGCGGCGTCGAGTAGTGTGAGCTTGCCGGGATATGTGAGTTTTGGGTTGTATTGCTTTTGGGTGTGTGTGCTGAACTGGCGTGTTTGCGTGTGTAGGGAGGTGGAGATTATGGGATTTTGCATATGCCTTCGACGACGGATCGTGGGCATGGGCATCAGAGACGTCCGTCGTCTGCGTCGAGTTTGGGGCATCATGCGCATGCGCATCCACATCCACACCAACATCAAGAGCACCCGCACCCGCATGCTCGGTCTTATCCTCACCAACAGCAACAAGAACAACACCGGCAACAACAGCAACAACATCACGGCCAACAGCAACAACATCACGACCAACAGCAACAGCCCCGGCGCGGGGAGTACCCCAACGAAGGCGGGTTCTCGGAGACGTTTGGGCTGATGTCGCTGGACGACCCGAATGTGCTTGCGGGGCTCGCTGCGGACGGGGCGCCGTTCTTTTCGGGGCGTGGGGGGGGAGTGGGTGGGGATGGGGAGGATCCGAATGTTACGCCGATGCCGCATTCGAGTAATGGGGTTGGGGGAGGGGGAGGGGTGGGAGGAACGGGTACGGGAGGGGGAGGGAATGGGATAGGAGGGAATGGGACGAGGGGGCAGAGGAGTAATACGTTGCCGGCGCTGGCGAGGGATGCGATGGAGGCGGAGTGGTGGAATATGTATATTAAGAGGACGCCTGGGACGGGTGGGGAGAGCGGGTCTGGGTCTGGGTCTGGGACTGGGTCTGGGCAGGGATTAACGCAAGGGCAGGGACAAGGACAAGGACAAGGACAAGGGCAAGGGCAGGGGGCACCGGGGCGGCGCGCGCGGGTAGCGTCGCTGCCGAGCTCGAAGACGCCTGTTGCGCTGCCGGAGAGGTTTATGAGCAGTGTGCATGGGAATAACCATGCGGGGAGGATGCAGCTTGTGATTCCGCCGCCGAGGAATGGGGTTGGTGTGGGAGGAGGGGTAGGAGGAGGGGCAGGGATGCATGGGAACGAGGACTTGACGTCGTACGAGGCTGCTGTGAGGGCGAGGGGTGCGTCTGGGGGGTTGAGTTTGAGGTTGCCGAGGGAGAGGGAGAGGGAGAGGGAGAGGGAGAGGGAGAGGGAGAAGAGGCGGGAGGGGGCGGGTGTGGGTGTGGGTGTGGGTGTGGGTGTTGGGGGAGGAGGGAAGGGGAAGGGGAAGGGGAAGAGTGCGAGTGCGGGGACGAGTCCGCAGGTGCCTAGTTTGGGGTACCCGGGGCAGGGACAGGGGCAGGGACAGGGGCAGGTGAAGAGTGAGGGAGGGGAGGGGGCGGGTGTGGGTGTGGGTGGAGGGATAGAGATAGGGAGTAGGCCGGGGAGTGCGGCGGGGGCGGGGTCGTCGTCGTTGGCGAATGTGTTTGGGGGTGTGGTCGTCGGGGTGGGGCAACAACTACAACAACAACAACAACAACAACGTCCTGGATCGCGTCCGACATCGCAACAACAGCAACAGCAACAACAGCAGCATGTTACGTTTGCGCCGATGGATGTTACGGGGAGCGCGAGCCCGCCACCGCCGTACCTGCACGGGCACGTTGCGTACCGACTTGGAAGCGCTGGGGGCGCGGGGTCGAGCGCGAGTCCGTCGTCGCGCGCGTCGTCTGTGGATCCTGGGAGTGGGGGGAGTGAGTTTGGGGGGTCGGGGTCTGGGGCTGGGTCTGTTGTGGGCGTTGGTGTGGGTGTGGGTGGAAATCTGGGTGTTGGCGGGGGTACCGGGGGGGAAGTGCTGAGGCCGTCGTTCAAGAGGTTGCCGTCGCAGACGCTGGGTCCGGCGAGTGTGAAGAGGGCGTTGTTGAGTCGGGAGGAGGAGGGGGATGGGGGTGGGGGTGGGGTGGAGGGGTTGGGTGGGGAGTATGGGGGAGGGGGAGGGGGAGGGGGAGGGGGAGGGGGGCATGCGGAGAGGCGGAGGAGGAGGATGAGTGTGCCTGGGAGTGGGGATGGGACGGAGGTGGGTGTGGGGGCGGAGGCGGGGGGGATGGGTGCGGGGAGGACGGCGGGGACGGCGTTTGTGGGGGCTGGGAATGAGTTGGTGTAAGGTGTGTGTTTCTGTGTGTGTTTTTGTGAGGTGGAGGGGGGCTGATGTGTTTTGTATGTTTTTGTAGTTGGTGTTGGGTGCTCGATATCCGATATCCCCCTCCCCCAGTTGTATTTTTACTTGACCTGCTGTGACGATTTTACTTGCTCTTTGCTCTTTTTTTCGTTACTGTTTTGTTGTCGGTTTCGGTTTTTTTTTTCCTGATATTTTAAAATACCTCTTGTCCCCCCTCCCTCGCCGTCATCCTCCTCCTCGCCGTCATCCTCGTCACCGTCGTTCCCACCTCGCTCTCGTATCAGGTCTCGTCGTTTTTCGTCCATATACATACTGAATACCTCACCCACCCCCCTTTCCCCTTTTCATTCCCGCTTTTTTTTTAGTGGATGTTCTCGTTTTTTTTTTGTCTTTTTAACAATAATGAATACCCGTTTGAATGTGCTTGTGTGATTTGTGTGTGTGGTTTGTGTGGTTTGGGTTTGGGTTTGGGTTTGGGTTTGGGTCTGCTGGGGAGTGGTCTCAGGAATTTCTCTGATTCAGTTGCTAGCTTTCATATATTTTGGTTTTATTTGTCAAGACGAAAACTTGGGAATGTAAAAAATGTAAAAATGACATTGAAATGTTCTGGATGTTTACTGAATGGAATTATATCTGAAGTGGATGGTATGCTATCATGCTTGGAGGAGAGTCTGGTCATCCTTTTTCTGATCTGGTTACAGTATAAGGCAGTGCTGTGCAGTTTAGAAATAACTGATTGTGCCACTGGGTGCTGAGAAGAGTTTAACCAGAACTCTTAATATCAGCCAATGTAATAAGTAACAATATATATGGCATGTATGGTGTGCATGCCACGTTGTAAAAGACAAGTTGGCATTTAAAACACAAACTGTAAGGGGATCGATCACCATCCATGCCGATATTGCTATCACTGATTGAAGGACATCACCACATGTCAAAGCTCGTACCATCAATCAACTGATCGCATGGTGAACCACTGCACCAATACGCACACTGCTTGTCAAAATCACATCAGCCCATCACGCAAATGCACCTATTGTATTACCAATCCTATTGTTCAACCCTGAGACACATGGCAACAATAGCAGTACATAGTGGCATTGTGTAGGATAGGTATACATATAGTAGCCACCACTTGGTAGGGGAATCCTTAGATTGATTTCTTAGGATTTCCCCCTATCAGGTGAGTAGTCTAGACTTGTACTTATATCAATATACTTAGGATTTCCCCTATCAGTTGGAAGTCTGCTGACTTGTGATTGTATGCACTTTGACTTAGGGT
This sequence comes from Collybia mongolica, assembly GCA_013420905.1. Taxonomy (NCBI): domain Eukaryota; kingdom Fungi; phylum Basidiomycota; class Agaricomycetes; order Agaricales; family Clitocybaceae; genus Collybia; species Collybia mongolica. The sequence continues at coordinate 331,998 of JAAXNY010000019.1, forward strand.
TGCCCTGACACAGACCCTTGATGCACTGGAGGTCTTGTTTTGTATAAATTTCTCTTCTAGAAAATATTAGTTAACAAGTGTGTTGAGTGTTAGATTTGGTGTGTGTGTGTAAGAGGCAACATTACATAGCATCAGCATGCTTATAGCCCAGGAGCCCCCTTCAATGAGTACTAATGTGTGAGCATGGGTACTGATGTGTGGGTGTGAGTACTGATGTTGATGCATCAATGCCAATTACAATGCTGATGTCTGATGTGTGAAGTCAGAGCTACAGTAAGCAACAAAACTGTTTCAATGTTTTCACATTCTGTAAAAATGCATCCATATGTCAGAAAATAAAAATTGGAAAAATATGAAAAAATTACAGAAGCTGCATTGATGTCATATAATGTTGCTTACATAATGTCTTTGCACCACTTCCATTTTTGGTAGCAAAATCACAGGATACATACAAAGCCATCATTGAAACGGTTTTGTTGCCCATTGTAAAAAAATAAGAAAGTGCTGAGATCTTAACTGTAGTCACATGACTTTGTTTATTGTTTAATGTATTAAACAAAGTCATGTGACTTGCTCATGTTTTAGTATAAATACAGAGTGTTCAAGTGCTCTAATGCCCCCAAACACACTATGCAATCTCTTACCCCTGCTCAGTGCTCTCATGTCATCACACTGCTTGATGCAGGCACTTCTGGCCACGAGATCCACAAGATCACTGGCTTCTCCATTGCTACTATCTCTAGGATCCACTCTCAGTATCGTTCTGAGCTCCCAAAGTCCTTTGGTGGCCGTCCTTCCAAGCTCACTTCTGCCAATATTAGCTATGCAAAGCGCATCATTCACATGGGCAAGGCTGATAATGCAGTCCAAGTCACCAAAGCTCTTCAAGATGTCACCAACCAATCCATTTCCTCCCAAACTATTTGTCGCAACTTGAAAAAGCATGGTTTATGGCCTGCAGTAAAATGAAAACGGCCTCTTCTCAAAACCCATCATAGGAGGGATCAGTTGGACTTTGCAGAAAGGCACAAGGAGTGGACTCTGGAGGACTGGAAAAGGGTTATATGGTCTGATGAAACCAAAATTAACTGTTTGGGGTCAGATGGAAGGAAATGGATCTGGAAAGAGGTAGGGGAGCAGTTGAGTGATAGGATTGTAGAGGGGACACTGAAGTTTGGAGGTGGTAATGTGATGGTATGGGGCTGCATGGGGTGGGATGGGGTTGGATATGCAACCAGGATTGAGGGAAAGATGGATGCAGACCTCTATGTATCCATCATGGAGGATGAGCTTCAAGATTCCCTTCATCACTATGGGAAAACCCCTGCCAATATCATCTTCCAGCAGGACAATGACCCCAAACACACAAGCAAGAAGGCCCAAAACTAGTTCAAGGACAATGGTTTCAATGTTATGAAGTGGCCTGCACAGTCACCTGACATGAATCCTATTGAATATCTTTGGCATCACCTCAAAATGAAGCTCAATGAATATGAAAATCCTCCACACAGCCAGCATGAGCTTTGGGAGTGAGTGGAGAAGGAGTGGGAAGCAATAGATAAGTCTGTCTGTCAAGGATTGATTGAGAGCATGCCTAGATATATTGCTGCAGTGTTGAGGGCCAAAGGAGGCACAAATTCTCTGTTGAGACCCTCAATGCCCGCAACCCAAGCCGTAGGCTCGGTAAACTAGTATCGCCCATTGTAGAGGCCTGGTCTAACCTTGGCCTCTCTTCCCTGAATCTGGACCCTGTCCACCCACTCAACCAACCAGGCATGCGCCCCAAGGACCTGTTCCCTGGTCGCATTGTCTACAACATTGTCACCCCCCCACCTAAGGGCAGTGATCACCGCAAGGAATTCATGAAAGACCGCACCACATCGCTGAAGAGCGCTGTCAATGAGGCCTCTCATTCCCCATGGAGCATCTGCATTATCACTGATGCATCCACCCCCCCCTCCTCCCATGCAGTCAGTTGCGGTGTACCGCGTCTGGCACGATGGAGATTTATATGAGGACTGGTTTGCTACCGGCCTATCTACGTCTGATGACGCCGAGCTGCGAGCGATTGCGGAAGGTGCCCAACAGGCAGCTGACATTGGACTAGAGGACATCCATGATGTCCATATCTTCTCCGACTCCATCAACGCCCTCAGGCGTTCCCTCGATGCGTCGCACCACTCAGGTCAAGCATCAGCCCTCAAAGTGTGCGATGTGCTGCTGCCTTGGCTGCAGCTCTGCGCCATCCACAAGATTCACCTCCACCATATTACAAGTGGTGTGGAGATTGAAGACCACCAACTGGCACACATCAGCACCATCTCAACTCGTGTTGAGGCAGGTGGAGCGCCAGTTATATCTGCTGACTTTGCACGATGCGAAGCAGTTACATGCATGCTTGACGGCTGGAAGTCTCTCTTCCTGTCCAGAAAGTACATTGGCTCCAATTTCCTGACGCTCTATGCAAAAAAGGACACCCTGCTCACTCCGACCCATGTAAACAATGGGCCGTGGATGCGCAAGACTGGTCACAGCCATGCTCTGACTGCCCGCTGGGTGCGATGCATCACCGGACATGCTCCAATTGGGGCATTCCGATCACAATTCTTCAAGGAAGAATCTGTCTCCTGTAGGTGCGGTGCTCCCTTGGAAACTGTACAACACATGCTATTTGACTGTCCATGGCATGGACAGGAAGACAAGCCCAGCCACCAGCTGCGCTATGCATGGCTGGTTGAATTCCTCTCGGAGAATGAAAACGCTTTCGCGTTCAATGTTCCCTAGTCCTAAACAGGCTAGGGGCGGTACTCAGTGTTCTAAGTGATGGCTATAGGGTGCTCCCTGCCCAAACATGCGAACCTGGATAATCGGTGGACTTGAAGCCACCACCTGCTGCGGAGTGCTGCAGCAGGGGGCCCACCCCCTGGCATAGATTGGCCCTTCCGGCCTGTGTACAACGAGCTCTGGCTCCATTCGCTAGTCCGACCCCGGGTCACACCCCAGACAGTCAGAAATGCACTCAAGGAAAATCAATTTTATGCTGCTACAAAGAGGAAAGCTCCTCTTCTCAAACGAGCCCATCACATCCGGCGTCTCCAGTTTGCAAAATATCATGAAAGCTGGACTGTGGAGGACTGGAAAAGGGTTCTATGGACAGATGAGACCAAAATCAATAGGATTGGGTCAGATGGAAAGGTTTATGTCTGGAAACAAAGGGGAGAACCACCATCTGATAGAACAACATCACCTACTGTCAAACATGGAGGAGGAGGAAACCTCATGGTATGGGGTTGTATGGGGTGGAATGGAGTGGGAAAGCTCATAGAGGTGCAGGGGAACATGGACAAGGTTCAATACTGTGAAATTTTGGAGAGTGGAGTTCAGGAAAGTTTTGAGAAGTTGGAAATGGTGGATGGCGAGCGCTACTTTCAGCAAGATAACGACCCCAAACACACATCTGGACTGGCCACACAGTGGTTTGAAGACAACAACATTCAAGTCCTTGGCTGGCCTGCCCAATCCCCTGACATGAATCCAATAGAACACCTTTGGGAACATCTCAAGCGCTGTCTTAAAGAATATCCGACACCACCCAAAGGAGTACATGAGTTGTGGGATAGATTGGCTGAAGAGTGGGGTGAAATTCCACCAGAGGTATGCCAAAACCTGATAGAAAGTATGCCCAGGCGGATACAAGCAGTTATAAAGGCAAAAGGTGGTCATACAAAGTATTAGATAGAAAATTAATAGAGGGTCAAAAAACTGCCCCAATGAGTAATCATTTTGTTTGGCCTATAGCTTAATGGGTTTTGATCCAAATCACATGATCCAGGGTCCATTGGAAAGCCACGATGTCATAGTATCTTACATAATTACCCCAGGTCCCCTGCTTATGTCAGCACTTCATACCATATTGATCTTTCAAAAATGTACAAACATTGGGGCAGTTTTTTGAGCCACTGTAGTTTACCGAGCCTACGGCTTGGGTTGCGGGCATTGAGGGTCTCAACAGAGAATTTGTGCCTCCTTTGGCCCTCAACACTGCAGCAATATATCTAGGCATGCTCTCAATCAATCCTTGACAGACAGACTTATCTATTGCTTCCCACTCCTTCTCCACTCACTCCCAAAGCTCATGCTGGCTGTGTGGAGGATTTTCATATTCATTGAGCTTCATTTTGAGGTGATGCCAAAGATATTCAATAGGATTCATGTCAGGTGACTGTGCAGGCCACTTCATAACATTGAAACCATTGTCCTTGAACTAGTTTTGGGCCTTCTTGCTTGTGTGTTTGGGGTCATTGTCCTGCTGGAAGATGATATTGGCAGGGGTTTTCCCATAGTGATGAAGGGAATCTTGAAGCTCATCCTCCATGATGGATACATAGAGGTCTGCATCCATCTTTCCCTCAATCCTGGTTGCATATCCAACCCCATCCCACCCCATGCAGCCCCATACCATCACATTACCACCTCCAAACTTCAGTGTCCCCTCTACAATCCTATCACTCAACTGCTCCCCTACCTCTTTCCAGATCCATTTCCTTCCATCTGACCCCAAACAGTTAATTTTGGTTTCATCAGACCATATAACCCTTTTCCAGTCCTCCAGAGTCCACTCCTTGTGCCTTTCTGCAAAGTCCAACTGATCCCTCCTATGATGGGTTTTGAGAAGAGGCCGTTTTCATTTTACTGCAGGCCATAAACCATGCTTTTTCAAGTTGCGACAAATAGTTTGGGAGGAAATGGATTGGTTGGTGACATCTTGAAGAGCTTTGGTGACTTGGACTGCATTATCAGCCTTGCCCATGTGAATGATGCGCTTTGCATAGCTAATATTGGCAGAAGTGAGCTTGGAAGGACGGCCACCAAAGGACTTTGGGAGCTCAGAACGATACTGAGAGTGGATCCTAGAGATAGTAGCAATGGAGAAGCCAGTGATCTTGTGGATCTCGTGGCCAGAAGTGCCTGCATCAAGCAGTGTGATGACATGAGAGCACTGAGCAGGGGTAAGAGATTGCATAGTGTGTTTGGGGGCATTAGAGCACTTGAACACTCTGTATTTATACTAAAACATGAGCAAGTCACATGACTTTGTTTAATACATTAAACAATAAACAAAGTCATGTGACTACAGTTAAGATCTCAGCACTTTCTTATTTTTTTACAATGGGCAACAAAACCGTTTCAATGATGGCTTTGTATGTATCCTGTGATTTTGCTACCAAAAATGGAAGTGGTGCAAAGACATTATGTAAGCAACATTATATGACATCAATGCAGCTTCTGTAATTGTTTCATATTTTTCCAATTTTTATTTTCTGACATATGGATGCATCTTTACAGAATGTGAAAACATTGAAATGGTTTTGTTGCCTACTGTATAAGGGGAACACCCAATTCCACACACATGGCTCCAACTTCACACATTGGCATTGGCACTTGCACTTGCATGTCAGTCTCAGTAAAAAGCAAAAGTCAATCTGTGGTCAGTGAATGGTTGGCTTTTAGTCAGGTTTGGACTTAGGACTGACTAACATGCATTTTTGAGACATTTCACCAACTAGCTCTAGTGATTTAATGGTCACATTTAGTCAAGCCCTAGTCAGTGACAGGTCAGTCAATGCACATCAGTTATTATTTGAATTCTCAGTCATCCATTAGTCAATTCTGGGTCAGTGTTCTATCAATTAATGTTGGCCAGTGTTATTCTATTGTATTATTACTAGTACAAAGGAGTCAGCCAGCTACACCACCATAACACCTTAAAATTGGTCCTCCCTACTGTTTCCCCTGGGATTTTGATGGCAGAGTCAAAGGGCAGTGTTTATTAGTGGTTGCAGTGAGGGCTTAATGAAGCTGTTGCAACAAAAGCCTTAGTGTCTGTCTGAACAATAAAGTTGTCTAGAAACTCACATTATACATTGAATGCCTGATCCTAAATGAGTTTGGGGTGTAATAACTGTATCTGTTAGATAGCAGAATGAGTAGTGTAGCTTAGGTATGGTGGCGCAGCAGCAGAGAGGAGCAAAGCAAGTAGCATAGCACAAGGAAGGAAAGGGAAGCCACGGCACAGCAGCTGGAGCTGTTCAGGGCAGGTCTTACAAACTTGGAAGAAAAAAAAAATCTATTTTTGTAAGCCAGTAACCAAGAACCCTTGTTCATGTAAGCAGAAAACCAAAAACAAGGAAAGATTTCTCAAAACTCTTGGCAGTTTATTTTGGCTTGGTAAAAACACAAGCCTGACTATTGCCTGACCTTAGAATGACATCTGGACCAGGGCCAGATCTGTGTGCCACCTAATGTTGACTAGGTTTTTTACTGGGTGTCAGTACTCATGCTTGTACATTGGTACTTGTGTTTGCACATTGGCACTTGCACTTGCACATTGGATTCCAGTCAGAGTATGTCAGCTTCCCATTGGAGCACATTGGTTCACTTGTAGATAGTGTACACTATGACTCTGAGCCACATGGCAACAATGGGACTCCATGGCTATTGTTTAGAATAGGTACATAGGATAGAGACCCCTGGCAGAGGATCCTCAGAGTATTCTCTTTGGATTCCTCTGCTAGGTTAAGTAGATAGCCTGTTACTTGACTTTATAAATATAACTTTGGATTCCTCTGCTAGATCATGCATTGGCTGACTTGGGGTTAGTGCAGCACAATATAGGGTTGCCCTTACATGCCCTTACAATATAGAACAGTAGAGTCCACCATTATGGCCAGCTATAAGTTAATATATTGCTTCATAGTTAATTACAGAGGACTCTAACTTTGCTGATATATATATGGGAAAACAGGATTCGTTACTCACTAACTGGGCAATATGCTATGCTTATCCTAACCTTGCATTGCCTGGCACCCTGCTTGTACTGCAGTACCAATGTTGGCTTTTTTGGTAAATTGCATTGAAACTCTACTACACTGCCTAACCTACAAATAAGAAATTTATACATATGTAGAATTTAGAAACACTACAAAGAGCCAAACCCAACAGAACAAAAGTAAAAAGGCACATATAAACTGGAAGTAAGATTGCATCAAGTTCTGCTTATATCTGAGACCTAAAAATCCAAACTGTGGCCTCTTTCTGAGTATAAGCCATTGCTGATAAAGCTCCCAACAAGAAGTGAGGTCTCCAGAAGGGTTAGAAATGTTCTGGAAAAGCCTGTGAGACAATGTTATATAACCCAAGGATGAATACTTACCTTCAACCATCCAACAACCCGTTTGGTGCCATGAATATCACAATGAGGTTTGAGCCAGGTGAGTGACTTGAGAAGGTAAAGGATATTCTCCAGATTTGGAGGGCATTTGGAACACTGAACCAAATGAAAAGTCCACCATTTTTGTAGGTACAACCTAGCTCCATCTATGTCCTCATCAGACCTCCCTTTGATTCTCTGATTTGCCACTTCATTATATTCTGGAAAGATCTCATTATGCAAATATGTTTCAACAGCTATTGCATGGCCATAAGCAGGATTATAAGAAGATTTCCAGCTGTTTGATTGAACAAGGAAATTTGCCAAGTATAGGGAGCAGGGCATAATGAAGTAATGGTCATCTGCAAGTTTGACAGCATAGTATCTTCCAAAATTGGCCCATGCATTTGTAGATCCTGGATCTTCAAATGATGGAATTGGAATGAGGGTCTGGGACTTGATAGTGTTTGAAAAGAAGAAATTGCAGATGGCAGTAAACTGTTGGATTGGAGGGAAATCCAAGTACTGGAGAAATATATACATCATGTCAACCTAGCACAACAAGAGAATTTGATGCTTACCTCAAATGCCTCAATCCAGTGGTCTAAGGCTAATAACTGTTGTGCATCTTCACTTGTAGTAGGCACCAATGGGAAATTTGGTGATATAGTTGAAGGCTGTAGCAGGGATTTCCATGAGGCAATGCTAATAGCCTGGAGGTCCTCCAGAAAATGGGTATCTTTTTTTAAGTGGTAATTGGCATAACAGACAAGCCTTGGTAGAACACCCATATAGGGTGGGTTTTTATCCATTCCAAGAAGTTTGACCATGGCCTTGGCAAGTTTCTCATAACCAGACCACCTATTTGCATAGAAGGCTCCTGAGCGTTCCTTATTTTCAAGGTAGTCAAAGACAGATGCATGGTAAAAGTATATCTTGTCATCCACAACTTTTAGAAGTGAGTGCAGCCTTCTCAGTATAATATAGATTTCTCCAGCTGGCAGTTGAAGCAGTTGTTCAAGTTCACTTAGAGATATATCCATCAATTCAGACCTTTGCATGCATGCTATGAAGATCTCCAGAATATCCATAAGATGTAGCCTTTTCTGTGATGGAACTGTGCAAAGTATTTGGGTATAGAGCCCATCTAACCCTGAAAATGGACTGGATTCTGCAGCAAGAACAAAAGATAGACTTTCAACTGGATGCCTATCTTCATCATCAACAAATTTGATCACAGTAGATGCATAGATGAAGTAGCCAGATGATTGAGATACAAGCCAGTCAATATTATTCTCTGATGGCCAAGAATCCCCAAGAGCAGCAATACTTGGATGGTGACTCTGTATTCTGCAAAAGCTGCTGACAAGAAATGTACGGATATCCTCCTCAGACGGGTTAAGATAGAACTCCGTTGTAATAGCAGCTACTCGTAAGTCCTTGCGAAAAGCATCCATGATGTGCAGCTCAGGCCGGCTGGCAACAAGAAATATGATTGGAATATGGTGTGTATGGAGAAGGTCGCCAATGACAGAGACAATCAGCTTCTGGTTGTCGTCTCCATCACACTCATCAAGGCCATCAACAATGACAAGATATTGTTGCTCGGAATACAGTTGCGTTTGAAGGAACGAAGAAAATGGCTCCACAATTAGCAGCTGGACCTGAGATTTCAGAGAGAGCTGGAAGACGGCTGGGTTGCGAGAAACTGCAAGTCCAATGTAATCATGCATGTCAGGAATCAACATGGCAATTTGATAGGCTATGGTGCAAATGAAGTAGGCCATGGTGCCCCGACGGGGTTGTCCTCGAGCAAAAAAGAAGCTCGCAATACCTTTCAAGGCGCGCTCCGAGAACCTTTCTGCAATCGTCTGAGCGATTGCGGATTTCCCTGCTCCAGCAGGACCATTAAGCCACAAGATGTTCTTACTTTCTGTGAATGAGTGAGCACGGTCTTCTATCCACACAATAATCCGAGCAAGGACTGCTTCGCGCGTTTCCGGATGGCATTCGGGCGGCGGGAAGCGGGCCTGTGAGTTATGCATGGCGTCGATAGCGCTATTTCTCTCGAGTTCGCGGATTCCTAGGTATCATAGGTTTGTGTTGTCAGCATGAATGAACGGAGCTTGACGCACCATATTCCACACTCGATTCACCGGACCCCTGGCCCACAACGTAGTTTCCTGCAATGTCGACAAAACTGCTGTTATGAATTTGAGGCTGATATGCTTGATCAAAAATTGGCATGTTGAAAGACAATGAGCCAAGAGGAATGTCGAAGGTAGCTGAAGTGGACGACAAAGTTTTGGGCGCAAAGTTTGCACGAGCTGTGCTTCGTCATCAAGGCGTCCACGTCACACGTCACGGTCCATTCTGTGGTACTTACCTTTCCCCTTTTTTGATTCGATTTGACGATGGCGCGACACGCAATTTTGGTGTTCTGAAAGTTCACTCATCTAGCAGGTTATTCAAATGCAAGTCTTCAAAACTCGTAGATCCCTTCCTCTATTACAAATAACACATAACGGGCATGAGAAAGTTCACATTACCAAGCCAACGACGCACCATTTCCAGCACTCATTTTGTGTTCAGTTTTCATGCCGTCAAGGAGTGGTTTATGTGTTGTCTGTTTCGATTTGATCCTCGTCTCATTCGGTGGTCGACTAACGTTAGGCAGTGCTGAAAATGGTATTTGAATTGTGGGATTGATGTGAGTAATCATCAACATTCTCATGGTTTTACAGGAGCATACGCTGTTCGAGCTTCATGATAGCCAGTGATTTGTCGTTCTACATCACTAAATGCCACTCCAACGAAGAGCTACCGTCCGCATCAACGCTGAGGACGAAGGGATCAGCATCTGCATTGTGGGCCACTACACCCAAGCATGTGTGCGACAACTGTGTCCAATCAAGTCTACTGCTCCTCCTCCTACTTCACCCTCCATCACCGCCTCCCCATCCCACAGTGACGCCCCGTTGCTCGTGGGCGACCCAGACCCAAGGCCATGGCACGTATACCACGATACTGCTGCATACTTCCAGCCCCAGAACTTATCACCATCGTGGGCCAGAACCAACGAGAGCACAGCAGCCGCGAGATGGTGCAGGATACTGATAGGCAATTCCCAGTGATCCTGGCGTGCCTAAGTAGTGGGTACATGCCTACAGGCCTGGCTTCCTGGCTTCTAGGATGAGTACGGGTTCACACCGAGGAGTGGGTATACGTCTGACTATACTGGAGCAAGAGCTGGGAGCTTGGCGTTAATGCTGGTGCTGGTACCAGTAAGGCGGGTGTGAGTGCAGGTGCAGATGGAATCGACGTTTCTTATGCCACATATGCCCAAGCACTTCTGTGATAAACCTTAGGTTTTTGGATGACCACCAGATATTTCGAGTTCCTTGAGCCAATGTTATTATACTCTTTCCAAAATTGTGACAAACATAGACGTTTTATACAGTATGTCATCCCTTTTTTTCATCAGACTAATATAAAAATTCAGCCCCACAGTAACAAACGGAGCTCTATTGTTGCTGATTATCCCCAGACTACCTCGAGGGTCTCTTTGAATGGAGTTTTACATCAAGCAGATATCTGCCTTCTATAACGCGATTGTTCTTTATTCTTATCCTTATTCAACTTCAACACCGTTCTGATTGGAACATACATATGGCTGACTTGAAGACCTCCCGCAGAGAGAAACGCAAAACTAATCTCTGCTATGAAGTGTTAACAATAGCGTGGTCGACTAACCGGTGCTAAGAAAGCGTTGCCAGGCGAGTACACAAAGGGAAAGAGACGTCTTTGACTGTCTATTATTAGGAAAATCCTTGAGCACAAAGGCTGCGCTGTTGGACCTTCGTTCCATTGTCACATGGTCAAAAGTGGAGAATGGGCCCCCAAGGCTAGGTGCCGTATATAACACCAGTCGGACACACAGAACTTTCCACAATCCACCAATCACACCTCAAAAAGCCGAATTTCTTTCCGCAACCTACGCACGACGATGTTGTTCACCACTATCATCCCAGAATAACATATTGTCCCACAAGTCGTACCTTCAGTGGTTGCGTGGAAGGTCTCAACACCAGAGGACGTATTAATGGACAGAGACTTGAAGGCGGAACAAGTGGAACAACGCAGACATAGAAAAATGTCCCAAAACTGCCTGGGGGACGACAAGGTATGAAAAACTTTTGGTCAATACTTAGCCATCGCTAAATCGGTGTTTGTTACCTTCAGGGAGCCAAGATATATGCTACAGAGAGCAAAGGAACGACACAGTCCATGAAGGTTATGGCGGAAAGCACAGAACAGCAGCCACGGCCCGAACTGGATGTGAGAACCCCTATCGGCCCTCATGCGACTAATGGAGAGTACAGTAACACTCCTGTGGGGCGAGGTGAGTTGTTACCGTATAATAACAGCGTGATTCCTCATACACTGTAATAAGGGCCAGACACCGTAGACGTTGAGCCAGTTGACCCCGAGGTTATCCATGCAGCCAGAATTCTTATTCTCCTGCGGACTAATTGGGAGGCAAACTTAGAGCTCGCCAATTGGGTTCGTCCTAGCCCTGCTTGGGTGTCATGGACCAGATGCTGAGGGGAACTTAAGCAGAGCGCAGTTGATTATCCGACACCATTCCAACATTTGTTTTTTGTAAGGCCGATTTTGAGGTGTAATGTAGTTCACGTCGCCTCGCGTTTTTAATCGCATTAGCCTTATATGCTCTTGCAGAAGAAGTGCTAAATAAGCTTCCTAGACACGCAATGTCGACGGTGAAGGAGATAACTGAATGATCAGTGGCTGTGCAGCGCCAACAACGCGTACGCGTCGTGTGACTCGGTGCTTTTTTGTTTGGAAGTCTGGGCCCTACATCCCGGCTTCGAATCTTTGTTCTTCTTTTCTGGCCATATGGTTTTGCTATCATGAATGCCACTTATGGCCCATCACAGCACTCACTTTCTGAAGATATCAAATCGACGTTCAAAGCCCTTCCATTGAGTCTTGAGAGCACATTTCCTTGACGGTTCACGGTCAAGCTTACCAGCGACGCCGCGAGCCATTTGACGCAGCTGAAGTAGCTCATCCGATGGTAAATTCGTGGCCTGCGTTCGTTACGATGGAAAGGAAGTTCTGTCTACATACATGCCAGCTTGAAAGGAACACTCTCAACCATACTCGTTCTCCTCATGCCAGCCCGGAGCTACGACCTCCTACAGCCGCCAATCCGGTCAGCACGTGGTTGATCTCATCTTCATGGCCAGAGGATAGATTTACAGATCATATCAACCTACCGTGTTTGCAACAACTTCAGGCTCACATCAGAAACCGACGTGCCGACTTTCACTCAGGAATTCAGCTTCCAAACGATGCCATCAGTCTCCATTGCACGACATATTCGTTATGTCTGGTTGACTCAACCAGTCACCCAGCTTCAACTTCTCACCGCGCATTCCGACTCTTCCTGAAAGAATTCGTTGCTGAGAATATAGGACACGATTATCTTTCATCAAAGGTTGGTTTTGGGACGGGTGGAGTAATCTCAGCTCCCTGCCTCAAAATCCGGTGTTCCCTTCAGGAGATCCGATGCATATAGAATTTTACCTTAACCTGGAATCTTCAAAAACCACCGCACTTCCGTAACTCACGGTTGACTAGTCTCTTTGTTGTCCAAATACATTGCGATCTGCGGACCTCGTTCGCGATTCTAATATGGATCGAACCAGAGGGTGTGGTGTCTCCATCCCCCGTACTCAAGAATCCTTTAAATCGAAACCAGTTTTTACCATCCTTTGCTTGACTTCCTTCTTTCGAAAACAGGTCCTCACTCCTGCTACCCTGCCCATTTATCAACCCCCTTCCTTTTTCTTCTCATCTTCGAATTCGAATGTACCTAATCCACCCCTAGCTCACCTCTGACACTCCACGGTGCCGGGGAGACAACGCCCCGACGAGTATGTGACAGACACTCATACAGATATCACATCTCCTGAGAGGAGGCTACTATGGTCGTTGTACGCTACCTCGCAAAAAAGCTATGAATCTTTCCCTGTTCGAAGAATATGATGAAATTCTGGTCGGCCCTTATTTCTTCCTCATGAAATTCTGCTAACTATTCAACGTAGATAATAGGGAGCGAGTCAAAGTAATGTATACTGAGGCCGCTTTTTTGGTTAGAGTCAAACCTTCGAGTTCCACCATTCTCGTATTCTCTTCGTAGGGCTTCTCAAATGGACCGTCAAGGGCATGAGCCGCATGCAAAAGCAACATGATTGTCCCACCGAGCATTAGACATTAGGAGCAGTCTCGGAATTATCTCTTCAGCGCGAATGCTCTGGTTCAGTTGTGATCACAGAAGCTCATTGCGACTGAAAAATATATAGCTCTCTCTGTAATGAACGACAATACAAAGGCTGTCGAAGGTAGGTCAATACGCAACATCATGATAGATTTACCCAAAATATTTTCGGCGTGACCGTCACGCTCGTTGTCGAGGAGTACAAAACTACGTACACTACTGTTGATCTACCGCATCATGCTATGGTAGTCTAGAGTGATGAGCAGGTCAGAAGCGCTTGACCTCCTATCTTTTCAGCATTCCTTAATATTGTTCTCTAATAAAATACCTCGTATGTGGTGACTTGTTGAGTTTTTCTCTGAAGTGCTTGCTCGAAGAAGAATCAGAATGATCGTGCGTAGAAATATTTTTGCCCTGTCTGGTAGTGCTATTCGGACATAGGAATTCCTAAACTCAAAAGCTTGTTGAACTGACGACGCTTCACAGGCGGGCTGTGATTGACAAGATTAAACAAGCGTCGTCTTGAGGCTGGTGACAATACCTCGGTAGCGCCAGAAAACCGAACCTCCTGGGAAGTACCCAGTATTCTCCCTCAGAACACTGCTGACGCGTACACCTCGCACTTGACTCGAGAAGGCTTGGGTGCGATACCGCCGTTATCGTGTATAACCTCGTTATTTTCACGGGATCGGAAGTGCCGTTACGATTCTCGTGCACATATGTGCGATCGTACGAGCGAAGCGGCTTGAGTATTGGATACAAGATTGCGAGAAAATGTTCAGGATGGATCACTGAATATATGTTCCTTTAGTACAACTGGAAGGTCAAAGCATGGAATTGGCGTGATGACTTGTGATCTCCTAATTACACAAGAAACCTGCGTCTTTCGTACCAAATTGGGATCTCATAATAATGGTATTAATCTACTCACAAACTCCAGACCCTGCGCCACACCCATTTTTTTTCCCGATGCGCCGCAAAGTACGGAAGTTCTGCATCCCGATGTGGTTTCCATCAATATCCACAGAGCTTGAATTGAGAGGAGCAAAAAACCCAGAGTTGTATCCCATCCAGCGTGTATCGTCACACTTCTTCTCTGCAAGTGCAGCAATAAAGTCCATCGTTATGTGATAGGAGCTTGTTGAGCCCGCCAGTAGGTAGTCCTCCACGTACGCCGTCAGCTTCAGGGATAGCCCACAATAAATAAGAACAGGGATATTGTATTTTCGGCCGCGCAGGTACCGAAGAATGTTCTCCCCTGCGGATAAATATAAGTATGGCCCGGACGCAGCTTCATCACGAGAGTTGTCCGAAATAAACCTGACTTGTGATGGGTCGTCATGGCATCGTAAGAAGTCTAAGGCGACTTGTGCTACAGCTGAGGGCAAAAACATGGGCAACCAGTATTCATACCGCTGTTTGTTTTAATCCAAACTTTCGCAACGGCTATCGATGTGAGTTGGATAACATTTATACCCATTTTCAGTGCTTCATGAACGTGTTCTTCATTGTTCAAAGGATTGTCATCAATCCAGACGATTAACGGAAGGGGTATTTGGGGTATTGAAGAGGATAATATTGGTGAAATACTTGAATCTAGAGGTCTTGTGTCAGTAGTGGATAGCATTTAGACGAATATTTACCTTTAATATACATGCCAATGACGGCCCTCAGGTTACCGGTTCCAACCACTCTCTCAAGGGCGACAGGAGTGACACCTCCTATAGAAAATTCGTCCAAGCTCAGCAGCAGCCTTTTGCGCGTGGGTGAGTCTAGGACATCACCGACCCATTCCTCCAAACATGTGCAGAACTCATCCCCAGATATGTACGGTAACTAATAGAAAACTTAGCATCCGATCAGAAAAAGGACAAAACAGAAAACGCACCTGAACACCCACATACCCACTCCAGAATTCTTTTACTTCCGTATTCTTGATATGCCCAAGTATCGAGGGACGTTGCGGTGCTGATTTCGCACGCACTGCAATGCCAGTCGAACGTACTGAGCTACGTTGCTTCTGCGAGTTTACGAGGCCCACAACAGCAATGGAGGCTAGCAGCATAATGAGCTGCTGGTTGAGCTGCCGTTCGTCTTCTTTCAGTTGCTTGATGAAACTCGCCGGGCTCAATGCAGCAAGGAACCGGTATGAGCGTCGATCCCGCCAAACTATAAGATGCTCTTGTGTTTCTCTTAACATTCCGCCAATGGACTTGACAACGCCTAGCGTTTGAGGCTCAATGCCTTCCCCTAGATCTTGCAGAGGCTGAAGAATTTGTTGAATTTGTGTAATCGTCGCGGTTATTCGACGAATAACGATATCTTTCTCAGCACGCTCTTCAAGCCACGTAATAATGCTGCGCGCCAGGGTGTATACAGTCGTTATGACTGTTAAAGCATCCATAAGCCCAAAGAGAAAGGAGGAGGTTCGAGGAACACAAACGCCGCAGGAAGCAAGGTACACCGGCATATCCCACAAGGATTTAGAATGGGAATGATTCGTTGATGGAAAATGTGTCTGTAGAGGTCCGCGTTCAGATTCATTGACATGAGAAAGTTGGTCATCCACTTTCCACCGAGTTCGAATCGCACACACCCCACCACAGACACCACACTTTCGGTATGAGGCTTTATATATCATCACACCATCAGTAACTGCCGACCTCTTTATAAGGAAGTGATCGCTAGGGTTACTACAAGATGTTTTGTTGATTCTCTATGAACCCTATAACAGTGATGGAAGTGAGCAGTGTATCACCAATTGCTGGCTAAGCTGCCGCTCGACCTCTTTCAGTCACTTAGTCAAGTTCGAAGACTTAAGGCTGCGAGGGTACGGCGTAGGCCCTGGCTCTGTCATACAACGAGATGTTCTTATGCCTGTTTTAGTACGCCACAAATTCTTTGACGACGCTAAGCATTTGCGCATCGATTGGGGTAGACTGGTTGTTTCTGTGGATTGGAGAAGGATATGTTACATTCGAGCGATTGCTGTGAGGGTCTGGCGAATTGCGACGTCCCTCTCGGTGTGTTCCTCAAAACATGTATTAACGCCCGTTGCTGGAGTGTATATGGTTGTGATAACGACCAAGGCGTCCATAGTTTTCAGGCTGCCAGGAACAAGGTAGACTAATAAGAAAAGAGAGATCGTCGTAAGACTTGCAGTACATCAGACGCTTCGCGGAAATTTGCGACCAACGTGATTTAAGATCGGGAATCCAGCGTTCACAAATGTCCATTTTCGATTCCGGTATGAGAAAGCTTAACAATTTGGCCTCCCCAGGCCTGCACCACACGCGCCCTGTCATAGACATTGATATACTCTGACAAACGCCATCAGTAATCGTCAACGCCTTGGAGAAAGTGATCACCTTGCACGACAATTCGTCCAAACTGCAGGGCTACTGGTCTCCCAACTCTCAAAAGGTCAGTATATCTTCATTGTTGCTTAAGGACCATCTAATGACGGGATGGTCTCGCAAATATTGCTTTTAATTCAAGAAAGCTTCTTATGAAGCTGTCTGGGTTGAGCACCCCGACAGTTAGCCAATATACGAAAGGCGGCGCACCCCTCATCACAGAATGTCCAGATGACAGCACTCTAAACATTTCCTGTTTTCAATGATTCTTCCACAGGTGCTATGGCCACCGATTCAGTGCCTCGCAGAACATTTTGATATCACCCACCCAAATACTCCCAAAATATCGCCTCCAGCGACAAAGACACTTGTAACCACTTTCGATGTAGCACGCCGCGCGACACTGAATGAGATTATCCCTTTGACCAGGCTCGGTATATTGCAATTATTGAATCCACCTAGTGAGGCATATTTGCGGGCAACAAGGTTTGGCCCAAACGGCGCGTACGTCGTATTTGAGGGAGGAAAATGGCAGGGGAAGTGGACGAAAGTGAGAGAGAAATTCCCGTGTTTAGTCAATTGGAGGAATCGGATCGGGAGTTCATCATGGGAGATGCGGAGGTAGGCACTTTTGGGTCAGTCTTAGGTGAAGAACGGACGGATCCAAAACGGATCTCAAAGGTTGGTATGGAGGGCGATGGTATATGCTGTCAAGAAACCCTGGGGAGTACGTGTAGATTTTGGGATGGGCAGAAGACTTACGGATTTATATGGATTGTAAACTCCAATACAATGGACAACGCAGAACGTGTTGCACAAAACGACCCAGATACTTACAATAATCTGAAGCACGTGCCGGAAAATTTGACGGAATTTCTCACGGACCAACTTTCTCTGAACGTCCACCACGCTGAGTACTCTGTATTGCCGTGACCAAACGCTTTATGAATCTACGCCCTGGATATAATAGGGTGTGTCATATTTCTTTGAAGTTCTTCGGCGAATGATCATTTTCAGAATAAGTTTCGCATATCTGGCCGCCCACCCTGAGAATATCAATAGATCAGCCATTTGGAATTTTGAAGTGACGATGAACCGGCTTCAAGGTTGCGGATTCGACCTTCGCCGAACCATACCCAAGCGCTTTTTTCTGTTGGAGCACGACATGATGCTGAGGAAAACATTCGCCGCAAGGTCGGGAAAACATGGTAGCTGGGCGCGGTTGAAACCTGTTGGGCGAGTGTAGTTTTGTGGACATGGTGCAGGGACGTACTGGAAAACACACAGATTCTGCCTGGCGTGCGACTTTTTGGGTCATGCGCCCACGTAGATGCGTTGGGAACGCGGTATGTCCGACGCCCTTGGTTCATGGATTTTCTTCACGTCAACCAACCATTTGAGGGCTCAACACAGCATATATCCTTCCACGTTCCTCCTTCGAGAATAAAGCCATGGTCCTTGCAGTCGGGGGCTCATCAACATCGATGCGTTGACCTTGGCTGATTCCCATAGTCAAACTCTATGTTCTCATGTTCACAACTGGAGCCCGCCCCTTGGTCCATCATGCCTTTTGATACATACTACCGCAAGCATATGTATTACAACGGACCTCAATTCTCCGCCTGTAATTTGCCCTTGTTCTGCTGATATGTGCGTGCTGTCGGGCTGGCCACATCAATATAGTACTGATTTATGATACAGGGACGGCTCACGTCCAGACCATTCCTTGTTCAGACCGAGCTGCGACTCAGTGACAGTGTGCAGTGCGATGCGTCGGCTCGTTATTTCTGCATCCCTCGAGTTCCGGACTAGCGCAACGTTTGGTGGAAATTAGACCCTTTTGGAAAGGATTTTTCCATGATATGATGACCGGCTTGACATTGACATAACTGTCCTATCGGTTGATCTTCATTGACCTGACGCTAACCAAGTGCGGACGCTTGGATCTCGTGACATGTCCATGATTCTCCGGCTACCCGAACGACGGCGAAGACAAGTGGCCCCACGTACCCGCCTGGGGAGCACAGTCAGTCGTTCTTGGGGAAGAAAATGAAGCATGGTTGAGTACTTGCACCGGGGACTAGAAGAGCTTACTGGGGATAAGTTATCCCACCCCGTGCGATCAGCCGCCGCCCCTTGGTTGCCTAAATAAGCCCGAACTCACGATCAACACTAATAGGGCTGTTGACCTCGAGCGCCAAAATAAATTCCACCCGCTTGCGGCGTTTCTCTCGATCACTTACTTTGGGGCAAAAATACCTCATTCTCATTATCATGAGTGTCCTGGTTATCGAAATCATGGTTCTTAACAGCCCCTCTCTTATGGCGTGCGAAGTCTAGTTATATTCAGTACCTTTCAAAACACGGAGCATTGATGCAAAAGGGACTCCACTAGCCATGCACGTCGAAGTTACCTCAAGGCCGTCGTATCGCACCTTCCTCAACCATTCGTTACGAAATCTCGGACATGCTGTCAAGGGTTCAAATGAGCCAAATTCAATCATCTGATGTTCGCACATATCAATCTTTATACCCGTGGGCTCGTATCACCAAACCTCACCCTTGAATACTAAATGGGACCTGGGAGATGAACTAGAGAAACATTTAGTGGAAATTAGCAGACTGCTTATCAGATAATCTTACACAAGCGTCGGGTCCGGCCACCTATATCAAATTTTCATTCACCTTTCCGTCCTCGAGTGCCCGAGCGATCGCACTCGGAACTTGATTAAGCAAAGGGGTCGACATGCGGGTTAAGGACCTTCATAAGCTTTCGAGGTAGTAATACCCTTTCACCCTTCCCTCGTCCTGACTGCATCCGACTTTCGATAACTTCAGACGTACAGTTGGCGTGACCACGACTAGAATCCTAATTTAAGGCATCCCTTGTTCCGACAATTTCGACACTCAATTCTCATGACATACAATGACCCAACAACTAATGCTGACGACGATAAGATGTCTGTCCAATACGCTAGCTCACCACCACCACCGAAGAGGAGCACCCTGAAATCCATTATCATTGTGATGACATGCACTTTTGCAATGATAGTAAACGTATGTCCCTAGCCATAGATTCATTGAACTTTTCGAATGCTAAGATGCCTAACAGAGTGCAAACAATACATCAGTGTCAATATCTCTATCAAGCATTGCACATGGTCTTTCAATCCAGGAGGTGGAGTTGCAGTGGCTAGTATCGGCATATTCTCTTAGTTCGGTGAGTTGCTCCCCGATACGCCTGTTCCGCTGATATTTAAGCGGTTGGGAACCTAGGGTTGCTTGTTACTGATATTTGGTCGCCTCGCGGATCTGTATGGCCGGAAGAAGACATTCCTTGCAGGGTCTTTCATGTTGGCCGCGTTCACTCTAGGATGTGGGTTTTCACAAGGTGCGACTGAATCTGACCGAAAGGAAAGGTTTATCCATCACATGTTCACAGATGCAATCACCCTAGATATTTTGAGGGGTATCCAAGGCATTGGCGTGGCTGTCACAATTCCAGCTTCGGTTCGTCATTTTTGCTTTTCCGACTCTCCTCGGAACTAGGGTAAATATTGATCCTGGTCTTAGATTGGCATTCTTGCGCACGCTTTCCCTCCTTCGCGCGCGCGCTCTTTCGCTTTTGCTACCTTCGCGGCGGGTGCACCCATCGGCGCCGCCTTTGGAATGGCCGTGGGGGGACTTCTCGTCCAAGTCACCTCGTAGGCTTTTATTTCCAGAATTCTCAGGGACCTGATTTTCTTAATCGCGGACAGGGAAACCTGGCGCTCTCCCTTCTACCTTGAATGTGGCATGACGGCGCTCTGTTTCATTGGAGGATTGATATCTATTGACAAAGACTTACCTTCTACTGAAACAGACAGAAGGGTTGATTGGATTGGAGCATTTTTAGTGACTGCAGGATTGGTGCTAATTGTGTTTGTCCTCGGTCAGGCTGAACTTGCACCTCAACGGTGGGCAACGCCATGTAAGCCCCACCAAGTTTGTATCCCTGGCTAATCTCTAATACCGTTCATTTCGTTCGAATATTAGATATAATTGCCATCCTCATCGTCGGAGTTCTATTTGTCATCGTTTTTATTTGGTGGCAATGGTACCTTGAGAGGGTCCAAAGTACGCCCAACGTGCCGTATTCCCTATGGACACCACCTCCCCTGATGAAGCTCTCGCTGTGGGGGCGTGCGAGGGGTCGTTTCGCAGTGATGATGTGCATCGTGTTTCTGGCATGGTGCGCTTTCCTTTCGTGGAATTTCTGGGTTATAGTACTCTTACCTCCCGTTCTGTACTACACTCTTACTGATCATTCGTGCCCACAGCTCTATTACCAAAGTTATATCGGTCATTCGTCACTCCGAACCGTAGTCAGGCTTCTTCCCATGTTTGTGTCTGGAATTCTATGCAATATTGTCGTGGCCTTTGTTGTTGGGCGTGTATCGATTGTCTATCTTATCGGTGAGTAAATTTCCCCTTAATTCTACCAATCTGTCGCTCCTGAACGGGCCAGTTCTGAATTTCACGTTGTCTCCATCACGTCCCATGTTCGCTTGCCCTTGTTTCATGGCTTTACTAACGAAAATGTATAGTAATTGGCACACTGGGAACGGCTGGTGCATGCCTTTTATTCGCATTCATTACTCCTTCTGCTCCCTATTGGGCTTTTGGGTTCCCCGCCACTATTATCTCTGTAATTGGGGCAGATTTCGTCTTTGCGTCTGGCACATTATTCGTCGCGAAAGTATCTTTGCCTCACGAACAGAGCTTAGCTGGGGCATTATTCCAGACAATGACTCAGGTAAGTATTTCAACATATTTCTCAATCAATTGTACGCCTACGATGGTGATAGCTGGGAACTGCTGTCGGTCTTACCGTGACCACCGTGGTATTTGACCGGGTAACATTAATGAGCTCGGCGGGTCGCCCGACCCTACAGAGTTATCAGGCGGCCCAGTGGACTTCGTTTGCGTTTGGTGTGTTGGGTAAGCGTTATCTCCTCATTTCATCCTGTTCTGTACTTACTGAATCGCTTATGTTCCAGCTACACTACTTGCCATTACCTTCCGTGGGGTGGGTGTGGTCGGGCACCAGAAGCCCCGCTTGTCCGGAAAAGGCGGAACCACTGATAGTGACCATGAACGGACGATTGTGGACACAAAAGTAGATGAACCCTAGACTTGTCGCCTTGACTATATTCACACTTTGGCCCTCCCAATTTAATGGAGGCTGTTATACGCGTCCTTCGGACAATAACCACCTCCTTTATGCGTTTTCCGTATTTAGCGGCGACGAAAAATCACGACTATGAATGGACAACTACTAGTATTCTCAAGGGGAGCTTCCTCTCCCAGATGCTTTAAAGCAATATATGTTGTTCGCTTCGGATTAAGTAAAGGTTCTTTCAGGCAGTCTTATTTCCGAAATGGTCCAGGGCATATCTCGTTCTGTGCGAACTGCCCCTTCGTTTCTGTTGATTTCGTCTTTTTCCATCTTATATCATTTATCAGTATGGGATAGGAGGCAACGAAAATTCGCAGGCAAAAAGCACCATAAATTAACCCTCGCTTTGCATTCCCTCCTTGACCATTTCCCACGGCTTGTCCCTTCTGGAAACCCAACTTCCAGAACTCGAACCGTGCTTTCACATAATGCCCCCCTAATCGTGGGCTTCAACATGGGGCGTGTATGTACACGCTCATATATACCATGGCCGACCACAGCGCCAAGGGAACCGCGGCGGCGAAGGCAGTTCATAATGCTAAAGCACCAAGAAGAAATAGCCGTCTTGAGAGATCACATACAAATATTATCCGATGAAGAGCGAACCTGCAAGAAAAATTAGGGGGTGAGTTACTTGACTAGTTCGAGGTTGGGACGATGTTATGCCACATTACCTGTAAAACCTTTCAGTGTATGCATTAAAAAGCATTGAGGGAACGGATATGTCAGACGTTAGGCAAGAAGTAAAATATTGAATCTCCATTTATTGAGCATTCACTGTCCCTAAAACCTAATATGGAGGGTTGCGGAAAATTATCAAGGGTGACCGATGACTCTGTTCAAAAGCGGGAGCTCAGTTATCGTAATTACAAGGCGCATATGTACTTACTACCTGATAACAAACGGGTTATGCAATTATGCGATTGCCGCAGACTCCGGACTTCACGGGACTGCTTTGCTAGAAAATCTAGAAAGCGGAGAGGTTGAGTGTGGGTATTTGGGCTTGACACCACGCCATAAGGTAATTGATTCAGTAGGTAGGGGCTGTGTCAATATGTTTACGATGTAGCGGCATCAACACCGAAACCTTCCCAGTAATATGGTATGCATTGAGAACTAGGCGTCGGTAATAACGCCAAGCGGTATAAACAGACTGGAGAGATCCATATGATGTCTGTGGACCAACTAAGTCTCTACATCCCCTGCGGAGTCATGTAATCTATACTCCGTGAAAACCTGACGTAGTTGCGCGAGCATTTCTGACACGGATGTGGGTTAAAGTTTGAAAAACCTCAAGGCTTTGCAGGGTGATACTTATTCCATGATTCCCATCAAACTCTGCGGGGATATCTCCATAACGCCTTTAGAACAGGAGTCAATATTTGTATGACCATCCAAGCCGTGTGATTGGTATGGTAGCGTCGACTGACCGAGGAGGTCGAGATGGGTTAGGAGTAATGTGGAATTTAGGGGCCATAGGTGTATGCAGGTAGACGGTCCGACTTATACCGACTGAGATGGTCGTTCACCGTCAAGGTCCAACTTGTACAAACAGGTTCCCAGAACAGATCCGGCCTGGTAGATGGAGAATTCTCGGAGGGGATGCGGTCCGAGTTTCCGTCCTAAGTTTGGACGACGAGTTGAACCAAATACGAAGGGCCGTGATGCCGGGGCGTTGTTTATGCCTGTTAAGTTTAGGTTATTTTGAACTGCATTGAAGTTTGGTTCAAACCACATCGGCGTGTGTGCAACCCAAGTCCAACCCAAACCGTTCAAATTCCTCGTATGCATTCATAGATCCATGCCTTCTCGCCACCATTATGAAGCTACCTCGAAAGTATACTTCTTCGGATGTTCCCTCGAGTTCATTCCGTTACCATTTCTGGTCACACTGTCTCCTGAGGATTTGGAATGTGTCCGAATGGAACGACTTTGGGGGGTCCCGTTCTTCAAGTGACCGTGTAAAGCCCCTCCTCGGCAAAATGTATGTTTTACCTCACCTATGCACAGAATGGGTCCCGGGAATCTTCCTTTTTGTGTTTCCACTCGATCCAATCTCGCGCGAAAATTCAACCATAGCATACGAATTGCTTCTTCTATTTTCTCTTCCTATGCGAACGGCTTGCCCATTCCGCGGCCGTCTTTCCGTATGAATGCTCCATTTTACAAATCTTTGTCTCGGACCTGGAAAAAGCAACTCACGTGTTGCAACATAACACCTTGGTCCGCACATAAATTTTCTTCCGACTGAACTTCGCATTTTACGAGACACCATTGCGGAAATATCATATGACGAGAGCAAGGCCCGGATGGGATGCTTGTGTGACAAGCTCTCCATACATGCGTGCCACCAGAAACCCTTCAAATAGTCGCACTGTGCGTTCCCTTTCCCAGTTTTCGAAAGTGAACATGGATGAAGAAATCACCTCTCCAGTCTCCAGCGTAACTGCATCGAACGATAAGCTAGGGCCTCCACAACAAACGCCATCGAAGAGTAGCACTCTCAAGTCAGTAGTTCTCGTTCTAACATGTACATTTGCTATGATTGTCAAAGTATGCATTATATTCCCTCATGCTTAGGATTCATTCTGACCTGGATAATTGGTGTAGAATGCTAATAGTACAACCGTGTCCATCTCACTGTCAACGATCGGGAAAGAACTGGACATCCAAGAGGTACAACTACAATGGCTTGTTTCGGCATACCCTCTCAGTTCGGTCAGCTATATTATTACATCCTGTGTTTGTGAATGAATTGACAGAGGTGTCGTAGGGCTGCCTTCTGTTGTTCTTCGGACGTCTTGCGGATCTTTATGGAAAGAAGAAGGCTTTTCTATTGGGATCGTTCATGTCAGCAGTATTTACACTGGCATGTGGATTTGCCAAAGGTAAGGAAGATCATGTCACCATCTGAACGCCATATTTTATTCATGATCTGTCTACCCAGATGCTGTTACCCTTGATATCCTCCGAGGTTTTCAAGGGGTCGGCGCCGCCGCGTTTCTCCCAGCATCAGTACATATCTTCCTTTGTTACGTTAATTCACACTAATGGATGTCAAGGTCGGAATTCTCGCCGCCGCATTTCCGCCCTCCCGTGCTCGGTCCATAGCCTTTGCGATATTCGCGTCGGGTGCACCCCTTGGTGCCGCACTCGGAGTCGCACTTGGGGGCGCTCTCACTCAGAAGACTGAGTACGTTCCGAACATTGGCCAACAACGTTCGACTAACACCTTGATAGACACACCTGGCGGGCCACATTCTGGATGCAATGCGGACTTACTGCGCTTTGCTTCATCGGTGGGGTAATTTCCATCGATTCCGATGTGCGCTCGACAGAAGCAGACAGAAGAGTTGACTGGCTTGGTGCTGCGTTAATCACCGCTGGTCTCGTGTTAGTCGTATTCGTCCTGGGGCAGGGGGAAGTGGCACTCCAGCAATGGGGAACCCCTTGTAGGTCTCATCTCTTAATGCTTTCATAAAATTTACTCAACATCCTCTTACCTTGCAGATATCATTGCTCTGCTCATCGTCGGAGTCTTCCTTATAATAGCTTTTTTTTTTTGGCAACGTCATCTTGAGAAAGTACAGAATACTCCTGGTGCCCCGTATTCAGCCTTGACGCCGCCACCATTGATGAAGACTTCAGTCTGGGGCCGCGCCAGGGGCCGGTTTGCGGTCACGCTCGTCATAGCGTTCTTAACATGGTGCTCATTCTTCGGGTGGAACCTATGGGTGCAGGTAGATCTTTCTATTTCTCTTTGTGGAATTCCGTGATAATCGCCCTCCTAGCTTTACTATCAGAACTTCATGGGATATAGCCCTTTAGCGACTGTGCTTCGTCTTGTGCCCCTGTATATCGCGGGTACATTTTGTACAATGATCGTTGCCTTCTTCATCGGCCGCGTATCAGTTATCTACCTTGTTGGCGAGTAAATGTGCAACTGTTCCTGGTGTGTTGAGTACTGACCTCCCTTTAGTCGTTGGTACTCTTGGAACTGCGGTTTCTGCTCTGCTGTTTGCAGTGGTCATTCCTTCAGCATCCTACTGGGCATTCGGCTTCCCCGCAATTGCGATCTCCGTTGTTGGCGTGGATATGATTTTCGCGTCCGGAACGCTATTTCTCGCAAAAATATCTCTGCCACATGAACAGAGCGTAGCCGGGGCGCTTTTCCAAACAATGACCCAGGTATGACCACCTTTTACTCCATGAACCGCTTGCTGACATATTGCGTGGCATTTACAGCTCGGAACGGCGCTTGGACCCACAGTGTCGACTGTTGTTTTTAACCGCGTGACATCACGACAGCCCGGCAGGCGCCCAAATTTGGAGAGCTACCATGCGGCGCAGTGGACAGCATTTGCATTTGGAGTCCTAGGTATTGTACCATCCTTCTTTTCCCGGCTTTACGAGTCCCTGAGCCCGAGGTATCTGATTTACAGCGACAGTCCTTGCGTTCATGTTTTTTAGAGGTGTGGGGGTTGTAGGACAAGATAAAAACGTAAAGGAAGTGGAAAGCTCAAGCAGGGATCAAGAGGAATCCGCGACTGAGAGCAAAACAGAGACGGTATAGACACTGTCAAGAAAAAGAAAGGGAAATTGCCCCATACGTCATTTTTACAGCCAAAAGATAGAGATCCCCTTGTGTAACATCCTTCCCATGTACTTTTATTCCGTTTCTGCCATGTCCAGGACCGAAGCGAAACTATCCGTTCCTCTGCTCGTTTCAGTATGAAAGGCAAAAACTTAGAACCACTTTTTGGGTACGATATGATCTGACATTCCGCAATATTTCCGATATCGATTTGAAGATTCTGTCACACGTTCACTGACAACTATAGCCGAAGTTTCTCGAGGTTGTCAACATCATCCGATGCAAGCATACGTAAACATATATTCTCACAAAGCACCAGCGAATAAACAGGTGGATGAGGAGCGTACCAAGTTTGTTCATGTTGGTGTTCCACTTAGAACAGCGGTCTCCGGCTACCTTAGAGCTTTTGTCACAGGCTCATCCCCTGGCGTTGCCATTTCGCTAACTTCGCAAGCCTGCACATGATGCGACAGTCAGCAAATTCACCAAAAACTCACTAAGAGCCATGGTAACTTACCAATCGCGAAGAATCACCCGTGTCCAGAAGTAATACCTTCCCACCAGTCGACACACGATCGCCAAGGTAAGAAGAATTGGAAAATATGTATACTCGAAGATGTTGCACACATCAATGTGTGATCAGAAAGTTTCGATACGGGTAAATATCAGGAATTGCCCATTCACAGGTGTTTTGCGGATGAGGAAGGGTACGCTGGGCTAGGACTCTGAGCAAGTAAACCGGCTGGTGTATAGTTAGGTTTTGAGGCTGCTGTGTGTTGAAACTAGAGGTCTTTTCACATTGGCGTGAGGTAGAAGTCCTCAAATTGGAGAAGCTGAACCAAGTAACCGACACAGGTTGTAAGGCGGAAATAGTCTACGATTGAATCATAAACTCACACGTAGGGGACCATCGAAGCCCGAGGTAGCTTCGGTGGTATTAACTCTTGTCATCATCGAGGGCGATGATAACACAAGGAGCTTGTTGGAGCGTGAAGCATGTGCATGCAAAACAAGCCGGAAGCGAATTCTAGAAAGTTGGATGCACGGCTATACAAACGGCGGTTGGAAAGAATCATAGGACCGTTGTAAAAAACCGCTTGCCCCCGAAACCTATGGGTGATGGTGCCTGCGAAGAATTGAATAGAAAACCAATTTGGGTTGCGTTTCCTCCGGCCAAGTGCATGTGGAGCCTTTAAAGAAATGGTTGGAATTGTGGCGAACCGGCTTTGTTGAATACACCGACGTGTGTGGTGCTGTGGACCACAAAAAGCCTCCATATATATGGCGTTCTTAGCCGTGATCGTAGGGTCATTATACGGCAGAGGAAATACCGAACAGCCTTACTCCACCTCGTGCTCACAACAATAATACCACCTACCCTGGATTGATAGTAGGATTGAGGGAACGGGGGCACAGAAGCGGCAGAAAAGTGTACAACCTATTGACAATGCATACCAAAGTTTCCCAGCTGCCGGCCGACGGCAATTGTTAAAGAGGATGTTCACCAACCCCGACGCTCCAGGACTCGGAAGCGTTACTTAGCAGGCGACACCTAGACCACCCCGACCGCTCTTCTGTAACCTGAAGTTTCGCAGGCCTTATGCGGCCGGGACAAGGCAGAAAAAAAAATGATCGATGGTTCCCGGTATCATTCCGTGTCGGTTAATTCATGTGTTTGTAAGTTTTTGCGCCTTTGATTACAGACCCAAATTCAGCCCCACGTGCACTCGAGATATGCTAACTCCGGGAAGCCATTCCATTTCGTGGGTGTCGAGCATGGAGGAGCGCATGGCGCATGGGGATTTTCTGGCGTGCGTTCAGGGAATGGTTCGCCCCAGCTCGTTCCGCGTACGAGGTAGAATATGTGGCTTCATTCTCCGGCATGCACGGATGTTTGATACAGTGCTTGACCACCGAATGTGGAAAGGGAGCAGGATCTATAACGGGGACCAATTGAACGGAGGCATTTCCTGGTTGGGGTGAGACGGTATTTCCTCTCGAGGAAGGGTTTCCAATATTGTGGCGATGGCGATGACTTCATTTGCTTCATTTCATTTCCAACCTTGTAAGAGCCGGCGGTGTACGGCCTCGCTTAATGGTGGTAGTATGACCTGTTTACGGGAAAGCTGTCGTGTGTCGGGACTGCACCATGATCGTCGCTCTCAGCCTTATGTGGACGTGCCGATTCCAAAAGCCGTGGGTAAGTGGGGTCGACGCTTTGCAGTGATTACAGTGTTCCCAATCGACGTACTATTGGTCGTCGCCTCGTTGTAAATAGGTCAAAGTAGTTCGTGTCTTGGGTTATATGACGCGAGATGAATGTTACAAGCATCATCTTTTGAAGAAAATGCAGAGTTGGGGGTTACGTTTGGTAAGCGAACTTAGCACTTGGACGGCGGTAGGATATACAAGGTCGAGTTGTGGCATTCGAGCGAAATAGTTGGTAAGAAGGGGAGAGAAAACGCGTAGATCTGTTCATATGTGATGCTGTGGCAAGTCAGTCCGGATCCATTGGAGAGAAATGAGTCAAGTTTCATACCTGTGATGCCTCCACTTTCCGCACAGCTGGATCGTGAGAGCTCTCATCCGAAGTAAATAACATGTAAAACACTGCAGGGTCTTTGTGCGAAGAAAAGAAAGTTGAAGATCACATTCCAGACCCAAATTTGATTCAGGGTCTTCGGCGGTGATCGATGGGTCTGCAATTCACATGTATCAGAGTGTCAGGGCACAAGTAAATCGACATACCTGGTATTTCTCAAGTTTCACAGATTCATTTATCCTCATCGCTCATTCTTCTAGACGACATGAATGTGAGCCTTGTCAAAGGCTGGTGAAAAGATGGTTTAACCTTCAGGAGCCGAGGTGGAAAAATGGATACTACCCTTGGTACGTTTCTCGCGCAGTAATGCCTCCGCCGGTAAGCCATTTTTTGCGACTCTCGGCTCCTCCATTTCCTTCGCAAGCGGTATAGAAGGTTGATTGAGAAGCTTTCTCCCTCTCTGAACCTATTAAAAATTAGTCATATTTTCAGCGAGGAAAAACGTTGGTTGGTGAACAGAGTACATATTGTGATTGTGAGAATCATCAAGAGTCGGCAAGTGTTGAACCGAGGGGCTGCACGTGCATGGTCACGTGAAAAATGTACTCCTTATCGTGCTAAAACTGATGCAAAATCCAAACCTTCACAACCATGCTAATCCCCTTTTTCATTGGTGTACAGACCAAGCGACCTGACGAACGAAAAGACAGACAACGTGCAGACAAAGATTCATAACTTCCCCGGATTTCTACTTAATCTAATCATATCTAATCTTCGCATCACTGACAGAACCTAGCCGAAATTGCCGGTACCTTTTCATAAATTTTTTATGCGACGCTAACGGCAAAGGTCGCTGCCAAGCTCCGGTGGAACTTCTCTTCAACACAGGTGATCCCACACTCATTTATGGCCAGCTAACATCGTGCCTTCTTCCTTATGAACACCAACGACGCACTCACGAATATGAACGACGAGCCCCTGTCCCCAGTGGGTAGCACAACGATCTCTGAAGAAGGCATGACGATGGCGACAACAGTCCCAGTTAGGAGAAGCACGATCAAGTCGGTTATTCTCGTATTATCGTGTAGTTTTGCGTTTCTCATCAACGTGAGTGACATTTTGAATACATACCATGTTTGACGTACCTATAATTCACACAGACCGCAAATAATACGACCGTATCCATATCGCTCTCGACTATTGGCCGAGAACTCAATATCCAAGAAGTACAACTACAGTGGCTCATCTCAGCGTACCCTCTCAGCGCTGTGAGTTTTCTCGTATGCTCTACCTAGATACAAGAATTAACGATGCGTAGGGTTGCCTGCTCTTAATCTTCGGTCGCCTCGCAGACCTACACGGAAAAAAGAAGACATTCCTGCTGGGTGCTTTCACGCTAACCGGATTCACGTTAGGATGCGGTTTTGCCAACGGTGAGGTTCCTTTTTCTTAGACCAGTCCATCAGTTTAAGCAAGACAGATCCTGTCACTCTCGACATAATCCGCGGATTCCAGGGCATCGGTGCTAGCGCCATGCTCCCATCATCAGTGGGTATCTCCACCACCACCCTCACCCGTTCCCCACCAACAGATGTATTCCGCAGCTTGGCATCCTCGCAGAAGCCTTCCCGCCGTCTCGCGCCCGGTCCATTGCTTTCTCCGTCTTCGCGGCCGGAGCACCCGTTGGTGCCGCGTTCGGGATTGCAGTCGGGGGTGTGCTCACCCAGATGACCAGGTAAGTGGCGCCCGCTATTCTTGGCACGGTTCAGAATCTGATGGGGTCGTTAGGTACACATGGCGTGCGACGTTCTTCATGCAGGCAGGACTGACGGGGCTCTGCCTGATCGGCGGGATGGTGTCGATCGACGCGGACAAGCGTTCTTCGGAAGTAGACCGGAGGACAGACTGGTTGGGTGCAGCGCTGGTGACGGCGGGGCTGGTGTTAATTGTGTTTGTTCTGGGGCAAGGGGAGGTGGCGCCACAGCAGTGGGCGACTCCATGTACGTTGCCATTTCTTCTCAATCATTGCAGCGTGTATTTACCCACGAGGAAATTGCGGAAGACATCATCGCCCTGCTCATCGTTGGCGTCTTCCTGGTCGTCGTATTCGTCTTCTGGCAACGCTACCTCGAGAAAGAACAAAACACCCCCGGCGCTCCGTACTCGCTCTGGACGCCACCACCTCTGATGAAGACCTCGGTCTGGGGGCGGGCGAGGGGTCGATTCGCGGTGATGCTCATCGTCACGTTCCTCACATGGTGCTCGTTCTTTGCATGGAATCTCTGGGTGCAGGTAATAGCCCGCCCTTGCCTCACGTCTATCACTTGTATGTATTCTCACCTCACTCTCCTCCATAGCTGTACTACCAAAACTTGCTCGGCTACTCTGCACTCGCAACCGTCCTCCGGCTACTCCCGCTTTACATCTGCGGCACCTTCTGCACCGCCGTCGTCGCTCTCCTTGTTGGACGTGTCTCCGCCATCTACCTCGTCCGTACGTGCCCTCTTCTCTCCCTCTCGTCTGCATCTGTACCCGTATTCTGACCACCTTGTCCTTTAGTTGCAGGCACCCTTGGCTCCGCAGTCGGTGCGTTGCTCCTTGCGGTGATCAGGCCTGAAACGACCTACTGGGCGTACGCATTCCCGTCTATCACGATTGCTGTCATCGGTGTAGACCTCATCTTCGCCGCGGGCTCTCTTTTCATTGCCAAGGTCTCGCTCCCACACGAGCAGAG
Source organism: Collybia mongolica (assembly GCA_013420905.1). Classification (NCBI taxonomy): domain Eukaryota; kingdom Fungi; phylum Basidiomycota; class Agaricomycetes; order Agaricales; family Clitocybaceae; genus Collybia; species Collybia mongolica. The sequence continues at coordinate 363,956 of JAAXNY010000019.1, forward strand.
CGTCGCGGGTGCGCTGTTCCAGACTATGACTCAGGTAAGTGCATCTTTCTTATTGACCTTCGTGTTCTGTTATTGACGTGTTCTGCCATTCGTGGGGTCGTGCGCACAGCTGGGAACGGCAGTGGGCGTTGCAGTATCGACGGTGGTGTTTAACCGCGTGTCGTTGCGTCAGCCACAACAGGTCCCGACGCTAGAGAGTTACCATGCGGCGCAGTGGACTGCGTTTGCGTTCGGAGTGCTAGGTATGAGCTTTCCTTTCTACCACTTTGACGATGCTGAACTTTGACAATTTGACTGACGAACTTTTGGATGCAGCTACGATTCTGGCACTTGTGTTCTTCCGCGGGGTGGGTATTGTGGGACAGGAGCAGAAGGTGATTGAGGAGGACAGAGATAGGAGTGGGCTGAGTGGGGGTAGTGGGGAGCTTGATGGGAGTGTGGTTCGGGAAAGTAAGGCGGAGACGGTTTAGATGCCGGACCTAGACCTTGATAAGATAGATGTTAGAGTGAGTATTTCTCTTTGGCGTTGTTTTCTTCTGCTCTTTTTTTGTTTTCTGGATTTTGATTTTGAGCTGGAGCTGACAATCGAGTTTATAGATAATTATATCATTTGTACTTATATGCAAGCATGGTAATGGTATTCATGTTGAACTTTTAATCTTGATTTTTCTTTTGTTCAGTGACGGCCAGGCCTGGACGCGTGACGCGATGATAGGTTCGATCTTTTGCGCAGCTTTCGAGGCCGGTGTAGGATCGGACCATATTGCTGCCACGTCTCAATCATGCTTCACGTCGAGTTGGCCACGCCCGAGTGCAAAGATGAGATAAGATAAGCTCCGGGACCTCGGGTTAAGAACGAAAGATTTGTGCCGCGTGTCGAACGTTCGCTGAGAGCTGCCAGCTTTTTTGGGAAGGTAGAGTGCGAGTCCAGAATGTGATAGCGAATTCACGTCAACTAACGTCCTCACGCTCAGCGTGGCCTCCCCTCTGTGTTCCAATAAAATAGCCGAAGAAAAACCCTCGCTGATCATGATTGTTCAAGATAGGAAAGATGAAAGGATGGGTTTCTACGCTCTTACTGGTGGGTGGGCTCCGCCCTAACTTTACTCGTTATATTGATGATGCCCTAACTTTAACTCTAAGTTTCATCGAACATGCCAAGATGTGCGATGTGAAGAATGGGTGCCTCGAGAAGTCTGTATAGCAGGCAGGTGCGTTGTCGACCTTTCCATTAAGCTTTGCCTCGTGAAAGGGATTCTTGGGGATGGTGCAGTGTGAATTGGCGCCGGCGTGTTCGGGAGCGTCATTGAAGATCGAGGCGGATCAGCGGACATATCACAGGATCTTGTGTCATTGATCTGGCCACGGGCCAGTTCTTTGCTTCTCCGTGAACACGACTCTAAAGCTAGTTCTACTCTACCCCCAGAACGTGCACATTCACTGTACGAACGCAACTAAACTGTGGGCTCTCCTGCGTACGATCTGTATTGGACAGGTGGGACTCCGAGATCATCTTCTCGAGCCTCATCAACATCACGTTTTAATCTGCTGCCCATGGGCGCCAAATGTGAATGTAACAATATTTCCCAATCGATCATCGATAAGCATGAGATGGAAGGTACGAGTGTGAATATACTTCCGCTCCCCCAGTTTTGATATAACTTTAGTCCTCTCACCCCACCTTGGCAGGTCGTCATAAACGCGGTCATAGTTTTCTAAATGTAGTGAATACTCATCGTTCCCTAAACTGCATTACTTGAGAAATAAATCGTGTGTATCTTCCTTACTGCTGCTGTTTACAGAACCTAATCTCAGTCAGCGGTGAAATTGTCAGTTTCATCCGCCGTGAGGCAGACCAAATACCTGGCCTTGTATCGTCCCCCGATCTCCGAAGCTACTCCAGAGTTTGTTGGCTTATTTCCAATGCAACAGGCCCAATTTATCGCTCAAAATGGAACACTCCCCCCATCACATGGCCACCCAATCACGTTTAGGACTTCGCATGTGAAGGTAGTTTTGTATCAATGGCATATCGCGGTCCTTCTATTCATAACTGTAAAGTTTTTTAAGGTTTCTTCACGCGCCTCATTGGTTCCTCCGCCGCACGGCCAGACGAAGACACATACCCCAGATACGATCCGAAGAATGATTGAGACCACTCATAGAACACCTTACCCAGAAAGTCACCCTGCTGTGCTCCTATGCTCGAGCAAAAGGTTTACCGTCCAGACTGCGAATGTCAGATAAAGAAGTCTCACATTTTTCAATGCGCTCGTCCAAGAATTTGAGCCTATGCTTGATACTATTCAGGTGGGAAATCCGTGTGTTTTTGCCACCACTGGCTGAGCATTTTAAAGCCGGATCACAGGCTTGATCCGCGATATAAGGCTTGATAACGTCGACATTTTGTGAGGTTACGCCAACTGCGCATTAGACTCCGTACGAGACTATAACGCCGACACTTGGGACGCTGTTCTATTTAGCCAAGAAAATAAACGCGGTCTGACTGGCGGGGAACTGCCGTTGCCAGTCTAGTACCCTAGTATTTCTCGAGCTTTGCAGGGGAGGGTTTGATTAAATCTCCTTATCGACAACTAGGGTTGGAATTTTTGCTGGTACGCCGCCCCCGCGTTCCCTGTGACGCTCTGTTCCCCCCTGAACCATGCCTTGATTCTAGCTGCAAACCGCTGAATGGTTCTCAGAACCGGGCGCATAATCTTACCTCGATTGTGCTATTCGAGGGGTCTCCGTGCGTACTGTGTTTTTTCTTTGCAATGGAGATGCGTCGACCTAGATACAACCAGGTTTCTTTCACTGGGAAACGAACAACTTCACATATAGAACCCGAGGACGAAACACAAACCTGACGCCTTAATGGGGCCCGATGAGTTATCACGTATTCGCCTTGACTCAGTATTTCTCCTTGGCGCCTCAACCTACATGTCCATGACGCAGATTTGGAATACGATCGCTATTGGTGTATGATCGGATCGGACCGCCCAAGGCTTGGGAAGGAACATCTGTGACGCTTGATGAATTCATTATACTCAAAATCTCATCTCTAGATTCCTCGTACCTGTATCGATAACTTACGGCAACGCCAATCGATTACTCTAAAATACCACCCCCGTATCACATCCTCGTGAATTCTCTCCAGACAGCAACACGCTATCTGATGTGAGGACAAGTTGAGTAAAGTAAACCTTTCCCCGCAGATGATGCACACTGATAAGTGCTTGATACTGCGTATTTGCGACAATGTGCCACACGCCTGATGCACGCACTGATCCATATCGGCCACATCTTCACGTATAAACTCGCCCAGGATAGTAGCGAAGATCCAATACTGTCCATCATGAATTCCCCATCTTTCGACATCAACCAGTCCCCACTTTTCAATAGAACCATGAAGGGCCAACTTCCGCCACAAAACCCTGCTCCACACGACTTCAGACAACGACCAAACCCTGTCAATCAATCGAACATCGTGGAGGAACTCTACGGAAGCGTGCGCAAGCCTCGAACTTTCAAACAGTGGGAAGACGCCGCCCGGGAAAACACCCAGAGGATCAAGGAACAAGGTTCTCCATCGCCTCTGGTTTGGGTAAGACTGATACCGCTCTTCGTGGCGCCTCTACTGAAATGTATTCCATAGGTCCTCGTTAAAGGGAAAGACATTCCTCCTAATGCCATCGTCGCTGGTGAGGAACGTCGTCAGCCCTTGTATATAGCTCGTACCTTTTATGAGGTAAGTTTATTTTCTCCTCCATGTTACGAAGGTCTTCATGTCCTTAATAGGGTGGAATATGTACGTATTGCAAGGTCATGGCCTAGATGGACATGTCTCTGACCCTCATCGCAGGCATTGGCAAGGCAGGCCGCCATCTCGAACGTGGTGCCGCGATACCTTATAATGGTTTGGAAGTTAAAGTGAGGCGTCTAGAACATCGAGTCTAATCTTATTTAATGCGTTTTCCTAGGTTGATTCGTACGAGGTCCTCGTTCCTGCTCTACAACCCCTACGGTACAGTATCTCGCTAACTGCCCAGATGCCCGTAATCCCCCGTATTATGGGCAACACTCCTGTTGACAAGGGCCTTGAGCGCCTCAAGTAAGCTTGTCCATCCCCAATTAATATATCCTCATCGTGAGATGATCGCACTTTAGCATGATCAAAACCGTCATTCTTGTTGATGATTCCGCTTCAGTATGCCCCTCATTCTTCGGCGTTCCAGCTCGACTGAGTTTTTGTATATTATGTAGATGGCAGGTGCACTGTGGGCAGATGCGCGCGAGGTACCGATAATTCATATCTCCTAATAATTCGTGTAGCTGACCTATTTTCAGGCCCTAGCTGGTATCACAGATCTGAACGCACAAGTCTCTACCGAAGGCGTCGATGTCTACTTTATGAACGACCATCGCTTCGCCACAAACTGCAGTGTATGATTTGCTACCGCTTCCATAGCACCTGATATGTAGCGAAAAACAGGAGGGCAACGAAGTTCGGAAGCTCTTCAACGCCGTCAACCCGTGTGGTACGTATCGACCCACGACACTGTCGAGTGGGTGTATGTGTGATGAACTTACCATAATCAGGCGAGACGCCAATTGGCCGGAAGCTTGAAGAATTGTTCGACAGGTACATTCCGTTGATTGAAAATAAAAATCGTTTCCATCGACCCATCACCATCGTCGCAATCACTGATGGCGTTCCAAGTTTGTGTCCACCTCTTTTGTTTTCTTTCCAGGTGTTAACATGTGTTCCATTGTTCCAGCCGACGAACCAACGGATGTGATCGTCAATGCTGCTCGCAGGCTCGACAGGAATGGCGTTCCGCTCAAGAAATTCGGCATCCAGTTTGCTCAAATCGGTGACGATCCGGAGGCGACTGAGGCATTAAGAGAATTAGACGACGACCTCTCGACGGCTTACAATATCAGAGTGCGTAACTTGCCCTTCGCTGATATGTTGGGATGTTCTTAGAATTTTGACAGGACATGGTTGATACGACACCTTACAATCCACATGACAGTTACTTCACCAGCGACACTTTGGTGAAGATCCTCCTCGGTGCAGTCAACGACGAACTGGACTCTATGGCCAGCCCAAGCCTCAGCGAAAACCCGCTCGTCTTCCATTGAAACGATGTTGCTTTACATGTACTTACAAATAGCATTCAATCATGACCTGTAGTTTTTTACCTATGTCTAATTGCGAACTTGAGATATCGAGAGACTATCCCGTGTCGGGGTATATGCCACGTAAGCTCGGAATCTATATCTCGATTCATTCCGTCTTATTGAGGGCCTATAGGGCTATTGACTGTTATAAAGCAGCAGCCTTGTCGTAAATTGTATCATCCTGCACTGGCCTTGTGCAAAAGCGTTGAGAATTTGTGATGCATTACAAATGTAAGTCTTTGGAAAGGCGACGTACACTACCTTAGCCTTCCAGCTCCGGTGTCCGTGTTGTAAAGAAGGAGAAGAGTAGAGAAAGCATTCGTAATTTAAGAGTAAGATCGAGAGCAGGTGGAGCTTCCAGCCATGTGCGATTCGGTGTCTATTTGGGCCGAAAACTCGAAGGGTGGGCCGGGTTCAGCCCGAGTGTATGACAGATCAAAATCTCGAGCTGACACCAAAATCATGTCCTTGTCCTCCCATGAAGCATCATACCATTTCGAACATGGTAATGGCGGCGCAACGAATGTCCTTTTGAGAGCGCTTTTTATCGGTTCGACTGGTTCCTGCTTCACCTGGGTGGAGTGCTCCAAGTACAAACGTCAATTATTGCAGGCGTGGCTCTATAGCCCAAAACTGACCTGTTGAGCCTTCCCTTTCCCTTTCACGTGGCTCTTCCCTTTAATTAGTACCCTGCCTTCTGCCTCCGCAATCTTCGGGCATGTACTACGGTGTCGTTTCCACGACCCCGCCTCATACAGGGTCTGTTTGTTCAGTTTCAAGGCTCTTTGGCACCCGCCACATACAACTTGTGTTGTAGTCACATCTCGAGCCCATTCGTCGTCGAGTAACACCTGCAGGCGTGCCTCTGCTCTCTTCACACGTTCTGACGTGGCTTTAGATGAGATGAGAGGAGGAATGTTCTCTTCTTCAAGTTTAATGACCGGAATTGCCGTCGGTGGCTTGGCGCCACTCTCATTTTGAGATAAGCGCCTTCGAGACGAGCGTAGGTTTGCTGACATGTAGATGGGGCAGTTTGAGATAGCAGATAGGGATAATCAGAGGGCTGCGTAGCTAAGGTGGGTTTTATGAGACGTCTAAAGTGGCTTGCGATAGCCTGATGTTGCTTGCTTTGTTGTGGCAACCGGTCGTGGCCTTTGTTCAGGCGGATTGTATGCCACCACAAAACAAAGCCCTTGTTGAAAGGTTTGTTGTCGTTCTAGAGTTACAGTCGGACCTCGACTTTTCTCTCAAACCTTACGTATGCGCTTTAATTGTCCGGGACCAACCTGTTGATTTAGAAGAAAAAGTGGAGACACTGGTCGAATGTCGTCAAAACTGGTTTTAAAATATTGACTAGGATGAAGTCAATTCAAGTTTGACAAAATCTAACAAATCATACCTTGTTGGGGCTTCAGTGGGATAAAGTGAGGGGCGGCCCTAGAGCCGATGATCCCTCGGACAATATGATCTGTTCGCAAAAAATGTTGAGTCCTCAACTAGAAAAGGTCAAGAACTTCTGAGCCCACAATTAATTCTAATGTTCCTAACCTCAATGTAGCGTTAGGTGGCGCCGTCCAAATCTGCCGCCCACAAAAGAGAAATAATGTGGGGTGATGGAAGGTTGAATGGTGAGGGACGGTTGCCCGATCTGGACGGGATGATCGAACCGACAGGCAAAAATGATGTTTGGATTGAAGGGATGATAACAACAAGGCCACCTGACAAGTTTTTGTTGCGCTGTCCGGAACCTTCTGGTAAGTCTCGGAGCCTTTTTCTACAGATTAATGATTTATTTCCGAAGTGGTCAGTTTGTGGTGAGTCGACGTACTTATCAAGTCCTGAAAATTCGCGGCCCAGACGTTAAATTTTAGGCGATGGAAGGTACGCGGGACAAGCAATAAAAGTGACATATTACATATAGTCAAAAGCGCTGTTTCGTAGAGAGAACGGGACATAAAATGTTTTGGGGAGAAGGTGATGTACACTACTTTCACCTAATCACAGATAATACATAATACATATTCAGAACCCAAGCAATTCATCGATGAATTGGATTCAACAATGTTTAACGAGACACTAGGCAAGAACGTAGAACGGACCTTGGCACCTCATTAAAAGGCGTTATACTTCATCTGAACAAGGATCCATGCAGCTTCGATATCCTCCTCCGTTTGCGGGCCTTCCACACCCATCTCATATTGGCCTGGTGCTTCATCTTCGGTAGTCTCGTCGTCTTCTGCGGATATAGCTTTCAGTTTCTCCCCCGTTATACCACAACGAAAACCTACCCGATTCCATGTCAGGAACGTTCATATTGACATCAACATCCACCTTCATTTCCAGAGACCGTCTTGGTATTGACTTCGTCTTGACATGGGCTTTAGCTGCGTTCCGCGCGGCACTCGAGGCTTTCGCTTCTTTCGCGGCCCGCCTTGCCTCTCTCTGCCGGAATATGTATTCGTGTCAAACCAAGCACCCCGGAAACGTCAGGGCACGCACCTTGGCAGTTCCACATCTGCCCTCTGCGTCGGGGATCTCGGAACAGGATGCTTTATGCTTCCTCCAAGGGAAAAGGTAATACTTCCTCCTTTGGTCGAGCCGCAGCGTCTTTCCACATCCTTTACAAATAACTTGCTTGCTGCTCCATTCCTCTATCCAGGGGTCCAAGGATAACTCTTTTATTCTCTCCGAATCGCTTTTATGTTTTCTCGTCACGAGATCGGAATCGTTTGATGCTGTCATTGGAATAGGAAAGAGATGTTGACGATTTAAAGCTGGGGATTGACGACGGTAGTTGAGTAACCAATTCCGGCCTCCCTCAAGGCCTTATATATATTCTCTGGTGGCCACCATTGTTGCCAGATCTAGAGGCCATCATTCGGGACTTCCCCGTAACACGTTTCCCGATCGCAGTTTCCATTTTTTGGCCAAAACACACGCTTTCCACAATGGGCGCGCTTTGGCCTCCGACCTGGGAATAAGTCGTTTTTTATTCTGGGCAATAAGTCTTTGAACAAAACTCGACAAGTGATCGCCTCTAGTGCCCGTGAACTCACTTTTACGCCTGGGTAACGGTCGCTGAATCCCGTTCGGACTCGGGCAAAAAAGGTGGTTAGTTTCTGGGTTCTCGCATGATTATACGCCCCTAATCTTTCTCCAATAGGTCCTGAAATATCTACTTCTCCTGCGCTTTTAAAGATTAGGCTCTCGGGCGTTTATCTTTTAGTGAAGGCATCAATTGAGCCCTAAATAGCACGAGCGCCAATTTTCGAGTATTTTACCACTTCTTGGTCCTATTTTAATTTTCTAACGCTTATGGACCAAACCATTTCTACTGGTTGCCAACTTGCTTAACGTACTTGTAGATGTTTAGTCGTGATTTGGGGAATATTAATACTCATCTAATCTAGATCTAATCTTGGGATTGCCGCCGGACTAACAGTCGGATCCCGGACATCTTGGCAACCGATCACGTCGGGCATCTCATTGTTGAGCACTGCCACCTAGCAACTCGCCATGGTGCTTTATTCTGGCCCATTATCACCTCTGTCCTATGGAGGTCTTGGCCGTTGTCACGACTGTCTACGCGCTCGCGAAAAGCATCCATACCTGGCTGGAAGAGCGCGAAGAGAAACATGCCACGATCCGTCAAATTTCCGGAACTATCGCCCAAATCCAGCAAATCCTCATGCCATTACAGGATGACCATGATCCCATACATATCGAACCTCAGACACTAGGTGCTATCCGCAGTATCGGTGGCTCTCTCAAACATACACAAGAACACCTTGTTGTATGGGAGTATCGACGTTCGAGCCGTATCTTCGCAGCCTTCAGCCCGTCGAGTGTTATCAAGCAGCTAAAGGACGATGAACGACAACTCAGCCAGCAGTTAATTTTATTGCTGACTTCCTTTGCCGTGGTGGGTTTCGTGCAAAAGCAGCGCAAACGCCGTTCGATCTTATCAGGTAGCGTGGCAACGTGGGAGCAGCAAGAGTCGGTGGTTCTGGCGTCGATTTGCAATTGGGAGGTGAAACAGTTCTGGAGGGCATATGTGGGTGCAGAGGTGAGTTGTTTTCCGAATTAATTTTCGCCAGATTTCTCACTAAACATATTTATCAGTTGCCGTATATATCTGGTGACGAATTTTGCGACCGGTTGGGGACTGCCATGGGCGAGATGTTCGACATTTCAGTGCGGAAAAGATTACTACTACGGCTGGACGAGTTTGCTATTGGAGGAGTCACTCCTGCAGCCCTCGAGAGTCTTATAGGGATGGGAAGCCTGCGAAGTCTTGTTAACGTTTACAGTGCGGGTGAGTCACTATGGTGTGTAGAGTTTATCTCCGTACTAACGCTGGAGTTGTAGATTCTCCACCTGCACCTGTTTCCCCGAGTCAAACCAGAAAATGGTGGCCACTCAGAGCCAAATCTCCAAACCTTTCGCTCCCATTACTTGTCTGGATCGACGACAACCCGGAAAGTGTTGCAGAGGGAATACAGGAGGCGCAGGGAATGGGCATAAATGTCGTATCTCTCACATCGACAGCCCTTGCGAAGGCCTGGATCGAGACTAACAGTGGTACGCACGTCAACCCCAGGCTTTCACTTTCTATTAAATCCATTCTAGATTTCTTGCGCCGCAACGACGATCCCTCGCGAATTAGATTCATTTCCGACAACCACCGCGACGAACCAAATTCCGGACCTTACCTGAATATCTCCGCCGGAGAGAACATCCTGCGTTACCTTCGTGGTCGGCGATACAACATCCCCGTCCTCATCTTCTGTGGATACTCCATCATGCAGACCACATACGTCAACGATTACCATCTCGCAGGATCGGACAACACTTACTATATGACCGAGAAATATATCACGGCACTCGCGCAGAGGAAGAGCGATGACACGCAGTGGGTGGGGTTCAACGCTGGGGGGTTGTAGCGTTACTGGGCGCTCTAAACTCAACCAGGTTGAGAAGGACCATTATCATACTTACGGCCGATGAATCAGTCGGGGCATCGATGCGGGTGCATTTTGCGTAATCGACATCCTAGCACGAGGTTTGGGCTCCGTTGGCACAGGGAGTTGGTGACGATTCAGTAACCGACGTTTTGACTATCAGAAAGCAGCTAATGCGCGCGTTCTAACTTCTATACCTTACTGTTCGCACATACCACGACTCTCCAGCTGTAGCACTGAAAGTAGGAAATCTCTTACTCCCACTCTTATCCGAGCACTACTGAATACGACATGGCTCAATACTACGTCGGTACGGCGTAACGAAGGCCAAACACGTAATGCGCAATGCGTCGTTTCGGTTATCGCTGACAAACATTGTCGGCATCCGCATCGGCTGGTCCAAACGTGTATCTAAGGCTGTGAGGCGAGTCGTCAATGCCATCGGCCGGGAGCCTCGCTGACATTTACATTCGGTCTGGACGTTTCCGGACGACTTCGGCGTCGGCTACAAATTTCGTGCCATCAACAACCGCTCTGTGACTTCAAAACACTCCGATGTTGATATTGCATCTACAGTCGCTCGGGTGGATAGGAAGACTTACCCGCACACAGGGATACCTTGTCGTAAGTCCTACAGTCAGGTACACTACTGTCCAAGGTGATGGTTCTCTTTATGACATTTGACAGCTTCTGATAAACATCATCGATGTTTAGATGCTTAAAAAAACTGTACAATATATAAACGTGGCCGGAGCCAATCAAATGACGTGTATGGGGTAACGATCTACATCTCTCAAGAACAATGGAGCGTTTGCAAATGTGGCAGTTGCAAACCCACTCCCATGTATCATCAGTCCCGATCAAACCGGGCCCAAGTGCGTCAATTACACCCCACTTTTTTCTAATAACCGACTTTTATTTTTCATCTCATGGATGCCTTAACCATCGTCGTGACTGTGTACCCTAGCGCAGGATATCAACGAATGGCTTGAAAACCGCGCTTCTAAAGGCGTTACTAGTCAAATTGCCGGGACCGTCGCTCAGATTCAACGCATTATTTCACCGCTTCAAAGGGCGACATATTAAGGGCATCGTCAGGAGCATTGGCGGCTCATTAAAGTGGACGCAGGAACATCTCCTTGTATGGTAAGATCGTCCCTCACGCCGAATCCTGGCGGCGCTGAGCCCATCAAGCATAATAAAGTAACTGAAGGAGGACGATTGGCAGCTCAGTCAGCAGTTGATTATGCTGCTCACCTCCATTTCTGTGGTTGTGTTTGTGGAAAAGCGCCGTAAATTCCACCCATTGCTTCCGAGCAGTGCGGTAGGGAAAAAGGCGCTATCGCCGCAGCCGTCGCAGACAACGATCCTAAGTACTATCAGCAACAATGAAGTGAGAGAATTTTGGAACGGTTATATAGGCGCCGAGGTGTGTCCAGAACTTGTTCTTCCTATACCAACGATAAAATCTCCTACTAGTTGCCATATGCTTCTGGGGATGGATTTGTGCCCGCCTGGGAGCATGGATAGGTGATGTCCTGGACACGCCTACACGCAAGGGGCTACTGCTTTGTCTCGTTGAGTTCGCTATCGGAGGGGTCACTCCTGCCGCTCTCCAAAACGCAGTGGGAGCAGGTAGTCTACGAGGTTTTGTCAATGTATATACACAAGGTTAGCCCTTCTGAACTGACACGTCCCCGAGATTGAACCTTTTATATTTAGATTCGAGTCCCTCATTTTCGCCTAGTCCTCTGTTACAGAAATAAAATGGTGGTTTATGAAGCCTAAAAAATAGAGGGTCGCTCTTCCCTTACTTGTTTGGACCGATGACAACCCGCAGGCCAATGCGGCGATAGTTAAGGAGGCGCGAGAACGGGACACCAATGTGGTTCAGTTTACGTCGACGGCATTAGCTAAGGATTGGATCGAATCACATAGTGGTACACTCCCTCCCCATCTTAAGGTGTCCGACAAGCTCACCCGCGTTAGATTTCTTGGGCTACAACGACCATCCATCGAAGATTAGGTTCATGTCCGACAACCATCGCAACGAGTGTACTTCAGGAAGATACTCGAATATTTCCGCCGGGGAGAACGATCTTCGTTACCTGCGCGGGCGCAAATATAAGTCAATGTTCTCATCTAATGTGGGTACTCCATCAATCGAACGAAGTATGTCAGGGACTACATCTTCGCGGGATTGACAAGGTCTTTCTACGTGGCGATGCGGTATGTTAGGTCATTGGCGGAGAAGGGTGACGACACTGAGTGGGTGAGCTTCAATACCATGGGGTTCTAACTCCTTCGTACCCGAAAACCGTTGGCCTGGCTGCGTTGCGTTGAGTCACTGGTCTATGAGGGAAAGCTGTGTCGCAGTGGAAACCTGTTACTGCATTGTACCCACCTGGTGCTACTTGCTAGGATGCCGGAGTTACCACACACAAAGGCTCCTCAATCACTACAGAGCCAAAACCTCCTGCGCAACGGACCCGGGACCACCGGCGCCTTATATCTGATGGACTTGATCACTGTACCCATGTGACATAGGCAGCTTGTGACATTCGCCCGAGTTTCTCTCTGCCTATTCCGATCCCCGGCCACCCATACCCATTATTGACGATTACGATGTTAACGTTAGGCTTACGATGCATAAACGCGGCACAGGTACAGACAAATACAAGACTGTGTTAAGTCCTTCTGCATTATCAATTGCAATTCTTGATACGATGTGAAACACGCAACAGACGTCGACGAATTGATTGGTGTTATGTGTGTGCGCCTTCTTGCCAGAATACCATAGTTAATACCGTAATACTCGCAATGTGGGCGCTCGGCAAACACGGGCGCAAAACTCCTGAAGATTTTTACGCGCAGGGGCGATCCTCAACAACGGGTAGCAATTCGATGAGAACATCAACGCCTCTCGTTTCCTGGATGTTATTTACCGAGAACCTGGCCTGTTTAAACAGACGTCTAAGCTCCGCTGCATAGAAGCTATTCGTCAATCATACTATCAGGATATCGTTGAAATGGGGCGGTACCTTCAGTACGGGTGAGTCCCCCTGTTAATGTCAATAGCTGTAACGAGGTAGTATGAGTAAATTGGGACGAGTTCTTCGTCAGTATCATTTCTATGATGATAAGCTTTGGAATTTCGGAAGGTGTGGCGGGCTCAAGCATTGCAATCCGTACGTTTTTGAGAATCTGAATGACCTGGATGTGTAGAAAATGAAGGTAATGTGAGTCACATATCAGATTCAGCAAGAGGAGGCGTTGTGCACCTGTACGTCGTTCCAATTGTGCAAGACATGCCGGATGATATAAGTACCTCCATGGGCTACAGTGGGGATCTTGCTATCGGACAGCAAAGCCTTCGTGAAATCCCCGGCAACGAAGGAAACTCGCTCTTGCATCCACCGTGGTTTAGATCTCCAAGCCTAACTTGCAGGTTCAAGGCACCAGCAAGGGAATATTTCGAGAAATCCTAACCTCCTTCGCATGGTCAATTGTCTTCTTAAGATCGAAGATCAAGAATAACATTTCTTTATTCTTCGGGACCGAAAGAAGAGTCCCCTCTAGCGATCCAATGCCACCACCGATATCAATGATGGGGCTTTTCAGGGTCTCCCAGGGATAGTCTTGACTATAGTTAGCATAACAGGGGCACCGATAGAGAAAAATCTACCTTCCCCTACTCCGAGATTGACTATGGAATCTAATTGAACCATAGCCCTTCCAGTGCGTTTTCCTCGCCATTCATTCCCAGGATTCGACATCCACTCAAAATAGCTTTGAGAGGAACTGAATGCGATGTTTGCCGCGGTCTTTCCGGCGGATTCGCGACTGGAGGCTTCGAGTAGGCGCGTCGTGGCTTTTGCACCGTCGTCAGCTCTGCATAGTTGTGGAAGACCAAATATTAGTGCAATGATATGGGGCCGTGGTAGGAAAGGCTATACAATATTCCAACGGCATCCTTCATACTTCTACTGTTAATGGTGCCGGAGTCGGTACGAAGGGTATTGCTAAATTCGTTATTGGCATATATCTGGGACCCGAATTCTCCAACTTCGGTAAAATAACCATGTAACAAAAGTGTGCTCATGGTCACGCCTGGAGAAAACAAATTGGTGAGCAAGATATATTATTAAATGTAGCACCTACTGAGGTATTTCTCATCCGCATCTGTCTTCCTACTCAACTCTTTGATGCTAAGTTGACCGTTCGTGGACTCAGCAATATAGTCTGGAACATTGAGGGAAGTGATGACGTTCAACGCCGATGATTCGTGACAAGAACCTCAAAATCGGTTGTGAAGATTCAGCACTGACGATTTGTAGGAAAAACGTAGATCGCACCCGCTAAATTGGCTGTATACTCTTCAGGACCTTGAACAGCTCGCAGTAATGTAAAGCAAAGATTTGTGATTTCATTCTTGGACTTGTAAAGCTGTAGCGGATCCTGTACCTCTTCAGAGTACGTAGACTTTACAAGAAAGTCGAGCTTCTGAGAGAGCTTAATGGGAGCCGGGAGCGTATCTGAGGTACAAGCCATTATATTTTGGTTTTCCGTTTGGGAGACTCACGTTATAAAGGTTTACTAAAGGCGACTCACACTACTTTCGGACATCTTGATTGCTTGAACTTTGCGAATGCCTCATTGAGATTATCATTAGTGGATATAATGGATGTATGTTGCACCTGACACATTGTAATAGTACCTGTGAGAAAGAAACGAGCGTTTAGGGCAGATGAGATAAGAATAGACTGATATTTAGTAATAAGTAATGTTATTGATACATAATCAGAACATTGACTGTTTGAATTGTCAGTTTGGGGCAACTATACACCGTTCCATGGGAAAACGGCCACCATACTCCTTGAATCTGTATCATAGCCACTATAGCCTTGTGCGTTTTGGCCCATTGATGCTTCCCTCGCCTTGTACCTGAGCGTGTGGTGCAGTGATGTTGAGTCAATTATAGGTACATGGTTCTGAGCCCCACCTTTCCGGAGCGTCAATTCGGCTCAGCATTACAGTCATTCCGATTGTGTGCACCTACCGGTATTCTTCCCATATATTGTGGGAACTGGGTGGGTACAAAGCCTGGTTCCATTGACGACGTTTGGGTGAACAAATGCTTGTTCGTGGGAACGGGTTTTACGACACACTCCATTTAGTTCGGAATGTGTCCCTGATTGATGGGTTAACATTACGGCTTCACAGCCATTCCATAGTTTCTGGAAACCAATACTACACCATGCGGCGTCTAAATGATTTCTCTGCATGGCACACACCCCAGATACTCTTAAATACGTAAACTCCATCTATGATTCCTTTTTAATCAAATATTCATCAGTAATGGATAGGGTTTGTTGGGGAGATGTGCATTTGTCTCATTGCCACTTGACGTGATCATGATGGTTCGAACCTTATGATGAGTTGGGGATATTTCGTTTTATATTTATGGTGTGCATTGTGCAATATTAACCAGTAATGTTCGCATTAGCTTTTCCACAGCAAAATGTCCACCATGACTCCCCAGCCAAACTATGCAACGATTCTGTTACCACCTGGTCTTACCCTTGGTCAGTTCGAGGATCTGCAAGGAAAGCGTGGTGTGTAATTTTCCGCCTTTCACATGTACACTTCCTGATTGTATCTACTTAGTAACGATTGCCATTACCTTAGCCTGTGCGCTTTCACTCGCCGTCTGGGACTTGTGAGCTTCCGATGCTAGATCAGGTGCTGTGATCGTTGAAAACATTCCAAGCTTAAATCTTTTACCAGCGGAGCTCGCGTTCTACGGCTACATGGATAAAGGAGCGTATAAACAGCCTGGTGTCTGGGCGTAGGTTGGAACATTTGTGTTGATGCTGGATGTCCTGACACGTATACCTAAGCTTCATAGTCTTACGGTACTCGGTACTGATAGCAACGATGTCCGGTATCTTTTTGACATCTACTCAGAGCCAACACTGCCAGGCAGCCGCATCTGTGGGGCAAGTGGGAGTTGTCCTCGTCGTTGGTTCCGCAGGCATTATATTTTCTTACCGTGTTTTCGCCATCTGGAATTTCAAAAGGGCCGTTTGTTACCCAGTATCTATACTCTACCTTGCCACAATAGCCTGTTGGGTGCGCAATTCTTGACATATATGTGACATTGGTTGTTAACCCGCACCTATAGACTGCTGTTGCGACCCGTTTACATGCAGAGGAAGGGCCTCCGACCCCTTTCGCATCTAATTGCCTCCTTCACCCTGTACCCTCCTGGTCCCCACTAGGGATGGCATCTTCGGTTGCTTTTGACTCTGTTGTGCTTGTCCTTACCATTTCTGGGTTCAACAGAGCACAGATGAAATCGCGAGTAGGCCAGCAGATGCTGAAAGACAACGTCCTCTACTTCGTCATTGTCACCATCACTAATGTCATAGTTTTGGTTATACAATGTCTCGGCGACAAGTATGAGTTCATCAAACCTCTTGCCCTTCCTTTTCCCACTCTCATGACGACAGCAATGGGTTGTAGGTGAGAGATACTTTACACTCTAAGTATGGGAAGGGTAATACTCAGCTATGTTCAAGGATATTCCTCAACTTGCGATTATTCGAACGCCGGCACCATTCACAAGCGGTGCCGGGGCTGTTCCCTCTATCTTTGGACACTTCCTGGAATCCTATGCTTTACCCAGAGCAGAAAGGACTGCCCGCACAAGTGCATATTGACCAGGAAGTAGAGGTTTTAAGTGGTGAAAGCAGCGAACCGCAAAATGCCTGTGTGATGGGAATTGGTTCTCATAGTGTATAGGTATCTCTATTTGTTGGCTTCTGCATACATTATCTTTAAAGAGATTATATCTTGGACAATTACTTTAAGAATATGAAGGACAACAGGGAAGGGTCCCAAGAAAGGAGGAAACGGACTCCCTTATGCATTGCAGGGATGAGAATGACTGTATTCATAACATAGATGTCCGGTCCGATGCATAAGTAAGATTTAATAGACCACTTGGTATGTATTTGAGAAGATTATCAAAGCGGTTCGAGTGTGCGGTACATTGGACGCGATGACGAGCCATTCAAGTGTACAGGTTCTTGTAATCAAGGTGAAGATTGTGTTTAAGGCAGAAGCGTTGGCTCTTCAACGTCAGGTCGGAAGCGGAGGCGAGACATAAGCAGAGTTC
This sequence comes from Collybia mongolica, assembly GCA_013420905.1. Classification (NCBI taxonomy): domain Eukaryota; kingdom Fungi; phylum Basidiomycota; class Agaricomycetes; order Agaricales; family Clitocybaceae; genus Collybia; species Collybia mongolica. The sequence goes on from JAAXNY010000019.1 coordinate 381,281, forward strand.
TCGGTCCGTTTCCAACTTCGGATACTTTAGTTCTGTACGACATATCCGTATCTTCACCATTTGGCATTGGCGATGTGAAAATGCCCCAATCTTGCCCTTTCTCCTGGGGAGAGAATACATCGAACTGTGCCTAATTTTGGCCATTAACACGCCAAGGACAGAAACGAATAATTAGAGGGGGAAACATCAGTATTTACCTCCTGGTCCGAATGACCGTGATTGACGAACATCGCAAAGTTTTCGGCATTGAGGCATTCAATAACTAGTTGTATGTGATTTGAGTAAATTCCGCCCTGTTTGACATGCCGTACCGAACATCAGATCCTCCTTTTGCAACCCATGATCACTATATGCCAATAGGACGGCTTTCCAGTGTGACTTGAACCACTCTTTGTAAATTGGAGAGCCTTTGAGGTAATGGTAGGTTGTCTTTTCCGCACACAGGTACGCACTTCTCCCTCCGATCATAGGGAATGTTAGTGTTCGCTCAATGTTGCGTTTCCTGCTGAAGTTCATCAGTGCATGAACACTCGCAAGGTAAAGCGCTTACGGTGGGCTGGTAACCTTAAACGGTATCGCCCTGGCGAGTGCCTTCATACCTCGTTTCATCACGCTTTCGCGGCGGTCCTTGTGATTGACGATGGAAATATCGCCTAGACTCGAAAGTCCAGGGATATCCAATCGACCTTGCGAAGAAGTCACAGGATTGAAAGCGCTGAACAATCTAATGAACCGACCGCTTGGCCTCTCAAGGTATCCAACATCACCTACGGTTACTCTGTTTGGAGTCCAGAGTGGAATGTTTACTAGACGGAGAAATAATTAAAAACAAGTTTCCGAAATGCATGTCAACTCACAAGGACGCGGAAACTCATGAGATAGGCACTCTCGGTAAGTTAGTTCATATTCATACTCTGAAGGATTATAAGATGGCAGCGCGACTGGGGATGCAACACGGCTCCAGTCAATAGTCTCGTTATTTTCGCTGTCAAGCTCAGTGAGGGACACTGCAGAAGATGTGATAGTAGAAGGAGAGCCGGAAGATGTGATTTTGGGGAGCCCGGTTCCAGTTGCGGATAAAGGAGGTGTCATTGTTGACGGAGGATATATTTTGAAATTGACGCTCTCGCCTGGAGCGAGGTACGGGACAGTGGTGATGCTCGACTTTCCGTATTGTCCATCAGAAGTTGGGCTCAAATCGAAGTATGTGTCTTTTTGGTGAGTTAGATCCTATATTCGTAATGGCTAGACACGAACAACACACTCATATCTGGTTCCTCGGTGACAATATGAACGCCACTTGATGATTCAAGTTTTGAGGTGGTATTACTGGAGGTCACTAAGGCGACTGGGGGATTAGATAAAATTAATAAACGTTCAATAGATTCGGTTATTTTGGAGAAAGGAGGCCTTTCTTCATATGCACTATTCCAGGAGGACTGTATTATATCTTCAAGTCCGAGGCGTATGGAAAGCTCTGTGGGGTAGGGCGGCCTCGTATTATGTTCTGCACAGATCATTAATGTGGCGCACAGGATAATAATTGAATAATCAGGTCTCGCCTAGAACATTCTTTCTAACCATGACATCGCTCTCACCAGGCCATGGAATACTTCCCATTGTGAGAATCTCAATACAGCATATCGCGAAAGAATATACGTCCGCTTTCCTTGTTGGGTTTGACCGATTGTGCATCACTTCGGGCGCTTGCCATCGAAGTGCATCTATGAGAGTGCTTTGTTAATTATTACACGTCGCTTAACCAATAAAATAATCAAAGAACTGACGGTTTGAAGTGAGAGTTTCGTGAGTTACTTTAGATGTTAATTTACTGTGTCCAAAATCCGCAACTAGACATCGCCTTTCATCGTCCACAAGCACGTTGGCAGCCTGTTGACGAATAGACAATCTGGTAGAGTTCAGGGAATGCCAATGTAAAAATCTCACCTTCAGATCACAGTGCAGAATGCCCATCTGGTGCAAGTACTTCATCCCATTCCCAATGTCATAAGTCAATTGTAGGAAGTCGGGTTCATCACTTTCGGTTGGGTGTGAGTTTGAATCCATTCTCTTTCGCATATCCCAGTCAAAGCGCTTCAAATAATCCGAAACACTCCCATGTTGTATGAAAGGGCTGATGATGAACCATGGTAACGGGCTTTCAGTACTGCTGGCACCGTAGAATTGGAGGATATTCCGATGCCGGAGAGACCTCCAAATGTTAACTTCGCTGAGAAGGTCACTAGGTGTGTGACTTTCGAGAACCTTTACGGCAACTGTGCGGCGGCGCCAGGTACCTTTATACACGTTAGAGAAATACCCGCGGCCAATTGAGGCTCCCAGGTCAATCTCATACCTTTCTCATCCTTTAGTGATATGTGCAGCATGGACTTGCCCCTACTTACTTTGTGATCGTCCAGCTTGGTAAATGAGGTAATGGGCCGTTTTGAGCCCACTCGCGTTTCAGCACTGCAACACTCCGTTCGATAAATGCCTGGTGAAGTAACTTGATCTCCTTAGCTTCAGTGTGATCCGGCGGCCACGTTGATGCCCGCTTTGGGAGAGACGAAAGGATAGTTGAACTATCTGGCAACGTGGTTGCGCGATGTGTTTGTTCAAGAGCACGCAACAACACCTTGATTGCTTCAAGCATGTCAACCTTCGAGAGTTGTAGAAGTTGTTTGGTTTCAGCGTCGCTCTTAGCTTCCAACACTTGGTGTAGAGTTTTCTCAAGCTCAGCTTGATCTCGTGAAATGTCCCGAATATTTTGTTCCGTCTGAATTTTATGAATCTCTTGGCGAACTTCTTCATCGGAAGCATTTCTGTGTTCTAGGGAAAAGTTGACCAAGGGTATATCAACGGGATCGAGAACATCTTGCGGAATGTCAAGGCTCGGAATTTTTGGTGTGATCGTAGGTTTAACATACGCTAAGACACGCAGGATAATGGACCTCTGAAATATAACGTGAACAACACAGATCAGGACATGAGGCAAACACGAACCCCAAAATGGTCTAAACAATCCTGAAGGTCCGTGTTACAGTTGGCGATTTCTGCACTATTATCGTCTCGCTTGAGGTAACGTTTGAGGAACGGTTGACCGATCTGAAGTTGGAGACATCGATGAACATCGTTAAATACGCTACATTATTTGTGAGACCTTGGAGGGCGATAAACAACTACTAGAGAGCGACGTACTCTTCGAGCCTTTTTAGAGGAAGGTATAATTCATTTGCGACCTCAGTCCCGACAGTTTTAACTTCATCATGAATCGCAGACAGAATAGTTGCACATCGCTCAGTAAGGCGAAGACATCCTTGTTTGTTTGCCTGCACAACAAATCAAGAACAGCAAGAGAATATCACAAAATGAAGGACTCACAGAAACTAATAGTAATGCATCCCAGATTCCGAGAAGAAGTTTTGCTATACCGGCGAGACCTGGAACAGGTACATAAGGCAGCACTTCAACGCCTGCCACAAGCGCCGTTCGACCGACATAATTTGCCAGGTCAATAAGTGGTGAAATGGCTTGTACGACACGCTGTGGAGAATTCAGGCGTGCCGAGCCGAAATAATGACTTACTCACAAGTCGTGTGCGGTGGAACTCGTCATCTTTGTCCCGAGAGATTACAGTAACAGTTCGAGAAGCCGTGGGCTGCGCGCCAGATGTCGCCTGTACCTTCCCGCGGTGCGTCGTCTGGGTTACGGAAGGCTTTTTACGGTCCGCTTCTTTCCTTCTAATCGAGGGCCCACCCAACTGTTCAAGCGAATGCGCACGCAAAATATGAAAAAACTTGTGAGAGATAGGACTCGGATTCGTCAAACTGCTGCTCAAGGTTGGTGGAGTAGATTGGGTGGAAGATGGACCATCGGTCATATCGCTGTGTGGTGGTGCACGAGTTCCTGTTGCATGGAGGGTAGAGGCAATTGACGAGAACGAAGCTGAACGTTTGGTCTGAATTGCATGTGGAGTTGTTGAAGAAAGATCTGCCATTGTAGCGCTGCTCGATCTTTGGGGGTTGGAGAGAGTTATGGGGGTGGAGAGAATCACGTTGAAGGTGTGGGCGTTTTATAGTCTGCAATTGATCGACAATGGTATGGCACTGTCAAAACATTCGGCTGCACGGGGATGGAGAGAATAGAACCTGAGGAAGCAGGATCTGGAAGTGATATCTCCATTTAGGCGACGATTTCATTGTCAATTTAATAACCACCGATTTTGATGAAGGGGGCGCGCCCTGAACATCCAAGTAGGCAAAGGTGGATAAGATCAACCTTGGGCGTCAAGAGAGTACGTTACAATTGACTGGAGCAATAATATCAGGGAAGATTCATTGCTGTGCCTGATCACAATAAAAGGGTGCTGTTGGACGTAGATAAACAACACCTGTGGAGCATAAATAGCGCCCTAGAAGCGGCACATTTCCTTTTAAAAAGAAAGGTACTCAAAGTGAGTACGGTGCATATCTGATTTCGGAGACTTACATGGGTGGAATTGAGTAGTGACGGTTTGACGTACATATTTGGGTGACAACGATCCTTGTTCTGATTTTGTCTTAATTGAATAATCGGCACAGCCCTTATAAACTGATGCTGAAACAAAGCGGCCAGGAAAACGCACTTGTGTTCAGGGGCATGGTATGGTTGCTATGAACGTGATCTAGGGCATCCTGGTGAACTGTATTGATTGTGCTGGTAAGTCGAGCGTCCCTTCATACATCAAGTTCTCACCTGATGAATTTCAGCTGGTTCCAACTGTGTAATGGCCCATATTTAGGCAACAAAACGATAACAAACCTATAGGTTTCATAATCGGATCGAATGAAATCTTCATTTCGAAATGCACTTACCTTCAAATGAAACCGACTTTAGAAAGCCGCACCCGTAATCGTGCTTTAGGAGTTGAAATCTCTGGTAGAAAGGGAATGCGACTTCAGGCAGCGTATAAACTAGCGCGCTTTCAAAATACATGTGCACGCCTGGAATATCTGGTATAGCTGAAATGCCCGTCGAATAATGACTCCCAATGATATGTGTGCAGTATAACCGTTCGTATATGCTACTGCAAGTCTTTTAGGCATAACAAGGAAGACTTACGGCCCGGTAGTCTGTAGGTTTCCTAGAATGCATGCGTTAAGCATTCTGAACGTGGGAAGGCACCTTGCAACCCATAGTGCTAGTTTCAGCAACAGAATAAAACAACGTTGTCTACCTTGGATAATAGCAAGATTCCCTTATGCTACTATGTCCCAGTAGCTTATAGCACCTGGTAGAGTCATTTTGTTTATATATATTACAGCATCAGTAGGCCAATGCGTCCAATCGAGTTGGGAGAAAACTCCTCACCTTTCCGAGTTACTGCGGTTCCTGGGAGTCCGACACTTCGGGGATTTACCCCAGGATGTACTCTTTGTAGCAAGGTCATTATTTAATATTCCCTGTAACCCTTTGAGCGATTACAGACCTTGTACTCTTCGAATTTGTTTGACGAGAGACCACTGATACGGTCTTGGTGCACCAAAAAAACCGAAAAACATTAGCTCGTCAAGAGCCAGACCAAACACATGTCTATTTGTGCTATTCAGGTTCCGTTTGTTTACATCAGGCGTTCCTGAGTTTCATTCGTCTCAATTTTGTATTCCCCAAATATTTCGAGTCCCTGAATGTGCACAGATATCGACTAAGGCCAGTGTAAATGATAGAGGGGCTATATCAAAAAAGGTGCTCTCAGCTTGAGATCTGAGGGTTCAGGAGTGAGGTCAATTTCCTATTCTACTCGCCGTGCTGCCGAAATTGACAATCCCGTTGCATATACGACTTCCCCAGTTCACCTTTACACAACACTCGAACATCTATCTTATGGTTGGTGTCACTCTTTTCAACCCTTATCACCTCCAATGCTATTTTCAGCGCCTCTAACAGTTCAAAGGACCACCATCAATGTTTTTTACATACCATACCATGGTCGCGTCCCCAGCTTTCGTGAGCGTTCAGCATTCATGAACCTACCATGCATATCTCGATCCTGACTTTTAGCAGTCACTGGGAAGATAACACGACAGCTACTGGTGCTTTTGTGCCGGGAAAGACTGCGTGGAGTTGAGCAAGCCTATGTTTGCACTGAAGTGGAAAGAAGGGAAGAGATAGGTTTCCGGCTGTGGACGAGCATAAAAATATCGAAGTACACTGCTCAAGGCCCCCCGGTCGCAAACTCTCAAAATACCATACTCATACTGTGGACTGGGGGAGGTCTTTACACTCCCCCACATCTTCCAGCGGATTCCGAGCGGAATCCTCAATTCCGACAGGAATCCGCTCGGATTCCTGTCGGAATTTTGGCTGCAGAAGTAATAGAAAATGGCTGTAAAAATAGATAAAAATTCCGAACGGATTCCGCTCGGATTCCGAGCGGAATGAAATTCCACAGGAATTCCGGCTTCAGAATACTGAAATTCTGACAGAGTCCACAGGAATTCTATCGGAATTCCTGGATGGAATGCCGGAGCGTTGTGACGACGCGTTGTGGTCACGTGTTTGATTACTAATCAGATTAGTAATATAAATTTTATTTACACAAATTATATATACTATTTGTTATTAATAACATCACATAACGGCGGTGAAAACATGATTATGAGGCACGTGCAACGGTCACATTACCGTTGCCACGTCTTCGTTGGTTCTTTTCAACCACATCAACGACGTCCACCAAACCGCCAATGCCGACACCAACACCAACGCACCCACGCCGCCAACGCCAACGCATCGAACGCCAACCGACGTCGACATGATGACGCACAAGACGGTGTGGGGAGAAGGATAGAAACGGACGCGGAACGAGGGGACGACGAGGAAAGGGCACCCCGAGGGGCAGAACCAGGTGAGTCATACACCGCCGCTCACCCACACGCTCACCATGCAGCACGTCCCCCTCCCCCCCACTTCAGGAACTCAAGACAAACAATACGGCCGCCAACAGCAATAGTGAGGAAGGCGGCAACGACAATGACAACGACAACGACGAAGACAGCAACAGCAACAGCAGCAACAGTGCCGACGAGGCCTGCGGCAACGACGGCAACAGCAGCGGCAGCGGCGGCACCAACAACGGCGCGACAACAACAACAACAACTACAACAAAGACGATCACCACCACCACGAGGACGGCGGCGGCGGCGGCGGGGACGGGGACAGCGGCAAGTAGAGCGGCCAGTGCCGTCGCCGCTGAAGCGCAGGCCGCTGACGATGTCGCGGGGGCCGACGAGGACGACGGGGGGGCGGGGGCGGGGGCCCCGCCTATATTAAATTTATCTTATCATATATGTATTATATTTAGTAATAATACATGTTTTATCGTATTAATTATAGAGTGCTTTTTTATCATACTCAACAGATTTTAAAAAGACAGGCTGAAAGAGAGTAATTTAGTACTTCAAAATGTTAGATATACTGTTGACTTTATTGACTGTTTTGACTTAAAACTTATGAATTCCGATCAGAATCCGAGCAGAATGTTGCAGAATTCCTTTGAGAATTTTCTTCTTCCACACTTTGTAAGAAATTCCTCAAAATTCTGCGGAATTCCCATGATTTCAATCGGAATTCTGTGTTCCGAGCGGAATCCGAGCGGAATATTGCGGAATTCCTCAAAGGAATTTTCTGTTTTAAAACTTTTTCAAAATCTTCCTGCATTCCTCTGGATTCCGATCGGATTCCTGTCGGAATTTCGGATTCCGATCGGATTCCTGTCGGAATTTCGGATTCCGATCGGATTCCTGTCGGAATTTCGGATTCCGCTCGGAATCCTCTGCAGGATGTGGGGGAGTGTGAAGTACTGGACTGGGGGCATTCCGAGTGCGGCTTATGTACGTTCTGTCTTCAAGCGATGGTCTGTCATAGTACTATAGTTGTTTTTTTTTTTTAGGTCTTGCGTCGCTCCATACCACTTGTCCACGGCCCATTATGTCATTATTTCATTGGACCCACCCACCCACCCGCCGAACAACTCCCAGTATTTGAAGGGAGGATGGTACTGAAAGGTGAATTAGGTGCGTGTTCCCAGACTTCGAAAGTATCAGGATAGTCATGATAGTCTTAATACAGATGGACGGCCACCGAGTCCAAAAAATACAATCTGCTCAGTGCCGATGATGTCCATACTACACAGCCACTGGCACAAAGATATTTTACCTCACGACGCAGTCAGTTCACGTCTCAGTGGGCATTTTGAATGTCCTAAACCTGAGCTTGGTATGAAGGATCAAATAGTTAGTGAAAGGAGAATAAAAATACCTTGGAGAAGGAGCGCGCGCTGTATTGCGCCCTTTTGTACCACAAATAGTAGGTCAGACGTTGTATGCGCGTGGAGGGCTTCGTACTTTTCGTCTCTTTGCCGATAAATCCATCTTTTTCTCTCTAGGTATATTCCCAGCCAAGCGATCGCGGAAATACACGTAATTCCAGTCGTTACGAAAACTCAGGTTCCAGCAATGGCGTCGGCAATCATCGACATCCCTTGCTGGAAGTTGAATGTTGGACTATTCATATCCACTCTCCCTGGGAGGGCCGGAGATGTCTTTATAAGTTCAACCCCCTAGGAATTATTGGGTTGAGCATATGGAGGCGTTCTTTGTTGCTAGTAACTTATCAAATCCTGCCCAAAAAATCCATGGCATGACAAGCCACTTCAACATCTAAAGCTCACCCAATACGGACCTCCGTGTTGCGTGCGGTTCTTAAGTTCGTGATGAGCTGACTACTACAAAACCCTTGGAGCCGTTCACCACACAAGGACTGCGAGCTGAACATTGGCCAATCCGAATCCAGCCTTGACCGTCTAGTCCAGACATTTGGGGTTCCTGTAGGACGAATCATTCATATGCGTTAATCCCGCGACCCGCTGGTCATTGACGCAGTCCTATGGGCAACCCTACCTGCTGATTCCTTGTGTACGTTTTACTGTCACAAACTATTTCCAAAAAATAGAATGCACGCTGTACATGTCTCAGAATGAGATGTGCGGGGAGAAATTCAAAATCCATTCCACTGTTCTATTTGCGGCTAATGAACGAAACGAGAGGGAGTGAAAGAGACCGGGGGACTCTCCGATTACACGTATTCAACACTCATATTCTCGGGCATCAATTGATGCCATGTGAAGGCAAGATTACCTCATGGAACAGCTATTAGGTATTATCTTTTTGGAATGAACGTGATTTAACACCTCCTACTGTGCAGAGATTTCACCACACCTACCACGAGGATAACAGTGCAACTCAGTACGATTATTGGTTTCAGTATAGGTTCGTCTTCCTCTGGATGACATTCAAGTTTGGATCCTCATTACATGCTAGAACTGCGATAGTACATGCAAGAACCGACAAGCAAGTTATTGTCATGGGCGTCGGAGAATGACCCTCAAGAGGCTACGAAACAGACAATACTCGAACACCTTAGGGAGGGTGAGTCGGATATGTCTAGCATGAAGGGCAAGATCTCATTGTCGTACGAGGTCAAGAGAAGGAGGATGGGGAACGGATAGTAATTCAGGCAGGGATGGCGCCAATCAAGAGGATCCCCGTAGAGATACTCAGTGAGATATTTGGTTTTTGCGCGCAGGAGACCTTGGAGGTTCCAATGCAACGAGAGGATATGGATCCATGGAACCTGAGCCATGTCTGTTCGCGTTAGCGTCATATTGCATTAGCAACGTCAAACCTACACGATATTACCGTTATCAACGCTGGCATGGGCAGCGTAGGCGGTTCTCAAGGTGTATTGGATGTGACGAACCGTGATGTCCTTCGCGAAGTCCTCTCCCGCACTGAGGGACAACTCTCTCTCTCTCTGTTCGAAACCCGTCTAGATCCAATTCTTGACATATTCCTTCAGATAACACAGTGGCTTACCTCCCTGTGTTTGGTCAGGTGCACTGAGGCGGAACTTCGTGTCCTCCTCAAGTCACCACCTCACTCCTTCTGCCACCTGGAAAGCCTAAACGTCGGTTTATACTCGAGATCTTCATTTGACGGGAACCTCGCCAGTTCTCTGTGTACCTCGTCGAAGCTACAACAAGTCCAGCTAAAGTCATACCACAAAATTCATTCCTTGCGGTTCTTACCTCTCTCACAAGTGACAATCCTCAACATCGACGCTCCTATATCCCTAGGCACCTTGCAATCTACCCTTCAACAATGCGAATATATCATCCGATGCCATTTTGCACACGTGAACATGCATTCCACGCATTCGATGTGCGATGAACACACTGTTTTGCGAAGCTTACAGCAAGTATCTTTGAACCTAAGCGGCTATCAGAAAGATGAGGACGCATTATTCGACCTATTTACGGCACCAAACCTCGAAAGCCTCTACCTTGAATATGAGCACCTCAGAGAAACTCCCTTAATCACGTCATCGCTGAGGTCTCTAGTCATTCGATCAAAATATGGTCTCAAAAGACTTTGGTTACACGACGAATCTGAGGGCGGCGAGTTTGGCGACATCGAGCAATTGCTCAGTGTCCTTCCCTCCCTCACCGACTTCAAAACTTCATTCCGCACACCTGGCAACGTTTTTAAACGGGTGGAAATAAACGACCTTGTCCCACTTCTTGCAATCTCTTCTTGGAAAGTCGGGCCTGAGGCGTTCTGTGCCGTACTGGATCTATTGGACTCATATACTGTGAGCCCACCCCGACCCCGGGAGATCACAATAAGCTGTTGCGGAGGTGTAGGTTTCCCAGCCCTGCGTGACCGTTACCGCAGGAATTATGGGAAGTACAAAGCAGTGGAGGGGTTGAAGTTACTCGTCCTCAACCCGATGTTTCTGCAGCCTATTACAGTGGGTGAAGATGCAGGGTCGACTGATGGTGTACGTGACGTCGACAGGGGGCCTTATTGGAGTTTGATACACGGCGTCGTCGAGAGTTGACAACAGTGTTGAATTGGATATGAAGGAGGAAATGGGAGCGTGCGATCGAGATTTATCAGTTTTCATGAGTGTTTTTTTAGAGAAGATGAATGTCATTCGAAAAACACGAACCCCTATTGAAGGACGACTATGCAGTTTGAATCATTGGAGACGCCTTGGAGATGCCGAGGAGCACAAGGCTGAACATCTAAGAAGGATCGCGCCCAACCCTGACTCGTAGCCGGCGCAGTACGGTGAGAGGGTAAGGTGGTGGGAATGCAGAAGTGCTTGAACAAAATACCAGACAACGTCGACGTTGAGATCCCCTCGCCCGTCAATGTGGAGTGGGCACTTCATTGCTTTTTAGTGAGAGTTCTAGGGACTCAACGTTCTTCATAGAGAAAATCGCCCTTGAAGCTCTTCAACATCCCCACCGCAGGCGCCAAACGCCCTACACAGCTGTTTGAGCATATTTATTATGTCTCGAGTAAGACATGTCCTAATTCCTGAGCGATATCAGCATTACTTGGAGTAAACGCGCAGGTTCTGAGCTTTTATACTGGAAACACTGAGTACCTGTGGCGAATTTGTAAGTTTAAAAAACACCAGATGTTCATACCTCATCGCGAAAACAACAAGTCCACAAGAGAGAGTGAGCGACATGTTTCGCATGCTCTCACATAGTCGTACCCTCACCGCCCTCGGCATCACCTTCACTGGCAATCTCTCATCTTCCATTCAAGGGCAAAAACAATCACCTGTTGCGCATATCGAAATTTGAACAAGTCCTAAAAATTCTGATCAGCGCGGTATAAACAGTAATATTTCGGGATTGAGGACACCTATTGTCGAGACTAGAGGCGCAAGTTCGCTTGAAAAGCTTCGAACTCGATAATAGTTGAAGGACATGGCAGTCAGCACAGAGGACGGGAACGTGGGTACCAAACTGAACGATCATGTGATCACGGTAACGCCGCACATGACGAAATTTCAACCAACGCGATTACAACGGAGCTTTCTAACACGCATAAAGTGAATCTTAGTTGGTGAGTGAGTTGGGTTCTGAACCACCTGAATGTTGATTTTTCATTTCTATACTCCCTTTCCCAGGCACCCGCTACCGTCTCAATCACGAAAACTCCATGAGAACGGGCGGGACGTTCAATGTATGTCTAAACTGCTCCCAGACGCGAAGCAAAAGCGGACCGAGGTTTCAACGAATGTGAAATATGGGTACGCCTTTATCGTTTATGCCATGACTTCAAACAAAACAAGATACAAATGACTGACACAGACGAATGAGGACACCTCTTTCCTTCTTCCTGTCGTCCCGTGCACTGTGTACAGTCTGTCATGTGCAATGGATCGCGTCGCCAACCCTCATATCCTACTTCAACTATCCTCGACAATCCAGAAAATCCATGCGAATGCATCCACTGCTCCCGAGGCCAATGTCGTTCAAAGCTACATGACACTGCGCAGCCTAGCAGCAGGAACGAATCAACCCCACATGTAGGCCTCAACTTCCTTATAACCAAAAAGGAAATTATATGCTATCCATAATTCGAACCGCATGAGGTGCGCCCTCATGCACCCTCACCTATACACCCACCCCTCACTGCACAACAGCTCCTATTCCTCCCACGAATATCCATCCCGCCTGCCCCGGTCCACGCCGCTGAGGACCCTTAAAACCACTCTTACCGCGAGGGACGGTGGCGCCTCCCATGCGACCCAGTCCTGTTGGGAAGCTACATCCGGCGGAACCATAACGTCGCTCTGGAGTGATAATGAGGTGTTGAAACATCAGCACCTTGTCATTTCTTACAACATCCCGGTACTCGCTATTACAAAATGCCCGTTAATTATTGAAATCCACGTCCAGATGACTTTATATGCCTACACTCCCCTCCAGCTCTCAGAGACGGTCCTCCTGGGTGTGTCACTTCGTGGTTACCAGACCCAATGAACACATAAGATAATTTGGAAGATATGGGATGCGATAGAAGCTATTCACGATGATTTCCCCAGTACGGTACGTAGTTCCGCCTGACAATTTAGTTACCCATTTAGCCGTGATGCTTTCAGATGCGTGGCGTGATGTCACTGATAGTTGGGCGGGACCACTCTCATGCGTTCATCCAGCGCCATTCTTTCTGACGCTCGTAACAAATTTACATCATCCCACCATCTCCGACATTACCAGGCGCCCCAAACATATTTCCCTTGAATTCACACCCAACAAGCGCGTACACCAGCTTCTCGCTAAAACCTAACCACCACGCGAAGGTACTCACCCACCTCTAGCCGATTTCCGTGACCAATCCATTCATTCTCGATAGACGGTATACTTACTCACTCGATAAATGCGACGTCTGTTGTGGTTGGGTTAAAGCTGGACTTTTGGTAGCACGCCCACTCGCTCAGTTAGTGGCCGTGATAGTAGCTCCCAACGCGACGGGCAGGTCGGCTGGCGGGCCCTTGCGTTTCGCACGCGCACTCATGGTCTGTTTGACCTATCGCCGGTCACCCGTGGTTTGAAGGTATGGTATTCACCCAGGGGTAGCCGAAAATTCATGTCGTTCATATTTCTAACCCAGTCTTTTCATTACCTATATGGACACGCCAGCATTGTTCAACGGTAAAACTTTGGAAGCCCTCTCCCAAGAACGTCACCACGGTACTAGGTCAGTGTTCCAGCGGAACGAGACTATGGCCACGACATGACCCATTCACTCCCCGGCCCGCTCCCCACGGCTATAGATGTCACACGGGCGACTCAACGCTATCGCACGATTAAAATTCGCCAGAGATCCAAATGGCTGGCGAGCCAATTGGACCCATGCTATACTTCGCCAAAATGATGGTGGGCACGATAACGACAGGATTGAGTTGAGGATTGTGGGTTAGTTCCTTTCCCCGTTCTGTGTTTCTGACTCGGTTGCCATGCTGGACTTTATTGAAAGAAAAAGCCTATGCATAGGTATCTTTCTTCTAGTCCACGCACGAATGGAGAACCGAAAGACTATTTCATAGGTCCTAACTTATAACATGGTGTGTATTTTTCTTGCTTGAGAGGACGAGTGTTGGCCCAATTGCGGCAGATTACAACTGTTTTTTTCTTACAATCACGCCTAAATACAAGACAAAGCCCTCAGACTCAAATGTAACTCGATATATAATGTTGCAGATGATGTGCGACGATAGTGCTATCACTGTACACAGCAACAGCAGGAACGCACCATTACTCCATCGTCTCCTAATCCGGCGGCCCACACAGAGCCGATATCAGAACAATCGCTACCCTTCTCTTCTTCATCTACTAGACGTATGTCAATGTTTTCAAGATTCTGTACCGTTATATCAACTCCCGCTTCCTTGTAATTCACATAATCGTTTATAAAGCGCATGCGCACAGATGGAAATTCATCGCCGTCGCAACATGTGACGTTGATAGTGTGTGGAAATTGGCTCGCCGTGTATTTGCGAGTAATGTGATCATCAAGCAGATCGAAGAGGACGGATAATCCATCAGGTTCAACTCTCCAACTAACACTTTTCAGCTGCGTGAGCGAACCGTGAACCATTCGGAGAAGTTCTGGGGAGGCGACGTATCCTGATACGAACGTTTCAAGGTTTGATATTTTCTGCAAAAGGCCCGTGATGTCGGGGTGAGGCGGTTCGGGGTCTGGAATGCGCCCGAGATTGTATGAAACCGAAAAAGAGTGGAGAGAGCATTCGGACCGATTAATGAGAGAGATTATCGCAGGTGGAAAGGTAGGTCCGAGCCCAACCGGGGAACTCGCACAATTTGAAATGGCGAAGGTAGTTAAAGATGGTAGGAAAAGGGGTGCTAAAAATACATTCCAGTCGAGGGTAAAGCGAGATGCGAGAATAATGTGCTTGATTGGTGACCTAATATCCCCCGCAAATTGAGGGCTAGAAATTCCTGTAACCTCCTCGGAAATAGAAAATTTCGCGGCGACAATGGAGGAGCACTGTCGAAGCAGATGGTGTACAACATTAGGAGAAACTGTGCGACCTGTTAGTTCGAGACATGTTAACTGTGGAAGTGGAAAACAGAGGAGATATGGGGCGATTGAGATGTGACCTTCAATTATTAGCGTTCGAAGGCTTGGCAAATCTGGACGAAGGTGATTAGTGGAAAGGCGGGATGTAGACAGTCGAACATTAGAGCCGAAATTGGATATGGACAGCTCCACCAAATGAGGTAGCGACCTGGGCTTCAATTCTAAGAGTGTACACAACGGATTATGGGACGAGGAGGAGATTTTTAGGACGCGGAACCTGCGACTGAACGAATTGATAAGGTTGGAGATTCCGGACGGAGTATAGGAGGACTGATGGATCAATAAAGAAATTATTGCAGTTGTGCGAGCGAAGATGTCGCTCAAAATCGTCCAAACAAGTGTTTCGTGTTGTTGGGAATCCCGTGAACCCAACTCGACGATTTGGATGGTACTCCAAATATCTGGGGAGCTCCAGAGTGCTTCCCGCCACCTACGGCAAACGTGTCCCAAGGTCCAAGGGTAGAGATTGCGCCGCGGCGGTAGGTACACTACAGGTGACCCGGCCAGGCTATAATTGGTAAAGATTTTGTGAAGGACTTTTGTAGGGAGGGAAAGGACTGGCGAGTCGTGAGTAACTGCGTTAGTTGTGGGTTGAAGGTTTCCATCTGTGTCGATGACTTAAAGTCTGATGCATTGGCCTGTGAACTTTAAATCATACCAGGTTGATCAGAAGGTAAAGAAGCCTTTAGAAGCACATTCTTCGGGTAAGTGATGGTGGATCCAGAGTTTGGCATTGACTAATAGTTGCGAGTAGAGTGTCTGGACCGCCTAGTAGTGGGGGTGGAGAGACATCTATAGGCTATCAAAGCGACGAGGCTACATATAATATAAAGCCTGGAAACCTCACAACCCGCCTTTTGGTACCCCATGACAGATGGAGCGCATGTACGCTGAGCAAGGATAGCTACTTGTCACACATTGACAGCGATCCATCAACACCAAATCGTCCTATCATCCCATGCCATCAGTGGGCGCTGAGGCAGCGACCCGTGGCCATTTCGAGTAATACGAAGCTCTTACCAGTTTCTTCCGGCGCCCATGCAGGTATTCATGGCTCGCATCGTGAACTGCGACGTTTAGTTGGATATCACGAAAGTTCAGCAAGAAAATTTGTATACTGTCTATAGGTCGCTAGAAAGTATTTCTGGCGCAGCCATTTGTTACATCAAGCGACCTCCTGGATTTAAAGATATAACATGTATTGAGTAGATAGGCAATGGTGATGACTTGCGAGATGATCAAGATTATGACTAAATCCACACCTTTTTGTATATATAGGATGAAACTTGGAGAGGCTCATGCTGGCCAATATGGCTACCTGAATTGTATAGATGTCACTAACAAAAGAATTGACACCGAGGTGCCACTTATTACTTGGTGTCAGAGGTTATCGCATCATGTGTGGTGTCGTACCGGTGGACCGTGGAGCTTGGGGGACGGAACACTGACGCTGGACAAGGGTTAGGTAGCGCCACGAGTCAGATAGCGGCTTAAAAGCTGTATTGGTAGCAATTGTAACCACGGTTGTCGTCGATGGGCTCTGCTCAAACGGATTGACCGTTATGATGAACCTCGGATCATCTGTTCGACAAATTGTCGGAAAACCAAACATAAACAAAGTTGTACTTGAGCACCCATGCATGCGCGCCTATCCTACACTCCACTCACTATTCTGTCCTTTCAGAAAGGCTCTTACGATGGCCTGACTTTCGTCCGTTGTAAGAGAAGGAATTTATAAAAATTGTTACTTTGAATTTTTTGGTTAGACTTGTTGTGGCCGAGATATGGGCGTTCCGAAAGTTCTGACGAAACACCGTTTCAGACGCCCCATTTGACTCTCTCACTCCACTGATTTCGTTTTCAGTATTAGGTTGATAGTTTGATGGTGATGCATGTTTCGTTGACGTCAATCATCAGATTCACCCAGAGTTTGAAGGTCGAAGGTGCTTGTCTGACCCTGGTACATGTCTTGGGGACGATCGTAAATGTGGAATAGCAATTTCGGATCGTTGAGTAGTGGGATGACAGGGGCTAATCATCCGTGAAGCCTTTCGTGAATGTTGTGGAAATCTTGTAGGCAGAATTCATGTAGGTTCTTCTCCTTCGTCCTGACGAATGCCTCCTTAACATACGACATCCGATCCTTCGTGAAGTCAGCCTTGTATTGAATCACCCAAGCCCAGGCCGCGAATCTGAACGCCTGCGAGAGCCCCTGCCGCAGCGTTCCAACATTCTATCTGACGATTTCGGTGGGCGAGCAAGCCAGCGGCCTATCGTACGATCAGCAGGTACCTGAGGCGGCGCGTCTCTGTCGGCATTCTTGGAAGTAGTTATTCGTGTTCAGAATTTGGCGTCCGTTGACTTCCATGAGGACTGACAGCCTCCACCTGGATCGGCAGATTGCCACCACATCAACGTCTACCAAATGAATAGCGTTAACTTGGGCCGTTTCAGTCGTAGTTACGATCAAACCATCGCGTGCTATTGGTCGCTTGTACGTTGTGGATCTGATCGTCCTTTGTTTCCCTTCTGAGCTCTCACTCTGCCAGTACCGCTACCGCTACCTTAGCTGACATTTCCGCCTGTGGATCACCTGTCGAAACTTGACACGAAAAGCCTCTCGAACGCCGCTTCTCGTTGAGACCTACGAGGCCATCTGCCGAGTGATGAGTACGTGCCGACACTGAGCGACCTTTTCGAAAGGAAGAGCGTAGAACGAAGCTTTCGAGGAAACTATCGGCATTTGGGGCCCTCGTTTCCCTGCCTTGGCTCCTAGGTTTAAGGGTAAACGAGAAGCAGGCACTGGCAAAGAGGGCGGTTTTCACCCTGCGGGCCATGTGGCGCCTGACCACACGATCCATGGGAGTCACGAGAATTGACACAAGATGGGTTGAGGATGACGCATCGCCATTTCATGACGATTATTCAACTGTTCTTCATAGCAATGAAAGGAGTCCTCTTTAATTCCGGTTGGAGAGTTCAAAGGCGAGCTATAGTCCTCGCGCAACTGCCAAATCGAAGGTAGATTTTTCTGGAAATTGACATTGCGCATCTCCTTAAACTAGCTCTGCCAAACCTTTTATCATTAAACCCATCGGAAATCTACAGGCTCTGATTCGTCTGGCGGCGATTGTTCGCCCACCCGAGATACCCGAATGGAAATCGGGAAAAGGTCGCCTCGACAACATATATTTCGGAATCCTTCGACATCAGCTATACCAGATCAAGGTCGATTGCGCGGCTGTTTCGAAACCGACATTCCTGCCAGGTACCTCGCATAACTCGTACGTTTCATGACCCAAGTTTTCAAACATCATCAGACGAGACGACGGTATGGCCCGCTGTAGCCTGACGCTCTTGCGAGGCGAATGTCGTGGCAAAAACATCGGCAGAAATAGCGACGAACATAGATTCATCGGAAGTGATGGCTTTAGGCGCTGAGTCAACCCTCCTATCCCAGGTACGCCATGTTCGACTTAAGTTATGTACCCCTGGTTACGGTATCAAATAAAGCAAGGGTGATTAGCTGTTAGCACTCACAGAAAAAGCAAGAGCCTCCATTTCATACGTCGCGCCCAACATACCTCTGAGGTAAAAAAGTACAGCTCCTTACTTATGGAAAATGCGGTAGTTACTTGTCATGAAAAATGGATATGCCGGACGCTGGGCCGGGTACGGAGCGGATTCGTCGCTCCGACGACGTTGTAAGTTGTACTGTTTGCATTTACAGATGGAAGACGGTGGCACTGGATGAGAAAGTGGTCAGTCATTGTGACATATTGTGGGTACCGGACTTTGGGAACGTGGTAACCCACTTGGGTGCTTTTCACGCGCCATAACGGCCCGTAGGAACCGTCGAGTGAGTGATTAATAACGGGCGAACGGCAATTCGTACCGTAAGTGTAGACAGCGAGTGTATTCTAACTTGACATGACGGATTGGACCGAAGTGGTGTTATCTGATGGTTTTGAAGGAATGATAAAACTTGGAGGTGCGTAGAACGTCTCGACTGCGGGGCGAACGCATCCGTAATCGGCTAATTTCGTGATAGTGGTGGACGGTGGCTGTGAGTAATATTATTGGTGCATCATGATCTCGAGCACGCGATAATGATATGAAAGGCGCTCACGAACCAAGGTCAGTCAGGTGACGGTACCAGTAGGTGCCGGGTATAGATATTTTTGTCCCACCGGTCTCCACGCGATTGTGGCTTTACTGATATGCTGGCGGGCCTTGAGGGAGGAAAGAACGAGCCGATCATGTGAGTAGAGCACGTTGTAGTGGCGCTGGTGTCAACAGTCAGGAGAGATATCATGTTGTTGATGAATCCTTGACAGACGAAGATGAGAACGTGAAGAGGTGGAAGGTGCTATTTGATAAGATGCTGTTGAAGGCTACCAAGTTGAGAGAGAAACCGCAATCTGATCAAAAACATTGTTTAGTAATGACAGAGAATTCGTCAGTCTCGGTTACGCCAAGGCGAGGCCGAGGTCGTTTCGTTATAATAGTGAGTCTAGAAACCGAAGTTCAGTAGCTTTTAGCAACAAGACATGTATAATAGCTTAGAGCATTGACGCCGTTAGGCCATTTGTAAGGTTGACGGCGTTTCGAAGAGAATAAAGGAATCAGAGGAAGACAGGGCCAACGGTAACAAAAGCAGTGTGGCATGAGTCAGCCACCGGATGTAAACAGGGATAAACAACCGCTTGCCCTCCCGCCCACTGTTGTCAGCGTTGCTCATCTACCACCACCTCCTCGTTTCTTTCTTTTCGTTTCATTTCAGAGTCTTTGATAGCTAGAGGCCTTAGAGCTCTCAGCGTTTAGTCGGCGGAACCACCGTTCTCACAATGCGCGAATCAAATTTCGCATTTCCAACCCAAAACAAGGCATGCGTCTGTATAACGTCGCAACTCTACGACCGGCGGGGTAAGTAGCCCTAATAGCCTCATGTTTTCCACTAAAATATTGTTTTACAGCTTTAGATACTACATCGGCGCTGCCGTTGTTCAACTCGTTGACCCACTTGACGTACCTCACCTCCACCTCGCCCCGCATCCGCGAAATCATGACCATGGACGGTGGACTTGAGCGGCTTGTACGATTGCTTCATGATTTCTGTATGTGTCCACCGCCGCCAGAAAATGCCGCCCTCCTCTACGGCCTCACCCCCCCTAACTCCCGCCCCCCACGGCTCACCCCCACGCTCAACCCAACCTCGTTCGACAAGCAAGCAGCGTATCGCTTCTCGCTAGCGTTCCAATGTGTCGTCAACATCGGCGTTAGGGGCTCGGAACCCATTCGGAGCCGTGTGGTGCAGGCTGGGACGCTGGATGTGGTCGGATGCATTTTGGAGGCGTGGCTAGCAAATAAGGGGTTTGCGGTGGGACCGAGTTCGAGCGCGACGGGCATACCCAGGGAGACGAGGGAGCAGCGGCAGGCGCGGCGGGAGGCCCATATACAACAGAGAAATAGAGAACAGGCGGCGTTGCTCGCGAGGGAGCTGCAACGCCAGATCTCCATCGAACAACACGTTCGACAAGAGGTACGTTTCTTTTTGTTCGTCCTTTTTTCGATATTATCGTTTAAGCTGACTACGTATAGGATGTTTCTATGGACCTCTCACCTAGTCCGAGCAGTACTATCTCCGCTGGCGCCTCAACGACCACGAGTGACACTGAGATGTCAACCGACGCCTCAACAGCTGCCACACCTGTCGAATCGGGTACACCTACGGGGTCCGTAGTGATCCCCAGCCGCGATCGTAGCGGCACCATTATTGCTCGTCCCGTATGGGACCCAACTCCACCAACTGACCCCGAGGCCCACCATGATCGTCCTTCCCCATCACCATCCACCGACACTTCACGCCCAGACACAGAAACCGAGGACGACGGGGATATCGACATGGATCGCAGCCGCCACATCTCCGCGTCCCCTTCTCCTGAGCGTCACCCCCAACCGCGCGCCCATGGCCGTTTGTCACTTAGTAGACGAGCCGTTGGGATCGTGTCCGATGATCCACCAACGGGCGAAGTTGGGGCTATGGAGTTGGGTGCGGATGCCCACATCATTATCAACGAAGCAGGGGGCGTTGGTGACGGAGGGGGTGTGGAGGACGGAATCGTCTCTCTTGAACCGAACGACGATTTCGCGATGGGTGCACCACCAGGAGCACCTGGAGCCATCGACGAAGGTACCACCCCCCGCGGACTGAACCTCGAACCGGGGAGGAGGCGGAATACGGCGGCTGGTGAAGCCCCGGATGTCACCCCTCGTGCGGGTGTGATTAGCCTGCCCATGACGGGTGGGGCGACTATTGGAGGGGCGGCGAGTCGGAATGTGCCTGCGGGGCACCATCATCACCATCGAGGCACCACCGCCCGAACGAGGACGCACGTCGACGTGGTGGGCATGGACAGGCCTTCGAGGACGAGTAGCAGCGGCACGCACCACGCCCGGGATGTGGATGTTGGGCCTTACCGGGACGAGGACGTGCTGCTGAGCCTGCAGCTCCTCGCATATCTCAGCAAGTACCCCCACGTCCGGCAGGCGTTCTATAAGCCTCGGGTGACGTTCCATCCCGCCAGCATCGACCTTCCTGGTGCGAGATATGGGTCGGGTGCAGGAGAGAGGGCAAAGGAGAAGGAACGAGAGCGGGAAAGGGGCGGGATGGGTGTTGGAGCGGCAAAAGAAGCTGCACAAGAATTTTTGAAGTCGTTTGGGCCGGGCGCGGGGCGGGGAAAAGAGAAGGAGCGGGATGGAAAGATGGGTGGGGCGGGACAGACAAACGTCACCGTGGCCCCTGCCGTTGCGACATCTACACCACCACGGCAAACCAACGTCTTTTCGTTGGTTGAACGTTTCACGTTCAAGCCAAGTTCGACTGAAGCCGACCTGCTGAGCCCTCCGCCCCGACTGCCCCCGGAGATTCAGTATTGGGCTGGCGTTATCATGCGCAACGCCTGTCGGAAGGACGATAGCCGCGGGGGCATTCGTCAATGTGCCAACAGTAAGTTTTGAAATACCTTCCTCGGCCTTATTTACTAATGGAAATTCTTCTGTTAGTGCTGTGCGGGAAATGGGAGCAGTTTCCCCGGGAATTCGCCAAGTGTAGACGCTGTCGGAAGGCGAAGTATTGCGGGAAGGAATGCCAGAGCACGGCTTGGAGCGAAGGTCATCGGTTCTGGTGCAGTGCGAAGGATGGAGACGACGACGTCACCGGGGATGCCGCCACCGTGTCCCAGCACCACATGCAAGACGGGGGTGACATCTCCATCGCCCCCGACGAATCGATGGAGGTTATCGTGCCCGTTGGCATGACGACGGGCGGGACGGTCGTGGGTAGGACAGACAGAAGGGAACGAGAGCGGCACCAGAGGGACAGGGAGCGAGTGACGGCGGCAATGCAGAATAGGCAGCCTGCACAGTTCAGAGGGGCTCCAGGGCCGGGCGGGATGGGATCGTTCGGGGGTACGGGCGGACGGGCGGAAGGCAGCCACGGGAGAGAGCGGATTGGAGGCGTTCACTCGCCGGTGATCCCATCACCTGTGCGTACACGGGCAGACCCACGACCTCGCGTTGCTGCGCTGCACAACGTGCCGCCGCATGGGCATTATGGGAATTTGGAGACGTTCCCCGCCGATCAGGGCCGACGACGCGCCGAGACGGTAACTGGGGTCGTGGCGACTTCGGGGCCGGGTGTTCGCCCTGCGCCCATGCATTCACTCATGCACCCCCATCCGCATTCGCGCATGCAGCCGCAGCTGCAGACTTCGCCTGGACGGGTGTTCATTCCCGCTGGTGGGAGCGGCGCTGTGGCGGGCCCGTCGAGAAGGAGAAGGGATGATCGACCACATGGAGGGGATCATGATATGGTCCTTGGGTAGAATTATGCCCTCCCACTTGTACACCTCTCGTCTTTCATGGACACCCGAATATCGACACCCACTTTTGTTGCACCACCAGAATCTATTGCTCCCGATCCATCTCATCACCCAATGGACTCAATCTACATCTCCGCTCGCCTTCACACCTCCATCTGCGCCCCCGTTTCAATACGTCTTCCAGTCCATCTATACTCAGTCGAGAATCCATTTGACTCTGAACAGCATCCGCCGTCTTTCTTCACATTAGCCATTTTTTTGGGCAGCAGCCTTACTTACAACAAACGAACGAACACCCACGTAGTACATATAATCTATACAATTACCTTCACGACACCTTCATGCCCCTCTCGAAATCGATCCAATTTTGTATGAATCTCGTTTTACTATTGAAAAGTACTATATGCCGATCATGAGCGTGTAACGGCGAAAACAATGTTGTTGCAACGCATGATCAAATGATTTTATAGCCTGCGGCGGAACGTTGGACGTGGATAATATCAATGAGTCTTTGTCGACGTTGCCTTGGATGTGGTGGAGCATTACTCGTGGGCCTTGGCAATCTTTCTACGTAAACTCATGAACACTTAAAGACGAGTTTTGTTTCTTTTCTATACCTCTGCATCTGTTTGGGAGTTACAAAGAATGACCTTCGGACCCGATTTTACTCGATTATCTACTAGCGATTGCGCAGGATCGCGACACTATACCTTTGTGGTATTCGGAATTTCGAAAACGCGTCGAAACGCGCCTGGGGCTTTGGGTCATGTGGTCGGTTCGAGCACGTGTGTTTTCAGCCCCGATTTCAGCACGGACCATCTTCATTTCGGCTCTTCCTCATCCCACATTCAATCTTCAACCCTTCTGCTTGAACTACGAGCATCACTCTCATTCTTATACCTCAACATTACCGCGTTTATAACACTCCAAAGCTGCATTAGATCTATTCAACTCATGTCAAACGTCTTCACACCGACTTATTGATGTCGACACTCAAGACGATCAACAAATGCCATCACCAAGCAATCTGCCGCATGGATATTTATGCAAACGGTAGAGGTAAGGCTCTCGCTGATAGCTTGGGTCTTGGACAAAAAAATCTACCTCTTAGAGCCTCAGTTTGAATGATGTGTCCTTCAACGTCCTCGAGATGAGCAACTCCGTGTCGTAATACACCAGTAGCTTTGTAGGAAAATACTCGGGGCTCGCGCGACCCTGCAGGAACCTCCCATGCGCCAGAAATTTATGAGAGTTTTGGTTGCCGACCCTCTGCTGTCTGGGCATCATGAAGATTGGCGCCAATCTCAAGCCAAGCGAAGTCCTGTACATACGATTTCTCAGGGTATATAGGTCGCGACGCGAAAATCCGCAGTTCACCGTCTGTCTTTTATCAGCGCCGAACGTCTTGACGCCTTCCTTCTTACGGGAGCCCCCACACTCTTTTTTCACGATGCACCTGCTTCACCGCCTGCCGCTTCTGACCCTCTTGTCATCCGCCACGCTCCATGTCGCATATGCTGGTCCACCACTGAACATAACGTTCCCCGAAAAGCCCCCAGCAAGCTCTCAAAACGTCGTAGACAGCAATTTTATTGGGATCTCATGGGAGCTTAGTTCTTTTGACACCTTATGTACGTTCTCATATTCCCATTGTACCCTTCGCAAACCTAACCTCGAATGCGATATAGGGGGACAGACCGTCGCCACAATCCCGCACGCAATGCAAAATTATCTCCACAATATTGTCGCCCGGCTGCAGCAACCTTTGCGTATACGTATTGGTGGGAACGGTATGGACGGGTACGTCTCGCTATGATCCCTTGATTGCATCGTTCATTAATCTCACTGTGGTAGCTCAACCTACGTTCCGAAACAGAAGGCGTTCATCGAACACACCGACCCCGACGCCTACTTCAACGACATGCCCGTCAACTTCGGCCCAGTCATGTTCGATGTGATGAACGCGATGTACGACACCGTTGGCCCAATGCAATTCACGATAGGCCTGAGCATGCGCACGCCTCACGATTTCAGAAATGTCGTAACGTTGGCGAAGGCCGCACATGAGAAATTGGGCGATCGTTTGGATGCGATGCTCCTCGGGAATGTGAGTCCTTTCAGTCGGTCTTCTATGTACCAAACCTGAATTTCGTTCGAAGGAACCTGATCTATATGCTGGACACGGAGAACGCGATGCCTACGACGTTCCGACCTACGTACGTTACTTCGGCGCCTCATGTCTGAAGTGTTTTCAACTTGTATAAAGGTCAAGGAGATTGGAGACGCTCTTGACCACTTGCGGGATGCGAAAGTTATGGATAGACCTATTATTGGTGGACCCACCATTTGCTGTGGATGGTATGTCACACTATTATTCTTGGGAGCGCTGCTGATCCTTGAATAGGAACCTGTCAACCATCCTTGACGCCGGACTCGACAAATATCTGTATAAACACTACACGTTCGTGACTATCCTTTAGGTCACCTCTGTCCATTCTCATTCAGGCTACGTTTTTAGCGTTCAACGCTATCCTCAACATAATTGCGGCGGACCAAATGAGAAGAACACTAATCTCACGTATTATCTCTCACACATGAACGGTACGTCAGATAATTTTGCCATGACTTCGCACTTACAAGATGCCTGGATAGTTGCACCTTTCCTCAACTGGCAGCAAGCGGGAATGGCAAGGGCTCAGGAGCTGGACATGCCCGTCCTTCTGACGGAGTACAATAGTGTAGCATGTGGTGGATCGAACATCTCATCTACGGTGCGTTATACATCTCGGTCTTTGCGAAAATACCTGATTATATTGATCGTAGTTCGGCGCTGGTCTCTGGGCTGTCGACGTTGGTCTCAAAGCTGCAGCCGTCAACTATTCCGCCGTATTCCTTCACACCCGCGAGCACGACATCACCTATAACCTCTTCGACCCACCCACACCCGAGACTTCGATGGAACCAGGTTGGATCACGGGCTCAACCTACTACTCCGCCCTCTTCCTCGCAGAAGTCGCCGCGGCAGAAGGGAGCATCATTGTTGACCTCAACCTCAACAACTCGAACTCGAACCCTGAGGCGCTCGCCGCTGCGTATGGGATCTACGATAACGGAGGGACGGAGCGGGGCAAACTCGCGCTGCTCAACTTCGCCGACAAGCAGCCCCAAGTTTACAACGTGCCTGCTGGGATCTCAAGCACGGTGCAGGTGCGTATCCTCACTGCGCCGGAAGTCCTCGAGAGGAAGAATATCTCGTGGGCAGGGCAGACGGTTGGAAATAATGGTGATTTGCAAGGTAATCAGACGACGCGGACGGTGAAATGTGCTGATGGTTGTGAAATCGAGGTTCCTGGCCCCGGTGCCGCCCTCGTTTTCCTTGGTAGCTCCCGAATTTTCACGGGCAATTCGTCTATCGCAGGGATTGGTGGATACATCTCAAGTGCGAGGGCTCCGTCGTTGCCACTGTGGGGTCTCTCGTCAGTGCTAGTGACGCTGTCAATGTGGCTCGCACTATAACCAATAATACCGCCCCCTCGAGAAAATTTGCGGAGCTGGTAGTGTTTACTCACAAAAATATTAGTAACGAGTCCTAATAATCTAATAATCTAATAATCTGATCCAAAGAAACTCACGTGAGTTTCCAGTGCTGCAGTGTTTAGGGTTAGGGTGGACGACAACAAAAACGCGAAGCGTTTTTGTTGGAGGATTTAGTTGAGTAAGGGAAAGTTACCGATAAGGATCGATGGAGGAGACCACCGGTCGGATCCTTTCGTCTTTTAAGACTCTTCAGATCGGTTTTAGGGTGTATACGGGTTGCTGCGGACTTTAGCTTTGTTCCGAAGTTAGGCTAAAGTCGGGATACTTAGTCATCTACCTGTCAGAGGCGGCCAATGGCCATTTGCGCGCATGACAGATGCGCAGTCGCTTCCATAGCGTCTGGCAGATCGGAATAGAACACGACATCGCCGAAGCGGGTTATGGGGGGTTTGGCTAGGGACTTTGTAGGGATTTCCCCAGGGATTCTCTAGGGATGGCTAGGGATGGAGCAGGGATGGCCAGAGATAGAGGTGGGATGAGGCAGGGATGGCTAGGGATAGAGGTGGGATGAGGCAGGGATGGCTTGAGATAGAGGTGGGGTGGAGTGGGGATTGGATAAAGTAGAGGTACTTAGATGCACATATATCTACAGGTGGCTAGATCTAATTGGATGGGTGGAACAATACTCAGAATGTGAGGCTCCAGGAGCCTCACTTTGGAGAGCACATTATATGTGCGTGTATCTAGATGTATTATAGAAGAGGTACTCTGAAATGCGAGGCTCCTGGAGCCTCGCTTTGGAGAGCACATCACATGTATGTGTATCTATATATATTATAGAGTAGATACTCATAAATGCGAGGCTCCAGGAGCCTCGCTTTGGAGAGGACATTTGATCTGTGTTTATCTAAATGTATAATGCAGGAGGTACTCAGGAATGCGAGGCTCCTGGAGCCTCGCTTTGGAGAGCACTTTACATGTGTGTGTATCTAAATATGTTATGGAGGAGGTACTGAGAAATGCGAGGCTCCTGGAGCCTCGCTTTGGAGAGCACAAGAGATGTGTGTGTATCTATTTATATTATAGAGGAGGTACTGAGAAATGCGAGGCTCCTGGAGCCTCGGTTTGGAGAGTACATCAGATCAGTGTGTATCTAAATATATTGTGGCAGAGGTACTCTGAAATGCGAGGCTCCTGGAGCCTCGGTTTGGAGAGCACATTACATCTGTGGGTATCCAAATATATTGTGGAGGAGGTACTCAGAAATGCGAGGCTCCTGGAGCCTCGCTTTGGAGAGCACATTATATGTGTGTATATCTAGATGTATTATGGAGGATACTCTGAAATGCGAGGCTCCTGGAGCCTCGGTTTGGAGAGTACATCAGATCAGTGTGTATCTAAATATATTGTGGCAGAGGTACTCTGAAATGCGAGGCTCCTGGAGCCTCGCTTTGGAGAGCACATGAGATGTGTGGGTATCTATTTATATTATAGAGGAGGTACTGAGAAATGCGAGGCTCCTGGAGCCTCGCTTTGGAGAGCACTTGACATGTGTGTGTATCTAGGTGTATAAAGGAGGAGGTACTCTGAAATGCGAGGCTCCTGGAGCCTCGCTTTGGAGAGCACATTATATGTGTGTATATCTAGATGTATTATGGAGGATACTCTGAAATGCGAGGCTCCTGGAGCCTCGCTTTGGAGAGTACATCAGATCAGTGTGTATCTAAATATATTGTGGCAGAGGTACTCTGAAATGCGAGGCTCCTGGAGCCTCGGTTTGGAGAGCACTTGACATGTGTGTATCTAAATATATTTTGGAGGAAGTGCTCTGAAATGCGAGGCTCCTGGAGCCTCGCTTTGGAGAGCACATTACATCTTGTGTGTATCTAAATATATTATGGAGGAGGTACTCAGGAATGCGAGGCTCCTGGAGCCTCGGTTTGGAGAGTACATCAGATCTATGGGTACCTAAATATATTATAGAGGAGGTACTCTGAAATGCGAGGCTCCTGGAGCCTCGTTTTGGAGAGCACTTGACATGTGTGTATCCTAAGATGTTATGGAGGAGGTACTCTGAAATGCGAGGCTCCTGGAGCCTCGCTTTGGAGAGTGCTTGACATGTGTGTATCTAAATATATTATGGAGGAAGTGCTCAGAAATGCGAGGCTCCTGGAGCCTCACTTTGGAGAGTACAGTACATCAGTTCTGTGTGTATCTAAATGTGTTGTGGATGAGGTACTCTGAAATGCGAGGCTCCTGGAGCCTCGCTTTGGAGAGCACATTACATCTGTGTGTATCTAAATATTTTATGCAGGAGGTACTGAGAAATGCGAGGCTCCTGGAGCCTCGCTTTGGAGAGCACATCACATGTGTGTGTATCCAGATATATTATGCAGGAGAGCCTCGCATTTCTGGGTACCTCCTCCACAGTATATATAGACACACTCTCAGAAGTGAGGCTCCAGGAGCCTCGCATTTCTGAGCATTTCCTCCATAATATATTTAGATACACACATGTCAAGCGCTCTCCAAAGCGAGGCTCCAGGAGCCTCGCATTTCAGAGTACTTCCTCTATAATATATTTAGGTACCCATAGATCTGATGTGGTCTGCAAAACGAGGCTCCAGGAGCCTCATATTTATGCATACCTCTTCCAACATATATGTAGATACATACACGTGTGAGATACTCGCAGAACGAGGCTCTAGGAGCCTCACATTTCATAGTATTACTTCCTATTTACACATGTAATGATCCTATTTATCTACGGATTGGATTCTCCAAGGAGCGAGGCTCGTGGAACCTCGCGTTTTGCTCCTGTGGTATGACTGAGAATCTGCAGAGTCAGTTACAAACCGTCTAAATCCGACGCTCGACGCACCTCAAGAAGATGTACATACTTACTTCTGACCACCAATATTGAGGCTCGTGGAGCCTCGCATGTTGTGCATTCAGTTTTACTGATGTTTCGGGAGTGGGCTAGACAAAAAGCAGACATTTCGAGGCTCGACGAGCCTCGAAAGGTAGACTTATACCCGGCAACAACAGACTGGCCCAAGGCGGTAAGAATTAATGTGTTGCCAGTGTAACTGTGAGGCTCAGCAAACCTCTGGAATGACGCCTTGTAGCCAAGGCGTCTAAAGTGGTTCATGAGAATAAGTGGACCCTACTCAAAAGCAAAGGAGACTCACCGTGAATTTATTTCGAAAGGGTTGGGTAAGAGGTTGACTTCAGCTAATGGCCGGCACATGTGGTAGAGTTCTGGGGGGGGGATTGTAAGCGTTTAATCCAGGTGGGGGTCTTCGAGGCTCGTCGAGCCTCTAAAGCAATGTACTATGAGTGAACAACTTAACCTGGCTTGTAAATGGAGGGGTTGATCCATCGGCGCGATAATCATGAGCCTCAATGCATCTCGAAAGCGATTGAAGAGTACTACTCAACCACTCACATCTAGGCATGACCCCCGACCGGCAGTCGAGACCAAGAGTAGTCAATCCAGATCATAAACTAAAGGTGGGACGTAAGTGGACGGGTTTAGCTCAATTGCGAGGTTCGACGAGCCCCGAAAATGACCTACCTGTTTGTATTACACAGGAGCACAGCAGGTTAGGTTAGGTTAAGAGAAGCGAGATCCTGTCGAGTACGCGTATCATATCAGTGAAAGCGAAATGCATATAAGAAAACAATTTTGCATACTTTTCACGTGGTAGCATTGAGAGTAAGAAGTGAGGCTCGTGGAGCCTCGCATTTCATTCATCGGAGTTTACTGGGTATTGAGAGTAAGAATGCGAGGCTCGTCGAGCCTCTCCTTTCCCTCACTAGTGTTCACCAGACGTTGAGAGGAAGAATCCATGGAGTCATATTTCATTCTTCGGCATTTACTGGGTGTGAGAGTAAGAATACGAGGCTCGTCGAGCCTCGCCTTTCCTTCGCTGATGTTTTCCGGACATTGAGATGAGGAATGCGTGAGTCTCGCATTACATTCTTTGGCATTTACCGGGTGTTGAGAGTAAAAATACGAGGCTCGTCGAGCCTCGCCTTTCCTTCACTGGCGTTTACTGGGCATTTAGAGGACGATATATTTACTGGGTGTAAGGAAGGGAGGCTTAGATTATGAGCAGAGTATTTTCGAGGCTCGACGAGCCTCGGAATGTGTGCTTACCTCTGAACTTGCACAGCCACTTTGTCGCTTAATAGTACTTTTTAACTCAACTCAATTTGCCAAAGAGGGTTAGGGATAGGGATAGGGACAGCAATATCTATTTTCACTAACCGCAAAAAGGGCCTACCCTGTAATTAGACTACTACAAAGATAAGAGTCGAAGACTTACAATTTAGTATGTCTTCATCATCTGTGCCGTCGTCGCCGATGCTCGGAACTTTGGCGATACACTCCTGTTTCCATGAGTACCTAGGTTTATTGTCCGCGAACGAGGAAACGTACCTGGCAGTACCAGACCCAACAACAGTCACAGGTCAAGAGGTACGGTTCACGCACCGCAGGATGCTCGAGACAGATCTTGAAGAATTAAGAGGATAACGGGGATGGGATAAATCGAAACTCACGAGGCACTCAGTGTGTTCGCGCCACTGAGGATCCTATAAAATATAAGCCGGAAATAATAAAACAGATTGAATATAACTTACTGTTTTCTCGTTGTTTACAAAGCGCTGGGCCAACTGCGATGTTGGAAGGCCAGCTCGGAAAATGGAATTCATAAGGATCTCGAGGAGGAATAAGTCCTGATATCATAAAATATAAGGACCAATTTTCCTTGTATACCTTCGCCCGTGATAAGACGCCAACGAAAACGGGCGGGAGGAGAAGGCGGAATGTCGAGACCCATGTTATGTTACGCGCAACCACGGGCATTGGAGTTGTAGTAGTGGTGGTGGTGGTAGTGAGAGAGTGTGATGATCGGGATATAAGAACGGCGGCTTGAAATGAGTTATAGCGCTTAGGTAAAAAGTAAGCTTAAGGTGGTGGTGACGGTCAGAGATGGATAATAATGTTAACTAGACGGTTTGAAATAAGTTATAATGTACTTAGGTAGAGCATTAGTCATACGAAATTAATAGATGGGTGCTACTCGAAAGCGAAGGAGACTCACCGCGAGTTCATTTCGTAAGAGTCGGGCGAGAGGTGGACTTCAGCTAAAGGTCGGCACATACAGTAGACAGTAGAAACCTGCGGTAGATAGTGAGGGTTTATCCTGTAGATATTCGAGGCTCGTCGAACCTCAAAGGTGACGAACGCGCCATGAATCGTTCACTTGTTGTACTGGCATCAAGAAATATCTTGAGGGGTTGGCGCTGATCATACTTTTCACGCGATGAGCCGCTCACGTCTAGGCGTGACCCTCGACCGGCAGTCGCAACAGCGCATCCCATACACAGGGATCAATCCAGATAATGAATCTAAGGTGGGTCGTAAGTGGAGAAGTTTACCCAACCGCGAGGCTCGACGAGCCCCGAAAGTGACTTACCTATCCGAACTCCATAGGAACACGGAAGGCTGGGGTATTAAGAAATGGCGTTCTGTCAAGTGCGTGCGCCATATTAGTGGAAGCGAAATACATACAAGAAACGATTCTGCTTACCTTTTTCGTGATAGCGCTGAGAGTAAGAAGTGAGGCTCGTGGAGCCTCGCATTTCATTCATTGGAGTTTACTGGGTGTTGAGATGGAGAATGCGAGGCTCGTCGAGCCTCTCCTTTCCCTCACTGGTGTTCACCAGATGTTGAGAGGGGGAATGCATGGAGTCATATTTCATTCTTCGGCGTTTACTGGGTATGAGAGTAAGAATACGAGGCTCGTCGAGCCTCGCCTTTCCTTCGCTGATGTTTTCCGGACATTGAGACAAGGAATGCGTGAGCCTCGCATTTCATTCTTTGGTGTTTACTGGGTGTTGAGAGTAAGAATGCGAGGCTCGCGGAGCCTCGCCTTCACTGGCGTTTACTGGGCGTGGAGAGGAAGAATGCGTGAGCCTCGCGTTTCATTCTTTGGTGTTTGCTAGGTGTTGAGAGTAAAAATACGAGGCTCGTGGAGCCTCGCCTTCACTGGCATTTACTGGGCGTTGAGAGGAGGAATGCGTGAGCCCGCATTTCGCCTTTGGTGTTTACTGGGTGTTGAGAGTGAGAATACGAGGCTCGTCGAGCCTCGCCTTCATTGGCGTCTACTGGGCGTTGAGAGGATGATGTGTTTACTGGGGACAAGGAGGGGAGGTTTAGATTACGAGCAGAGTATTTTCGAGGCTCGACGAGCCTCGGAATGTGTGCTTACCTCTGGCCTTGCACAGCCACGTCGTCGCTTAATAGTACTTTTTAACTCGATTTGCCGACGAGGGTTAGAGTTAGGGATAGGGCTGGGGGCCAGATCCAATTTTTTTCCGTAGGATATCTATTTTTAACGATTCGGCTATGAGACCTAACGAGCTTTAGATGAGGCATACCTTGGGATTGACCGTCTGACGATCCGACGCGAAGCCAAGAAGAATACAGCTCCAGATATTTATATGCATATTCCTGATCAACCGGAAGTTGGGCGTAAGATTGTCGATGCATAATTCAGGAATGTGTTTCTGGAACTACAATGGTAGTTAGTTATATTATATGAGGGTAGAGATGAGGCTCGACGAGCCTCGAAATGGCGCACCTAGAACTCGACAGATAAGGAACGATTCCGTTCAAGAGCCGCACACATTTCTGAACCTGGGCGCAGTCCTTGGTCGGCTGTCAGGTGCGGCGTCGTCTCATACATTGTGCTGTTTGCTACTGCGGGCTGCGAACAGGACTAACGACTTGTATTAGCAACTGATACAGTCATTTTCTACACATGATTCGATAAGATAATTAACTGAGTATGAATAATAGACTGAATATGTGCGTTATAGGTAGGTATGGAAACAAACAGGAAGAGTAGGAGTAGGATTGTATAGAAGTGAAGAGGATTCCCGCACCTTTACTAACCCAGGAATACCGTGGATACACATCGGTAACCTATAAGTGTGGAGTATTAACTAGGAAGCATGTTAGACCATGCATGGGATGGTAACGAGGCTCGTGGAGCCTCGAAGATGGCATACCTTTTCTCCCAAGAATACCGCGGGTATGTCTTAGCAACACCGTCGGATTTGCATATTGACTATAAACAATGTTACATTAGCGTTTCTACTTATGCAAACCAAGAACGCGCCTTGAGGCCCGAAATGACATACCATTCCTATGTGCGATCAAGAATACCGCGAGTATGTCTGAGTGGCGCTATAGAGTTTGCATATTGGCTGAAAACAAGTTTCGGTAAGCGTTGGAAAGTGAATGAGCAGGTAACAAGGCTCGTCGAGCCTCGAAAAGGTGTACCTTTCCTATGTACGCACAAGAATACCGCAGGTATATCTTGGGGACGTCGTCAGGCATGAGTTTCGACTGAGAAGAAAAGCACATTACAAACAAGGTGATAGTGAGGCTCGACGAACCTCGAAGATGAGTTCTTAGGCTAAAAATATCCCAAGGGTACTGAGCGTATGTGATGTTGATGCTGTAGGTTTCGGCTTAGACTGAAATATAAATCAGCGTTACGAGTTGACAGCGAGGCTCGCCGAGCATTAATGAGGCGCACCTTTCTCAACGTTAGCCTTAGCCCGGGGATGCCATTGGCATCTCTTGGATAACGCCATAGAGTTTGGGGGTTTACTAGACAGAGGGTCAGTCCACGGAATATACAATCGCGAGGCTCTCGAGCTTCTGTGTGATGTACCTTTCGGTGTTGACTCTGACGCCGTAGGGTTTTGTGTTCAACTAGACAAAGGCTTTGGGTTAGCGTTAAGGCATAAACTGATTGATAGCGAGGTTCCTCGAGCCCCGAATGTGGCGTACCTTTTGCAAAATAAACATGCATTACAGGACGAGTGCTAGCCCCACAACTGGGCACTACAATTAGTGAGTTTCCTGAAAGGTAATGAGGGTCAGTATGTGGAAGGACCGTTTGAGGCTCGTCGAGCCTCACAAACGAGACTTACCTCTCAACGCGCGGAACCACAGGCTAAAGTGGTTATTGGCTGAGAATCAGGTTAGTATTAGATTACAAACGAAGCAGGAGTGAGACTCGTCGAGCCTCGAAAAACATACCTTTTCAACCCGGAAACACAGCGGGTTAGTCCTGATAATACGGGGTTAGAGTTAGAGCGAACTTTATAATCGCCGAGCTTCAATGTGACATACCTTGTGCCCCTTCGAGTTTGAACCCAGGAAATGCTACGGATCCGCCTTAGTAATGCCGCTGGCCCCGGTCACTATTGGGCACGTACCGGCTGAAACTGAGGCTCGTCGAGCCCCGAACACAGCATGCCTTGTCTTAACAGCAAAGTTTCTGGAGGTGGTATCAGTCGGTATGTGCAAAGAACATTTACGAGACTCGTCGAGTCTCGCAAATCAGACTCACCCCTCAAGGTAGAGCGGGTTTGGTTTGGTTTCGGTCCATCGGCTTGTAGTGACACGCGTACAAGTACTACCTGATACGTTGTCTCGGGTCGAGGCCGGTGGATGCGACGCAGAGGTACTACCTGCTGCGCTGCGCGGTCGAGCGGTGGTGGTGGCCAGAGAAAGAGCTTGATGACGCGGCGTTGTCGGGTAGGGTACGCGTGGTTGTGGTCGAACGCGATCGTTGTCTTGGCGGATATCAACAAAGCCATCACGTGACCGTGGGCAGTTACCATTAACGTTTGCTGACTTGTTCTCATGACATATCATCCCAATCGCTCTCCGCCACAACCTCGCTCGCCTCAAGACGTCGACAACCATGCATGGGTAGTACTCATGCGGGTTACGGGTCAAGTACGCGGGTAGTACCCTGTACTTGGCCCCTTATCTTG
Source organism: Collybia mongolica (assembly GCA_013420905.1). Taxonomy (NCBI): domain Eukaryota; kingdom Fungi; phylum Basidiomycota; class Agaricomycetes; order Agaricales; family Clitocybaceae; genus Collybia; species Collybia mongolica. The sequence goes on from JAAXNY010000019.1 coordinate 416,574, forward strand.
GAGAACTGGAACGGAATCGAGGTGCGTGGGCCATCTCCCGAACGGTGAGCCATTTGCGCACGAACGGTGGGTATCGGCGTTAACATGACGACAGGGAGCCTCTCAACGGGTCAGAGAACACGGTGCGTGGCATCCACACCCTTCATAAACGTCATACTCATCGCCAGCATCCGCAGATTCGTCCTCGCAGCAACACCGCACCTCCATCGGCGCGTATCACATCTCAGTGGGAGGATCAAACGTACTGGTGAGGAGGGAAACGATGGAGGGGGAGCGGAAAAGAAGCCAAGAGTCAAGGACAAAAGTATACTATCAGGTGCGTATCCACCAGAGATGTTGCTTTCCCTCATATGAATAAAGCTTTGCAGAATTTCCGATGCCTACAAGTCTCAAGCTGTCACCCAACAAGCCGTCGCCCAAGAAAACGTCACCGAAGAAGAGCGTCAACGCAACGATTTCCCCTGGATCGAGAAGCGCGACTGAGCTTTTTGTACGCAGCATGTTTGCGAGGAGCCTATCGCATCCTCCAACCTATGCAACTCGCTCAAATGTCCCAACGTCGAAAGTGGAATCCAGGTGGATTGATACGGAATCCGAGGCCTCATTGAACGGTGAAACCTTGGAGGATACGGTCTGCAACTCGGAACAGGAGTTTGGAAGTAGGCTGCGCATAGACCCCGCCGTCAGTTCACAACCGTCAGGCTTAGAGAGTCCGCACCCATATTCGTCTCCTTCCCTCGATCCAACCCGAGAGTTCCTCCCTTCCTCCTATATTGTAACAGTGTCGAACCCAAGCACGGATACGCTCTTGTCATCACGAGCAGAGGCTATGTTCCCAAAACAGCAACCAAACTCACAAACCCCCACTAGCATGGTAAATCAAGTCACAGAGCCATCGCCAGGCAAACGGAATAAGGGAAGGGAACGAGGACTTGAGAAAATTGACAATAAGGATGAAACCATGACGAACATGGTCATGTCTGAACTTGAACCTCAAGCACCGTCCTTCGAACCCTCTCACCCATTCGCCAATGTGACTACAGACACCCCGCGCTGTGGCAAACCTTCATCCTCATCCCCGCTCACAAAGCGTAAACGCACGCCTGATGATACTACCATTCCCGCTCCATGCGAGGAGCCACACCCCGAGAAGCGCGTCAAAACGAAGTAAGGCTATACAAAGCACACAGTTTATTGGGCTGTTGATGGGAACATCCTCATTCAGATCGGTCAAACACGCTTCAACTTGTACCGAGGCTACTTGGCGAAACACAGTGAATGGTTCCGTTCAATATTGGAGGCTTGTGGCGGTGTGGAAGACCCCAGGGACGCTACTCTCAACCAACATGGGGATCGAATAATCGTTCTCGATGACACTGGAGTAAGTGTGAAGGATTTCGAATACCTTCTTGGAGCGCTCGATGAGTCGATGTAAGTACGTCCTCAGACTTGCCTACACACGCTTATTTTTTCAACAGTGACTATTGCTACTCCCCACCTCCCTTCCCTACTGTCGCCGCCATCCTTCGCGTTGCTCACACCCTCGATTTCCCCAAGTACGCCGCATGGGCAATCCAGTACCTCACGAACATGTGGCCCACGTCCCTCGCAAGCGTGTCAGCATCCCGAATCCCGTTCGCCAAAACCAGTGTTGCTCTCGCCCGACAGTGTGGACTATCGCCTATCCTCAAATGCGCATTATATGAGCTCGTACGCCAGGACGGGTTCGGTCAGGACGACGACGCGACGCTGTCCCCATCCGACTACCAGGCACTCCTCCGTGCGCGGGAACACCTCGCATCTGCGTGGATTAAGGCTGCTGCATGCCCCACGGCCCAGTTCGCGAAGTGCCTATCCGATGTCCCGCACTGTGCAGCGCGCGATGCCAACAGCCTGAACAGCGCGCACATAGAGTTGGTGCACGCGTCGGGGATTTTCGCGGTGCATTTGTATGATCCGATTTGCGGGTTACAAACACTGGCTGAGGAACCGAGGCTGAATGAGAGATTCTGTCATACGTGTGTTGAGTTGCGTAAGGACTCCTGGATGAAGGAGCGGGAGAAAGTCTGGGCAGACCTTGACGTGTGGCTGGGATTAGAGACTGTTGATGCGTGATGGCTACACTGCTTGCTCATATATAGATATAACTTAGTAACTGATTTAAAACTAATATTGACATCACATCAGCCTATTGGGAGTGAATTGCGAAAGCCCTTGTAATGTACGTTAGGCTCAAAAAAGATGTCATATTTATCCCAGTATGAGAGACCATTTGGTAGCTATTACCGTGGTGCTAGAGCGTTTATGGTGATGCAGGGATTTGGGATTGAGAACGTAGTAACGGGATGTCCGTGCTTAGTTACGGGCTCTTGTTCATCATCCCCGTTACTTTCTTCAGCCATAGTTGAGAAGATGTTCTCAATGATCTCCTCGATATAAAGTGCGCGATGGGGTCGTCCCAAAACCATGCGTCTCGCGATTCGGAATGGGTCGAGTTGCCGGGTCGTGTGTGAGGAATGCGTCTGGGCTGCTCTTGCTTGGGTTCTGCTTAGCATGACTACGAAAATTCCCACGCTTGAATCAGCATGGGACCGACACGAGTTATTCAAAATATATATCCTCTCCATGCTGATTCACGGTGAAGTGGTAGACCGAGTCCAATCGATCAGCCTGTTAGGGAAGCACTCCAAGACTTTCTTGAAAGCCGCTGCCTTTTAAAATCCAGAGTGCCCATCATTCTTTTCGGCGTTTTTCATGTTTAACTCCTTCCGAATCGTTGTGTTCGCTCTTTTGCCCTCAAAGACACAACATACTCGACAGACTGCTCACATCGTGCTCTCTGACGCGGGGTTACATTCCTTGTGACATAGTCCCCGGCCGACTGGCGCGATGAAGTAGTACTTAGCAAGAATGAAGATTCTGAGTGTAGAGCAGGGTCTTGTAATACAAGGACGATCCCGCTGCCGTTTACCACATGTTCTAGTCATCACGAAATCAAACACTCATGGTCCTTGATTTCAAAGCGTTTCTCCGTATTTCCTGGTTTTGAATCAAGGAAATCTAAAGTTGAAACCACGACTCTCAGACCCGAGAATCAGCGATCGACCTTACAGTCCTGAGAGGAAGCATAAGCGGGCTCATAAATGTGATGAGCTGCGTTCCCGCGAGCCGGCAAAACTCAAACACTATGGCGCAACGCTGAAGCCAGAAAGAGACACTGAAGAAAGGCATTGGAATTACAACTAAAAACACGTATCATCTACTCGTAGTCATACCGCCCACGCCCACACCGACGCGGCACCTAATTTATTTTGACAGTCTTTGAAACGAGAAGAAAAAGACCCACAAGTGAGCACACGATCATAAGTCGAAACAGCACAAGAACGTACTTTAGCATACAGCGACCCAACAACCTTGCTGACCTGCTCCAGCGTCGAGATCGCCGCGCCGTACGTGTTCTACAACGCAACCCCAATCCATATCAGTATCGGTAAGCCACAATGCGGACGGATATGAATAATAAGAATCCTGGGTATCGAATCCGAGGTAATTACCACTAACTCAATAATGTGCCCCAAGGGGCCGAACCGTGAAGAATAGACAAAGAAAGAAAGAAAGATAAAAGAGACAACACTCACGTCCGCCTCGATCTCATCAAAAATCAAAAGACACCCGCGGGCCTGGTCCAGCACGCCATAGAATACCTTGTCAAGGATCATCTGCGACAGCCTAAAATGATAAAACCCCGTTAGCAATGCACGATGCCGGACTGGAGGTCGAGCGCGGCCTGGAGGGCGGGTGGGCAGTATATTGAGTTTGCAGCGGTGCGGGAGGAGGTGAGTGCTGCCTGTAGGGGTGTGGAAGCGAGGCAAGGATGAGGGCGGGGACTGGAGACCAAGGGATATAGGGTTAAGGAAGACGTACCTTTGCCTTGGCAAAGTTGCCAATCCCACGATACACCCTGCTCTCGAGGAGGTGAACTTCGGTGAGGATCATCTTATCGTCGAGCCGCTTGAGCTCTGTGAGGAGCGTGTCGATGAGCTGAAGTGCGGGTTTGGGCTGGCCTGCTTCGAGTTGTCTGCGGGTCGTGTGGTATTTCGTCAGCGTGGAATACGCGGGACGGGGTACAGGGAAGAAGAGAAGAAGGAGGGACATACAGGGCGGCAAGCCGGGTCTCGAGACTGTGTTTGAGGAAAATACGCTTCTCCTGCTTCGCCCATGCGATGTTGTCGGTGAGGGTTGCAATCTGGATTTCGCGGCTGTTGGGGATAGGTGTGAAGAAGTCGAGCAGGGTCCGGACTGCACGACGTAGTTAGTGTTAGGATCGTCGTCGGAATGAGGAAGCGGGTTTAGGGTTTAAATTTGGATTTGGATTCAGGATGCGGGTTTAGTGTTATGGGAAGGAGAGAAAGGACGTGACGTACTGAGTTTTGCCGTCTTCGCTTTTGCGGTCGACGACATGAACGAACGAGAAAGGGTTATCACCTCCGACAGGCCTTGTCCATTCCTACCAGGCCACACTTCCATCAGTACCCGATCGCACTCGCTACTTGACAGTGTTACGCACTTTTCGTCCCTATATAGTTCACCAAGCTTAACAAGCGCCGTCTCCTGATCTCTCAGATTCTGTGAGCTCTCGCCTTCAGTCGTCGTCGCTGAGCCTCCAATAAGGCCAAATCAGTCTCAACACCTTTCCGAACCGTGAAAAAGATACACCAGCAACGTTCTCGTGCAAAATCTGCCTATAGAGCTTCTCAGCCAGCCTAGGGTCCGTCTTCACACTCGCCTCTGCGCGCGCGAGTAAATCAGAGGACGACGATGCAGACATTGCGAAAAAAAAAAAGGTAGGAGTGCTAGGAACGTGCAGCAAAGGAACGAAAAGAGATTGAGAAACGAGGAGCACAGCCACAACACGGACGCGCCATCCTCACGTGATCGATCGACGCGTATTTTTCGTTCCTCTTGCACGACATCCACGACCATCCCTGCGTTCCTCCTCCTTAAATTTCCGCGTTTGAAGGCTTTAAGGACCTCATACCGGACGATACAAGATAGTTAATACATAAAGATGGCAGATGAAGTCGTACTCCCGATCCCCAACCTCGCCCTCTCGCAAAACATGTTCGTGCTCTCCAAGCCGACACATGCGCATCTCCACGAGACGGCGCGTGCGGAGCTCCTGGCTGGTATAAAGGCCGACAGTATGTACCTCCTGGCTCATGTCCGTAACACGACTTGATTCATCGTCGGAACTCCCTGCAGATATGGCCCCATATTATAAACTCATCACATCGACGCCCGCACCAGCCCTCCCGCTCGATACAGAGCTGCTGCGAGAGATGGAGTTAGGTTAGTGGTTAGGGTTAGGGTTAGGGGTTAGGGTTAGGGTTAGGGTTAGGGTTAGGTTTAGGGTTAGGGTTAGGGTTAGGGTTAGGGTTAGGGTTAGGGTTAGGGTTAGGGTTAGGGTTAGGGTTAGGGTTAGGGTTAG